>JARFJB010000400.1:2387500-2902500 GCA_036346205.1 Vesta saturnalis | reverse complement strand
TTAATGTTATTAAGTACATAAATAAAAAGTTTACTCGAGTAGGATTTGAACCTACGACCTGTACTTTGCTAGAGTACTCTAGCAAAGTACAGGTCGTAATCCTACTCGAGGTAAACTTTTTATTTATGTATTTAATAAAATTAATAATAATTTTTAATGACAAAGATAATTGTTTTTGTTTTCACAATGTTACCTATTTTTGTTACGAACGCATTGAAAAGGAAGTTGCATAGTTATCCCAAAAACATAGTTTATTTCATTTACTTTTAATTTCCACTTTGCAGGTTGGAAGGCCGTGTGTTGTTTACATCAGATATTTTGATTTAAATTTAATTGAAAGCGTTTCAGTTGCATCTTACAACGTTGAATATTTAGTACCTAACGGCTGAAACGCATGTTGACATTTTTAATGTTAGTCGTTGTGGATGATATGACGTTATTTTCCAAATTTTTAATCACAATTAAAACCTAGCCATTATTTTGTAGAAATGCCTTATTTTCCAAGCACCACTCAACTGTGGGTGATACATAATTATCAGAATTACTCATTGCTAAATTTTATAGGATGCACCTTTGTAATAAAAAATACTGCAATCCTTGTTAAAGGGTGTAAATGTTTATCATAGCAAGGGTACTAATGTTAAATGCAATATGTAAATGCAAGTAAAATTAAAAAAAAACAAAAACGTTTATGGTTAATATAACACATTATTACAATTCTATGGATAAATGCAAACATACACAACCAATTTTTAAGTTTAATTGAATGTTCTAAAGGCATTTAAAAAGGTGTGGAAATGCAAGTTGCATATCTTCTAGTCAATATTTACTACTTTACATCCTGTGCAATTATTCGTTGCATTCATTCATTTTTCATTTACAATCTGTTTAATTATAGAATGTGGTAAACATATTTTCTATATTTCATAATTGATCAATCCCGCTATATGTATACACACTTATTAATGTATGATTGAGTAAGAATTCGTAATTTAGTTTCTTAAATTTTAGAATAATATATATCAGTCAGCATTGAATTCGCTAGTTAAGCTGAAATGTTCAATTTTAAAGCGGATGAATGGTACATATTCTAACCATCTTCGTTCCTTCTTATACATCATTTACAACTTGCGCGAAATCTATCCACCCTGTACAATTTTTACTCATTTTATAACACTAATTCCACTACTTCTTTTCCGTGACTGGATAACTGTGACAGATAACATGAAAATCTTGTTTCTAATAATGATAATTATTTTACCCCCAAATAAAAACCTTACCAAGGACGAGATTCGAGCTTCGAGAAAAACAAAGGCATCATTCTACCAACAGACAAAGGAAATGCTGTAGTAACTATGGATAGTAAAGACCATGATGGAAAGATACAAATACTTACACATTTTTACACATGAGTAAAACGGTTCGTAAATTTTAAATCTGCTATACTAGCAATTCAGTACATTACTCCATAGGTTTTCAAGCGTTAATTTCTTCAATAGAACTTTGAGGAAAATGAATTGATTTTGCCTTTCAAATTAATCTTTCTCCTCACATAAACTAACATTTATCATATAGTGACAGCATAATACATCAATTTCTAAAACTTTTCCATTCTTGAGCATACATTTGGACTAACTCGATATTTAAAATAGGTGTCTCATACTTCACGGCATCGGTACCCACGCCAGAAAACTTTTTTATGCATTTCGTTTGTTTATCGATTATTTAAGTTTGTTTGACCATTTTCGACGTTTGTGTATGCTAACTCGATATTCAAATTGGGCGCCACCAACTTTACGGCAGCGGCACTCACAGTAGAGGACTTCGTATTTTTGTAATTATTTTGTTTGTTTACGTTTGTTTGGCCATTTTTAACGTTTGCTTATGCTACCTTCTATGATAACTCGAGTTTTAAGATGGGTGCCACCAGCTTCAGTATCATATCGTGTTTTGTTTCATATCTTTCTGTGCAATTTGTTTGTTAACTACCTTCCATATTTGTTTAGGATATCTTCTATGCTGCCAAATGGGTAACAGCACTCAAGTTGAAGATAGAAAACCACGTTGAAATTAAATGTTACAAAGAAAAATTTTACTTCTCGTCGATAGCCCGTGGTCTACATCTCAAATTAATCTGGATTATATAATTATTATTAAACGTAGAAAAGTCCAAGCATCTACTCTTCAATTAACCATAGTTTTGAACTTAAGTTTTACATATTACCGCTAGTTAGCGGGTAGAATTTAAATAATTATGTCATTATGTAAGTTTCAGTGTAGAAATAAAAAAATATAGAGATTTATAACGATGAGTTAAATAATTTTTCTACTCCTATATACGTAACACACGAATAAAGAAACTCTCTACTTATATATATATATATATATATATATATATATATATATATATATATATATATATATATATATATATATATATATATATATATATATATATATATATATATATTATCAGGGTGGCGCACCGTATACGCCACGTATTTCTATAGGAGCCTATTGGAATTTTATAATTCTTTTTTCTTAGAACATATATAGGGTGTTTAGGAGCACAATTTAAAAATAATTCCAACTTTATAGAGTGTTCACAAAAAAGGATCCATATCAAAGTTATATTTTTTAATGGAGCACCCTGTATATCATATGTTTTTTGGAATCTACGAATAAAACGAAGGAACGTTGCAATAGAATTCCCTATACCTAAAACCTACTGTTTCAATGATATTTAATGATCTTTGTAATTACAGGCTGGAATTTATTTTTGCTACGTTTATTATTATTGAAACAGAGTAACCTCTGTCAGTACTTTACAAAAGGGTTGTTGTGTAAGGCATAAAATTATTGTTAAGAAAATACACAGGGCACTCAAAAATCAAACGTCAACTTCAGGTACCTAATATTGCAAATAACTGCCTGTATTTAATTAAAAAAATTTTGTAAAATTTTATAGCCTTTCAAATACTACTAGGGTTCCCTATACCTAACTCGACAGTTTTTGAGTTATTTTGAAATTTTTAATTACGTTATAATAATTCCGATACTCTTAGGTTTACTTGAAGATGTAAGGTGGCATTGACAATATCTAATTATTATTTGACATTTGTTAAATAATATAACGTCATAATATTGTATTTCTAAGGTAGTCACATTCTGTACACAAAAGAATTGATATGATTTTAACGATTGGAGAATGGAGCAGAAAGAGTTTTTTACTCAAACATATCCCACTCGCAATCATCCAAACAAAAGAGTATTGCAAGGATTGTTGGAAGTGTTCCGTAGAACGGGAAGTGTAGCATACCAGAAAATTAACTGACGAAAGCCTGTCACTGGAAACCGAGACATTGAGTTTGAGCTAATTATCGCCCTTGTTGAGAATCTCCACACAAGTCAGGGTTAAATAAGTCGAGAAGTAGCTTTCAGCAAACGAAGCGTTGATAGAATAATTAACAGACACAAATTTCATCCATACCGTATTCAGTTACATCAGGTTCTGGTTGATAATGATTTCCTTCGAAAACTTGATTTTTGCCTATGGCCTCTCGACAAAATGGGTGAAAATGATAATTTTTGCGACTCTGTACTATTTTCAGACGAATCTACGTTCCATAATAACGGGTTGGTCAACAGACACAATTTCCATTGGTACAGTGATGAAAATCCCCATTTAGATCGAACCCTTGATCATCAGCACCGATGGTCTGTGTTAACGTGTGGGCCGGAATTTTGGGATCGCACATAATAGAATCTCGCTTTTTTAATGGAAATTTAAACGGTCGAAAGTTTAGAAAATTTTTGTAACATAATTTAGCTGATCTTTTAGAAGATATGCCAATAGATATCAGAAGACAGATATGGCTTCAGTTAGATGGTGCCCCGGCACATTTTGAAGTCCGACTTCGCAAATATTTAAATAAAACTTTCCCTAATAAATGGATAGGACGGGGAGGACCACAAAATTGGTCTGGAAGATCCCCACATATGACTATCTTTTTAAGGGGCTACATAAAAGGTATTGTTTGTAAGGTATCTCCGACTACATCTGATGATATGAAGGCAAGAATACGCAATGCCTTTGAAACAATAACACCTCAAATGTTATTAAATGTAAATACGCCTTTCCAAAACAGAATACACCTTTGTATTGATTAAAATGTACGCCACTTTGGACATTTATTAAAGTAGAAGCATGTGTTTGTAGTTGTAATTATTTTTTAAATTCTATACGTGATTAAATTATTTCCATGTTTTATTAGTATCCCGTATTTTTTTTTCAATTAGTACTAAGTCTTATTTACCCCACAAAATAAAAAAAGATGCCATCTTGTATTTCAAGGCCATCTTAATATTGAAAAATTAGATGTGATATTTAAAATAAAAAGAAATCAAAACAACTGAAAAATTGTTAGAGTTAGATATAAGGAACCCTAATATAATTTGAAGCGTTATAAAATTTTACAAATTTTTTATTAAATACAGAATGTGCTATTTAAAACAAGGCAGTTATTTGCAATATTAGGTACCTGCAGTTGACATTTGCTTTTTGAGTGCCCTGTATATTTTCTTAACAAAAATTTCATGCCGTCTTACACAACAACCCTTTTTCAAAGTACTGACAGATGCTACGCTGTTTCAGTAATAATAAACGTAACAAAAATAAATTTTGAATTTAAGCCTGTAATTTCAAAAATCATTAAATATCTTTGACACAGTCGGTTTTAGGTGTAGGGAATTCTAATGCAACTTGTCTTTATTTTATTCATAGATTCCAAAAAACATATAACATACAGGGTGTTCCATTAAAAAAAACTTTTATATGGATCTTTTTTGTGAAACTCCGCGTATACGGTGCGCCACCCTATTATGTATATATATATATATATATATATATATATATATATATATATATATATATATATATATAATATACATACATAATAAACAGAAAAGTAAGAAGAAAATTTTACTTCAGTTCTTGTTGGGGTTGCAGTTAAATGGCCTTAAAAAACACTACTCTTTATTAAAACGTCAAGCTTTCGACATTTATTTACATCTTCATCAGGGCAGTTAACGAGCTGATGAAGATATAAATAAATATCGAAAGCTTGACGTCTTAACAAAGAGTAGTACTTTTATAAGGCCATTTGACTGTAATTTACCTAGACCCTTAGGTGATAAACAATAATAATATTCAACGTAACCTCAAATAAAAATATAAGATTCATACACTCACATTTATCTTTGCATTCTTTCAGCTGCTCTAATTTGCAATATTGATGTTCCAATATCCAAATTAGAAATAATTCGAATTCCATAAATAATATTGATCCAACGGTGAAAGATCTACAGCATAAGCAAATACAGATATGCCGCATAAATGCTTTCGTCAACACTTTTCAGAAGCACTTTGATTTTATTTATCATATTTTCAAATATAATAATTTCACTTAAGGTTATTGCATCATAAAATACAATAATTTTATCTGCATTCGATTTTTATTTAATTGAAACTTACTAATTTTAATTCTATTAAAATGATAACACCATGTTAATTTCGTTATAATAATTTTATATTAATCGAAATAATTGATTTACATGATTTACTTTGAATTGTTTAACGATATCACATCACTCGGACAAATATTCACGTTAACCTAACTTATGACAATTTTAGAATTACAATTGTTTAATACTTGCATTATTGTAGGTTATACGAAACACACAATTCATTTTAAATTTGAATTCGAGTGACATGTTCTCACTTTTAAGAATTAACAGATAATGAGAAAAAAATATAACAACTTCCTGTGTTTTTATTGCTTAACAACCAATCAGATTTTAGTATTTTGTCTACACAAACATAACAAAGCTTAATTCTGATTGGCTAACCATTTTTCAGAAATTTGTAAATTACTAATTTTACACATAACTTTCTTATATGGGAACAGATCTTAAAAACATCATTGTTTTTGAATTCTACACAAAATTTACTTTCCATAGATACCCATTTGTCCTACTTCCATTTAAAATTCTTAAATATCTAAATTTCAACGAATATGCAAATTTGTATATACAAATTTACTTATAACTAACTTATTCTACTTCCTGCAGGAAAACTATAAACAGAAATGGATTCTATGGCCCAAAATACATAAGGATACACCAGTTTCTAACACACTTATGGTTTATTTTGAAAACTTCCATCTCAACATCTATGTTCGTAGTCAACATAACCTGGTTTCCCGATTTTTATACTTAAATTACATCGATAATGTTAATTTAAGTTGTACCACTTTCTCTACACACTAATATGTAAGTTATTAACACATTATTTGTTTAATTTCGCATTATTCACTTATAAGTTATTGAATCTGCTCTATTTTCATACACTTTAGCATATAGTTTACTCGTCCTATGTTAATTGATACAATTTATTTTCTTTTTGTTTTAGAATAGAAGTATATTATGTTACCAGACTAGAACCTACGTATTCATGTGGATTACATGAGTTTTATAGAATCAACTACCTACTTGACACTTCCGAAGACTTTGGGAAACTATTAACATGAAAATTATGTTGTTCAGCCATGATAATAATTTAATACTTGTGAAATTTGGATTTACTAGCTAACAACATGTCCTATAATCACATTTGTACTTAGATTTATATTACTTTGAACTTCTGCAACTTGCGCTTTACATATATGCTTAATCAACTCTGAGCCAATATCTAACTATGATATTTAGCATCATAAATATCATCTTAATATATATATATATATATATATATATATATATATATATATATATATATATATGTACTGGTTGTAGTAAAAGCACTTACTTGGGGGTTCAAGCCGATTTATTTTATTAACCTAGCATTCACCTCAATTTTTATGTTTTAAAATGTGAATTTAGGTAAACATGTATTAATATCCTTATTTAAAGAAACTTTTGAACACCATATAAGAACATATTGTCACTCTCCGCTAAATTTTAGAAAAGTGAAGGACGTAATGAAATAACATCGGAAATGTCGTTTATCTACGGTACAAGAGATTGTTTGATACATTCTACATTTGGTAGATTAATAATTTTAGTGAATTAATGATAGTTTGTACAATTTGCCAATTGTGTCTCAAATATAAAACAGAAACTTGTGATGTATCTAATATGACTTGTTTTAAACTATGTGTATTTTAACATTATATTTTGACAGTGCATTATGAGCTTTCTGTTGCAGTTGAAGATTTTGTTTATTTAGTACATAAAGACTAAGTTATTAAATAATAACTTTAGATACGATTGAATCTAGTAATATATTAACATCGATTTTTATTCTGTATAGAAATCATATATTGAACAATATAATATAGCTTATAACTTTAGTTATTTTTAAAACAATGTACATAAGTTTATTATAAGTTATGCTATGAATGAATAAGTTCAAAGGTAAATATGTAATTAAAAATTATTATTAATTTTATTAAATACATAAATAAAAAGTTTACCTCGAGTAGGATTTGAACCTACGACCTGTACTTTACTAGAGTACCGCGCTAACCATGTGCGCCATCGAGATTCAAGCCCCAATCGATACAAATTTTGTCTTTATTATTTATAATGTTTATTTATGTATTTAATAATAAATAAGTATCTACGTACTTTTGGTGCATTAATTATTGATATTGTTATTCATTATACATTGTTTCTGTAACTCTTTGTTATATAATTTGAAATAAAATTAACTTGAAATTAAATACGTTATATGAAAATATAAACTTTTACACATATTAAAGTACTTATCTTTTATGAGTTTTTTAATGGTGTATTTGTATATTTAAGTTATACATTCTAAACTGTTTTCAATTTTTTAATTTCACAAAATTGTTTCAACATGCTTAACAATTTTAATAGATAATATTACTACTGACGAAGATAACTGTAAGTGTTATCGAAACGTTCAGAATATATAACTTTAACATATAAATACACTATTGAAAAACCCAAAAAAGGTAAGTATCTTAATAAGTATGTTAATAGTTCCATAAATGATATTCACAGTATTTATTATAGAAGGAATAATAAGCATATTTTTAACTGTAATGTAACACGATATGTATTACATTTAGGTTAGTAATCTGCTTTAGGTAGTAATCTGCTGACTTAAATAGCACAAGGTCATATAACGTAGCCGAAAGTTGAAGTGACAATTCTGTGTCAAATAAAGCCCCAACTGCCACTACAATTCAGTACATAGAACATATTGAAAGCAGCGTTTCAACATTTGTATCTAAGCCATTTACTTCACTGTTAAAAAACACCATCCATTATGGTAAACTGAAAAATTTTTCAACAAATTTATATCAGTACCACCTTTAAATTATAATTGCTGTACCGGGTGGCCAACTAAGAACGGCCGTCGGCCATATCTCAGGAATGGATTATAGCACAGGTTCGGGAAAAAATTTTTTATAACGAAAGTAGCCTTGAGAAACGCCCGGAAATTATTTTCAGAATTGTAGGTCCACCGCTAGAGGGCGTATTTGACAGTTAAAATTTTAAAAAGCAAAATTTTTCAAAATTTATTCAATTAAGGGGCATATTAAATATTATAATCAGATTCCTCGACAAATTCTGCAAAATTTTTATTTGACAAGTTTTAGTGTATCTCTTCAAATAAGGGGTGGGGAGAGTGGGAACCTTGTTACGAAAAAACGCCTTTAATTCAGATTCTGCTTGACCGATTTTAATAAACTTGATGTTGTTTGAAAGAGATTTTGTTAAACAATAGAAAATTTGTAAATTTGAAGCAATCTGATTAATAACATAAATTTAAGTAGGTCCTTAAAAAGTAGACTAAATTAGTAATAAAACAGTGAAAACTGCAAGTCGATATCTTTTTCCTATCTTGAGATATCGTAAGAAACAGGTAAATGGCGGGAATTGTTCTTCCAACGTCTTGTAGGCTAGTACGCACACGGTGTGCGAGTCGGAGAAAAACTCTTCTGCTGTGATGCCGTCTGTTTGGGTACTGCAGTGCATACACTCTAGCAGCAACGGTTGCATTTCTCATACATTCAAAATAAACTACCAACATATCAAATGCTTCTTCATTTGTAAGAATCATTTTGGTACGAAAAAATAAAGAAAGTCTATTAAATGCAACACGATGAATAATTTTTGACGTATGCGTGAAAATCATAGCTTGCTTATTTTCAACAGGGAATTTATTTTATATCTTACATGACCCTCTTTACTAATTTTGTTGTCATCAGTTAATCGTAATTCATATTTTAAACTGTATTTGTTGTTGCTGGGCAAATATCGGTTTTATTGATATTTTATGCTTTTGATTTACTAACACATCGCTTGAAAACAAATATAACATTCTTATATAATTAAAAAAATGTTATTGTTAGTAGCGACAGCATTACATTTAGGAAATCTAGCGTCAACCAAAACATTAGTATGATAACAGTTTAAATTACTGCAGACCAATGTAAGATCTTTTCATCCAGGCTAAATTTAATAATTTCCGTTAACGCGAACTAGCCTACTAGACGTTGGAAGAACAATTCTCGCCATTTACCTGTTTCTTACGATATCTCAGGATAGGAAAAAGATATCGACTTTGAAGAGATAGACTATAACTTGTCAAATAAAAATTATGCAGAATTTGTCGAGGAATATGATTATAATATTTAATATGCCCCTTAATTAAGTAAATTTTGAAAAATTTTGCTTTTTAAAATTTTAACTGTCAAATACGCCATCTAGCGGTGGACCTACAATTCTGAAAATAATTTCCAGGCGTTTCTCGAGGCCACTTTTGTTATAAAATTTTTTTTCCCGAACCTGTGCTATAATCCATTCCTGAGGTATGGCCGACGGCCGTTCTTAGATGGCCACCCGGTACATTTAAGTTAATTATTACTTAGTGCAATAGGCTACTTACCACCCTTATTATGTAATATGCAATATTCCCACCCAATTTACAACTATAAATTAATTATGTAATACCTAATACTAATGGTACGCAAGAGTGAATCGTGTAACATGACAGTTTTACTTAAGGTGAAATTATTATGTATATTTACACAAACATTACTATATAATATGAAAATGGAGTAAAGTACAGTAAACCAAATTGCGCACGTCGTAAGATAGGGAAGAATAGTTTATGGAATTAACAGCAGAAGTGAAGTTAAAATATAGAGGGACAGAACTACTAAAATAAATTATATTGCTTTCTCAAAGCATAATCAAAAATCAAACTATTTTGAAATGGATCAAAATATAAGGATCCATTTAAAAGAGGGGATAAGACATCCCCTCTTTAGAAACTTTGACAATATTAATATTAAGCTATATCTACAAAACAGTGCTCATATGAGGAGAACATGACACAGTACAAGTAAATAACAACAAATAACAATACGAACAAAACAAATTGAATGGTCATATCAAGGGAACTTATACGATGCAAACTTGAAGTGCGCCATAAAATGATATAGGTGATGAGCTTCAGTTACCTTACAGATGATTGACTATTAGTAGAAACCTCACAAAAAACCTTGAAAGCGGGAAGAATAAATGAAGGCTGATAGAAGACGAGGAAACACAATACTCCAGTTAAATCTGTGATGATTTTATAGTGCGTAAATGATAACAATAAGAATGATAAAAAAGATGTAGAATAATAAATCAGGTGCTGCAAAAAAATGTAAAATGCAAGACGTAGCATCATACATAAGGCAATAAAAGTTAAGGAGTAAACCCGCACAACGGGAGGACCGCGGCAAATTACCAAAGAAAGCCAAAAATAACATTCCATTTAGAAAAAAACAACAATAATAGGACGTACTACTAAAAAGATGAAAGAATAATTCGACTCCTACAACAGAGCTGGCTTACCGCATGGTACTAGAAAAGAATAAAATCCTGTCTTAAGTGACCAGAGAAGAAAAGGCTATGGAGTGGATTGTGGTGTCAGGAGGAAATTTTTTTTGAAACGTGCACATTTTATTTTTCACATTTTTCGTTATTTTAACTGAACGTATACTCATTTACTCATATACTTCACAGTTACATTAGTACACAAATTCAAGGTACCACAGCGTCTTGTGCCAATTACAATAAAAATTTATGCACATTTTTAATTAATGTATAGGTAACACAAATTAAACTAATTTCAATTATAGTTTCCCGCAAAAACTTTGACAAACTATTTTAAAGTATAGCTAATAGATAGTGGTGCCGCTATCTTCACGTCAGCATCACCATAGGATTTTGTTCACATTTTTCGGTGCAATTTGTTTGTTTAGGCTTACTGGATTATGCTAACTGGATACACGAAATTGGTGCCGTTAGCTTAACTAAAACGGCACTCACAGTAGAGAACTTCATATTTTTACACGCAATATAGTTTACAGGTTTCACATTTTTTCGAATTAATTGAATTAATATAAAAAGGAAAACTTTCACTCATAATTGAGTGGAGGGAATAAAGCATGATGTTTTTCCTTCCTTTTCTTTTTTGCATTGGAAACGTTTATGAAGGGTAATTATGTAAAATTGAATTAGCTTTAAAAATGTATCTACACATTTTGCGATAAAATTAGTTCTTATTCAGATATTGAAAAAAAAAATTGAACGAATACTTATTCCACCTTAGGAACATTTAACCAATCTATAATTTTATACTATATATGTCGGGGTTTTTATATTTTTGAAATATATAGGTAAAATGTTTCACCAAATTTTGCCACTAGGAAGCCTCCTCTCCGCTGATGGATTACTCCCAAAATCTAATAACCTCCTACAGGAATGAAAACAAGCTTAAGTACAATACTTCATCTACGTCCGTCCACTGTCACACACATACACCCACACACACACACACACGCACACACGCCCACACACACACACACACACACACACACACACACACACACACACACACACACACACACACACACACACACACACACACACACACACACACACACACACGCACATACACATCTCTGATGAACGAAGGTGACATTGAACGATCCCATTTATTCCGGTGTTCTGTGCTCTGTGAAGCAGAATCAGTAGAATCAAGTAGTCCTCGGCTCAGATCCTTTTGTTTGTCTTGAAAAAATGAATCACACCGTGTGGGATCCGTTTATGCCATTGGCATCGACAAAGTTTTTGTAAAGCTGTCTTATCTTTTAAAGCATCTGGTTCCTTAATGCATAAGGTTCAACGGCTTAATAGTCGATCTCATTATGTTTTTCTGTATAAAGCCGTAAATAACGTACGCAACTTTCAATTAGCCTTGATTCAAATGCTTTCGGAAAAGCACGGTATCGTTTCAATTTTATAATGGTTGAATGTATAAGTGGAGGAGAACTGCTACATTCCTAATGAAGTTGTTATTGCAGCTTTAAAATCAGCAGTTTACAGTTATTTTGGAAGATGTGGTGACGTTGCATATTAGAATCGCCGGCGTCTGTCGGTTCGGGCGGGGTAAAGAAAGTTCCGGTAGAAATAAAAAGGGCGCCAGGAGCCGCTCCCCAAAAGAGGACTCACCGTTAGCCCAGCTCCTGAATAACGATATTACAAAGAGGCGAGTAGGTAATCGTAGGAAAGGAGAAACGATAAATTAATAGGAAAAAAAAGAGTATTGTGGGATAAAACAAAACCTATAATTATTAAATCACATAAAAAGAATGCATTTAAAAATAAAACGTGTTTCAAAATAAATAAATTCTAATAAATAACAAATAAATTGGCAATTAACGTTCAATATGAGGTAAGTACACAATTTATAGGTGTATAACGTAGATACGTTGGTTAATTAAAAAATTTAAAGAAAACAAAATTAAAGAAAAATGACAACCCAAGCTTAAACAAAATTAATCTGTAAAACGTTAAAAGTACGAAAGGATAATTTTATAGTAAATTATAATTATAGGTAAATAGGAACATGATTAAATTTCGAAAGGCCTTCCTAAGGTAAAGTAGGTTTTGTTTAATCGTAATAAGTTAATATGCTAAATGATAATTTGAATTCAGAATACTTTTATGTCTTAACAAAAATTTTGTCTCAGAAATTTGAAAGAGAATGTTAAGAAAAAACTAAAAGTTAATTAACTAACAATATCAAATTAAAATTTAAAACATATGGAAGATATCTAAAACTAAACTATTGTGCACAGGTTTGTTTGATAGACGTCACAATCATTAAAAGATAAAAATATGGCCGACATCTGTTCATAAAGCGGTCGTCGTTAAAAGAACGATTTGCACAAAAATTAAATTAAAGATCTAATGAAAAAGTAAGTAATTTAGTAATAATGTAATACACTATCTTTAGCAATTATAATTATAGACTGAACATGAAAAAACAAAGAGAAAAGAGGAGGAAAAGGGGATTTCAGATAAGGTTAAAGGTAAATAATATTTTAGTAAAAGCAAAGAGTTATTCTAGTAGATTTCTTATTCAGTATAACGGAGAGGCGCCGAGAGAAACTGAGGTTATGGGTGTGAAAATTATGATTAAAAACCTCTGACTTTTTGTTGATTTCTACGATGATGGATGATATTCTACTTAAGTTATTTTTCTACGAGACGAACCAAAGATGTAAGAAAATGGAATTTCTAGGTAAGTTACAACATATCCAAGTACAGATGGTACTCTTAAAATTCTTTTAGTTGTAAAAAAATATGGAACAGTAACGACAATAATCAGGACCAAAATAACTGCAAGTGCAACTACAAGTGTAACAGCAAGGTCAAAGGAAAGTTCAATCTGAAAATTGTAATGAGTCATTAGAAAAGACCACAGAATAATAGATTCACATACCTCTAACATGGAAGGCCAGCTATTCGTGATAAGTTGTGTGAATGGTATACTTCAAAACCGCAATATATGAAGCAAACAGTTAGCACACTCGAGTAGAAACCTTATCTCCTTTGTCAAACAATTCCTTTTTAAATATTCTTCCAGCTAAGATTGAAAATTAATTAAGAAACTTATTTAGGAATACTTCAGCAACCAAACATCAAAGTTAACTTAATCAAAAAACTTTTATATAAAAAGGAAGAGTTATATCTATAAACTAGCCAAATGTGTGGTAAAAAAAATGAAAACTTTAATCCAAATATTAAATGAATAATTAAAAAATTGAGAAATATCTGTTACAAATTCAATCAAGAATGAAAGGAATGATAAAATTATGAGTTATTCGCTCTAAAAATGCATTTATCCGATAAAAAAATTGTCGCTGATACATTTACCACCAATAAAATAACGAATACCTTGCACAATATTGATAATTAAACAAACGTCAAAACGAATAATCAAACGTAAACAAACGTTTACAAAAATATGAGGTTTTGTACTATGAGTCGCGTTGCCGCGATACCCATTTTGAATATTGAGATATCATGGAACAAAGCCTAAACAAACGTCAAAAATGGTTAAGCAAACGATAAAAAAAACGTATGCCATACGGAAATAGCCAGATTTAGAGGTGGGTACCGTCAACTTCACAGACATAAAACAAAAGCACGTCATTAATTCAGTAAACCGCTGCCAAATTTTCTGCCATACATGTAAACAAATTTCGACCAAAAATTTATAATAAGCAACTTCATAGCCCACAATACCTGAATTTGAGTCATATTAGTTTTTAAATACGATAATTCCCCATTTTTTGGTCCGACATTTTGAATTTTTTAATTTTGACAAATGATTTAGACTTAGCGATCTGAAAGACACCCAATACACGACCTTTAAAAAATCGATCTATAAATTAAGAAATACACAATTCTCCACCACAGAAACGCGATACGCCATTGGGTATTTTTTTTTATTTTGAATTCCTTAAGAATGCCCCGCCACTGGTTGAATTTTGCTCATTAACGAACTTCTCCTAAATTTTATAACAAAGAATTTTTGTGCCATATCTCATACCGATAGCTTTAATGGTTCATAAGACATCGCACCCACACACACACGCACACGCACACGCACACGCACACGCACGCACACGCACACGCACACGCACACGCACACGCACACGCACACGCACACGCACACGCACACGCACACGCACACGCACACGCACACACGCACACACGCACACACGTACACACGCACATACACGCACTTACGCAAACACGCACACACACGCACGCTCATACGCACTCACAGACACACACACGTACGCACTCACGCTCGCAGGCAGATCCATAAAACTCCCCCTCCCCCACACCACATACACACACGCACTCACGCACACACACGTACAAACTCACTCACGCACACACGCACACGCACGCATACACACACACGCACGCACTCACACGCACACGCACTCGTACATACCCACTCTCGCACACATGCACACGCACACTGACACGCCAACGAACATGCACACGCAGACGCAGACGCAGACGCAGACGCAGACGCAGACGCAGACGCAGACGCAGACGCAGACGCAGACGCAGACGCAGACGCAGACGCAGACGCAGACGCAGACGCAGACGCAGACGCAGACGGACGCAGACGCAGACGCAGACGCGGACGCGGACGCGGACGCGGACGCGGGCGCGGACGCGGACGCGGACGCGGACCCGGATGCACACGCGGACGCGGACGCGGAAGCGGACGCAAACGCAGACGCAGACACAGACACAGACGCAGACGCAGACGCAGACACAGACACAGACACAGACACAGACACAGACACAGACACAGACACAGACACAGACACAGACACAGACACAGACACAGACACAGACACAGACACAGACACAGACACAGACACAGACACAGACACAGACACAGACACAGACACAGACACAGACACAGACACAGACACAGACACAGACACAGACACAGACACAGACACAGACACAGACACAGACACAGACACAGGCACAGGCACAGACACAGACACAGACACAGACACAGACACAGACACAGACACAGACACAGACACAGACACAGGCACAGGCACAGGCACAGACACAGACACAGACACAGACACAGACACAGACTCAGACATAGACATAAGACACAGACACATGCGATATTAGTGAAACTGTCAAAATGCATTTTTAATATCACTCATTATTTTTGTGATTTGGGAAACTCACTCTCGACACAAGGGTAATGAATGCCCTTGATCCTCGATTGTCGTGACAAATATTATTTGTGCTAAAAATGAACTTGTCCAGTAAAATAATTACCGAAAAAGAACTCTTATTACAAACTTTTTGTGTGGCACAAAAAAACTTCTATTGAAAAAACACATTAAAAGAAGACTTAATTCCCTAATAGTTATCTTCATGCTCATTTTATGCATGTCTTATCATATCTTTCATTTAAAAATGTTAAATGTAATGTTACCATTTTAAAATTCAGGAATTTGCTGCGTGTTCTATTAAAACCCACTTCGGAGTCCTTGAGGCACGTTCTGAATGAATACTTATTAAAGCACGTCGTAATTACAAAAACGACTGTAACGCATAATTACATTAAAAGGGGGAAGTTGGTTTGCAATTATTAATCAAAGATTAAGTATTACATCTAGATAGTGTTTTTTATTTAAAAGAATAACAGTGGATAGAAGAAGAAGTGGTTTTCGGATTTAAAATATTAGATTTAGATTCTTTTGCTGTTCCGAAGAAAGAGAAGTGTTCCTGATATTTATGTAATTTTAGTAAACTTTATTTAAAAACACACAACTTGCCAGAGATCTTGAAACATTTTAAATAAATAGTGTTAGTATGAATGTTAACTTTCACATTATCACACATAACTAAAAACTAAAATAAATAAAATTTTTGGCATTAAATCATGTATTTTTTTATTGACCTTTTATAATTAAGTAGTGTTAGTGGTGGTAAAATGGATGAGATGATTTTCAAGGAAACTGCAACTCATGTATAGTCCAAGACCATCGATCAGTTCAAAGAGTTAAAATATTAAACCTTATAAAATACCAAACCATCAGATATTTAAAGAATGGATATATTATGTATTAAAATATGCGAAGCATGAAATTCGCCATTTTCACATAGTTTCCAAAATTCGGAATTGAATTCCTAACAATTCGTTTTCAAGCTCATAAATGGATTAAAATTACACTGGGGGCAATAGTTTAGTTCTTTGGTATTTAGCTATGTGCGGCCTTTCTTCACGGTTACTAACAGTTTTATTTTCTTTAGGATTTATAATAGTGGGGAAATAAAGACAGGAAAAATTAAAACAAAACAAAAAATGGTATAGAACGGGGGTGGACAGTTGTCACGTATAACGGTATAATTTAAATTTAAACAGAACCATCGAAAATTAAAAGCTGGTTAAAAGTAAAATAGAAGGTAAACGTAAATACTAAGAAAGTGTACAGGGTGGCTTAAATCGGTTGCGGAAATTCTAAGAGCAAACCCAATGCAGCACTATCGAACATTTTGACTATATTTAAAATAGTTATTGTCATAAGGCCGATATATAGCAAATAACAGAGAAAATTTTACTAGCAATCGCGTATGTTATTTGCTTATCGACAATGTCTTGTTCAGTACTTTTCGTTATACCATAAATATTTGACGATGTTGTGTAGGACTTGTATCTTTCTTCAATACATTTATTATATTTTTCTAATATGCGACATGGTCGCCAGGTCTCGTTTGTTCAAAGTGAATTTACTGTACAGTAGCAGCGGTTATTTACACTGTAAAAGATCCCAAATCCTTATCAAAAATCCGTAAAAGTAATTATGTGATTATCCGTTTATATTGAGTAAAAATGCTCCGGTGCATTTCAATAATTAATTATTTGTCCTTCTTCCGTAGTTAAGAAATCGTTATAGATTTCGACGCAAAACCCCACGTCCGGCGCCAGTTGTAAACAGCTTCTATTATTAAGCGGTTATTTTCTCTTTTAATTTTAATTTTATTAGCTATTTCTTTGCCCGGCGACAGTTGAATCAGAGAGCGGTATGTGAATCGTCGAATAATTTACCGAAAACAATAATGTCGTCCCAATATGCAAACGCCTGTTTAGTCATTTCGGGTCCTCACATGTATGTACAAGCAATACTAGACCAGTTGCGAGAGGCAAGTTATGTAAATAATTTAGACATAAAGCGAGGTTACTGGCAGATCCCCTTGGAGGAAAATAGCAAACCGATAACCACCTTCAGCGTTCCGGGGAGAGAATTATCTCAATTCAAAGTTCTTCCCTTTGGACTCCATTCCCCACCGTCAGCATTTCAACGATTCCTTGACACCATTATAGGACCCGAAATGACTGGAAAGACGTTTGCATATTTGGACGACATTACTATTTGGGTAAACTATTTGACAATTTATACGCCTTTCAGACAAACAAAGGTAGGCAAAAACCCCCATCGCGTAAAAAAACATATCCTAGTACACAAAATCCTCCTCTTTGCTTTTAGGTGTATGCCTGAAAAATATTGAGAATTTCTCGGGAAATACCCCCAAGGCGTACGCATGTGTCGGTATTTTCCTACCTTTGCTTGTCTGAAAGGCATACGCCAGTTCAGTCTAGTGTCCTTCTAATTAACCAAAGGCGCGTATTCTTGTTTGATTAATTAATCCTATCCTACCGGAATTACCTAACATACACACGACCGAGCTGGGAGACCAGTAAAATCTGCAGACAGATAGTCGCCCAATAATCTCTCGAACATCCCGTCTTCTGTCAAATTATCCTGTTAAAACCACTATACCTGTGACCGTAAATACATCCTGTATTCCAGTAGTTAAATTTATACGAAACACCCAGTGTTCGTATCCCGAATAAATAAAGTACTAAAAACCGGCTTCCAAAATGGATAAAATAAGTTCCTTTAATTTAAACCAATTTCTATAAAGTAGACATTCCGATTTCATTCCCAAAAGAGACAAAGAGAGAACTGGAAAGGCGTTTGCGTATTTGGCCCACATTATTGTTTTGGCTGGGCAAAGCAAATAGCTAATAAAGTTAAAATTAAAAGAGAAAAACCTCTTAATAATAGAAACTGTTTACAACACTGGAAAATTAATTGAAACATTTTGGAAAGACCATGGAAGAAAATACATTTGTGAAAATTCCTCAAAATATTCTCGACGAAGCGGCTGCTGGAAGTTGTGAACTATTGCCCAAGAAAACTAGGGAACGATACATTAAAGAAGATGAAGCTTTTACATCGTGGCGTAAAAACAAGAATGTTTGTGGGGTAAATGAGGACATTTTGCTATCTATATTTAATGGAATTATCGAAAAAGTTTGCACCGAATGGAAAAGTTTTTACTTTGCTACATCGAAAATCTGAATGCTACAACCAAGAAAGGAAAAGTAAAGACAATATAAGAGGTGACAAAATACCTAGTAGAAGCATCGGACAAGCAACATTTGCTAGAAGAAGTTATTACTGTATTTGAAATATTTGGTGCTTGCCGCCGTGAAGAACTTCTTTGTTGCTTGTAGACATCATCGAAGATACTGGTTGATTTTTAATTGTTACATTGGAATATACAAAAAATAAGTGGGAAATAGACGACACACTCTTTAAAGGTTGTACTTTGTGCAGGAAATACGCAGCATTTCGACCGTTGGGTTTAGCAAATCAGCGTGTTTTTGTGGAATATAGAAACGGGAAGTGTACAAGAAAATTTGAAGAGATTCATAAAATTAGAGGCACTTCAAAAATGTTTTTAAATTTGAAGGATGCGGGTCTCAGTTTCAGTAGATTTTCTGCTACTATGTTGGGCGAAAATGGAGGTGACCTTTTGACGCTGAAGAAATTTGTGCGTTGGAATTCGTCCGCAGTGGCGGAGCAGTATGTTGAACAATCCATTGTTAAAAAGGTCAAGATTTCGAAAAAAAATTTAATTCAACCGAAGTGCTTCAAACTCGCCTTCTACATTAGAGATTGGAACGATTCTGTCGCTACAAAACAAAAAGAGATTTCGTCTGTTCTGGTACCAAGCTCGAACGGTTTAGTAGCTGCACGGAGATAGATCAAAACGAAGAAATCCAGAACATTATAATTTCGGACAATACAAGTTGCTCTTTTCATATCAGTTAAATTCTCATGTTAAACAATTTTTCTTTTAGTTAAAATACTGTAATTTTTGTCAATATGCAAAAGACTCAACCGGTAGTGCTTGTGCTGCAACAGATTACGTGTTTGTTCTGAGCACCGACCCGTATAATAACCGATCGAGGAAGTGATTTTATTGCACATTCGTTTATATTATTTACATGTGCTTAACGCTGTTTCTACCCCACGTACAAACGGACAGTGCGAAAGGTACAACCGAGCGATTCTTAATGCGGTAGCTACCCTTGGTGCTGATACCGATGTATACAGTGGGACACGCATATGAAAGAAGTGCAAAGCGTAATAAACACTGCTTTTAATAAAGGTACCACCCTGACATCGTCCGAATCTTTGACGGGATACCAACCAAGACGAATGGCACAAGCACTTTTGTTGGCAGAAGTTGAAACGGGGATGGAACGATCTGACTTGTCCGAGGTAGACAGTATATATATATATATATATATATATATATATATATATATATATATATATATATATATCCGCCCAATGGCGTTATTTAGTTCCTCAACAACATGTAGAAATACATAAACTATGAAAATATCTCTCCTATATCCGAAGATGACTTCGATTTAAAACAGGAAAAGATATTTTTCTTAAAAAATCTCACTTTCACCCAAAATGGCGAACTCAACACGTTATTCAATCAAAATTTGTTATCATATTCATTGTTATCAAAACTATTGTTAAAATGTTAAATACACAATTTCCAATAAAATGTAAATTAATGATACCATCTAGCGGTAATTCAGCAAAGTACTAGATATCTGTAACTAAATTATCTTTAAACTAACCAGAACCCCGAACATTACCTAGATGGCGTTAGTATGAACTTTTGAGAAACTAAAAGCAATGTAATCTATACAGGACGTTTAAGTAATTTATAAAGGCAAAACAGATATGTCAAAAATTCAGATAAGTTATGTTAATGAAACAAATGACGAGTAAATAGTAAATCGACAAACATAAGCTTTCAATCTAAAGGTAATTTTTTGAATAATACATAAATAAAGGTATAAAGTCGATACGAAAAGATTCGAAATAGATTTTAGCACGTTACATGATCGGTTGATATTGGGCTTGTAAAATAATCGTGAAACACTTTGGTTGTTAGGGTGACAATAGAAATCAACTCCTCATGTCAAAAACTTGAAATGTATTTAATCCTGTGACATTTTTGACACTAAATACAATAAGCAATGCCAGAAATTCATAAATTATTTTCTTAAATTTTTATTTATAATTCTAAACAAACAGGTAAAACTAAACAGAAAAATTCACTTTATTAAATGTTCAAACTGATAACCACTGAATGATACTAAACGGAATAAAAGAAATAAAAACTTAAGGTAGATCTTATCTTATATCCATGAGTTGAAGTATTTCCGTTGTCATCCATTTGTGCTTTATAGCTTGTTTCCTTTGCTGAGTATTTCCTTGCCAGGTTTCATTAGCGTGTTCTTAAACTTTTTCCATTTTTCATTTGTGTCCATTGTTGTATTGAGTTCTATATTTCTTAGGTTAGAATTTATTCTGTTTTGTACCTCCTGTTTTTTAAGTGATGGTCATTGTTCTATTTTCTTTTGATTTTATTTCTCTCGATTTTAGTCTAGTTATCGCTCTAGCTATCACTGGGTTATGATCTGATGAGACATCGGATCCAGGTTAGGTCTTTGCACTTTTTATAGCATTCTTATATCTTTCCTTGGTAAAAATATAGTCAATCTGGTTTCTTAAGATTCTACCGTCGTTGTCTTGTGGTGACTTCCAGGTATAAAGTCGACGTTTTGGAAGTTGATGAAACGTGTTCCTTATTATGAAATTATTTTCTTGGCAGAATTGTAACAAACGGTCACCCCTGTCATTCCTTATTTCGAGTCCATATGTTTTAACGTATTTGTCACATTCGCCTTTCCCAATTTTGGCATTGAAATCACCTAACGCTACAGTAACGTCATGCGCTTTGACTGAATGCAGGATGATGTTAATCTGTTCTTAGAATTCCTCCGCTTTGTCTTCTGATTTGTCTTCAGTAGGAGCATACGTCTGAATTATGTTAAGTTTGCCGTACGTAGTCTGTAATTGTAGCAGCATGACTCGAACCGATATCGGAGTGAAATTTATTGCTGACTTATGTACTTTTTTGAGACAATTACTGCTGTACCGTATAAGTGTTTAGGGTCGTCGTTTCCTGAAAATTATATCGTACCATTTTTTGTAAGTTGTTGACCACTATTTGTATCGCTAATACCTAAAATGTTTATATTCATTCTATCCATTTCTTGTACTACACTGTATATTTTAAAAGGCTGATACATGCTTTGTACGTTCCATGTACCAATTCTCTCCGGAGATCCGATTAGGGGACTATTTATTGCGAATATTTGATTTTGAAATTAGCTAGGATGATTTCTTACTAGGAATATCCACTTGGGATCTTTAATGCAGTGGTTTTCCATTGCCTTCTGCATCTTTATGCCCTTGACCTTGTCAGGCTTTTCCGTCTTTTGGAACGATTTTTCATTCCAAGAGCAGGAGGGTGTCCTTAGTCTTACCAGCTCTTCTACCCGAAGCTATTGGATAGTAAGAGGTACTGTTTATGCCGACAGTATTCGATGTATAGGGCTAGGGAACATTAAATTTGTCATTCAAAAGTTGCTCTCTATATTTCCTATGCTATTTTTGGTCCGCCCCGGGTATTTCACTTTCCCGGTACCTGCTATATCTAGCGAGCATTCCACAATCCGTCACCTGGGAAGGCGCCAGTTGGGTACTAGCAATCTCGCTGGGCTAAATCAACTAATGTGCTATAAAACGTAGAGAATTTTACACATAAAATATTTAAAATAACTTTTTTTTTACCTATCATAATTTGATTTTTGTATCAAAACCGTCCAACCAAGGCGTCGGTTTTCAAAATCGTGCGCAAAAACTAAGCTCGCAAATATCAGGTACATAAAAATCGTTTTTTAATAAAACCACACTTCCGAAAATAAACGGAATAATATACAGACAAGACATTACTACAGATACTTAAGCCAGGAATCCAAAGGTGTGTACAACTCTTACATCAAGGACAATGTTCTTCGGTATCAACATAGTAGTAAACCATTCTGGCAACTTGCCAAAATCATAAATCAAAACTTTTCCAAGACAGCCTTCGCTTCTCTAACGACTGATAAAGAAACACTATTCACCTTCAAAACAATAGCAGATTTATTTGTCAAACAATTTTTTGCTAATTTTACCAACAGTACCAACTGTACTTCGTAAGATACAAAAAGTTACGTTTAACGTCAAAACCGCCAGGAAGATCTTAACCTTCTTTGTCCTCAAGAAGGTTAGACGTCCTAATGGTACACCGTCTATTGTCCCCAAAATGTGTGATCTTAAATTAGCCCCTATTCATACCAACTTATTTCAAACTACGTACAATAACAGTATACTACCACTTCATTGGAAATTTGAGAGGGTGCAATTGATACCCAAAAGGGATCCAAAAGACCAACTACAGATCTGTATCTCTAGTTTCTATCTTACGACGACGAAGAAGTGCATTAACTCTTACCTCAAGAAACACTTCGAGAATAACTAGATATTGAATGACGGGAAGTGTGGCTTTCGACAAGGTAGATCTAAAGATTCTGACCTATGTCACCCACATGTAACGATTTTTCCGTTGTTGTCCTAAACATATGTTTCGTTAAGGTTTTATACACTGACTTCTTAACGACCTTCCAGCCTATGGCCTACCCCAACAACTATTTGCATGGACGATAGATTTTTTATCCAATGGGAATATTTATGCCGTACTCTATGGACATACTTTTAATATATTCAAAATTCAAAGGTTTTTCAGAGCACGGTAACTACATTATTCCTCCATCACACAAATCACTTACTCTTTTCCACAAACAATCTAATTCACAGTTACTCAGGTTGTATTTATCGTCTACCTAAAGAAATCATCAATGCTTAATCGTGTCGAATTCGAGAAAGACATCCTTTGGCCTAAAAATATTCCATCTTTGGCGTCATGAGTTGCCAAAAAGACTAGTCTTCTTCTTCCGGGTTAGGAGATTTTTCACTCTAGCAATCTTGTACGTTACAAATCTGACTTAACCTGACAGCCTTAACTTGGAACACTGATCACATATTTGGGGATGGACCCTGTCACCACACTTGTCATTCTTAAGACTATGTAGAAGATTCGGTTTATTAACGATTGTAGTCTCACAGATACTCTGCCTATTACCATGTATTCTGCTTTTCTGAGACGCCCTGCAGAAAAACGTTGTGAATGTTCGTTATACAAGTAACGAAGTTTAAAGAACATAAGATATAAATACCAGCATAAAGTTGTTTTCCAAAACAAAGAGCGTCTTCCTAATTTAAGTTATCAGTAAAATAGGAATGGTAAAATTATCATACATGAGCTAAACCAATTCTAAGTGGCCACGATTTAGATATTAGTTAAATTCCATTTATTGAACCAAATCATCATTTTGGATATAGATCACTAGTTGAGTAACCAGCACACACAAAGAAACACCCGAAATTTGTCAGTCTGGTGTAAACATACAGGTTCACAAATCTGGCTTCACTGCCGGTAACTGAGTATCGTCATCTTGACGCAAACCATGTTCAACACAGCATGTGTAGGTGGGAAACTCGTCGCGACAGGATTGGAATAGGTTAGATAAGAAAACGCCCGATATTTTACACACTGTGATGGTTTCGAGCAAAATTTCAAACCTTTTAGACGGTTACTACAGTTGCGGTTATTCAATACATATTAATACACTACATAACATAACTCACTGCAAAGTTAAACATTCTTGGAAGCTATTTTCAAGTAATTCAAATGTAGTTTTCTATTTTTTCCATCGTGTGAAGGATTAGAGCAATTTAGAGTTGGTACTTACATATTTGCATTTATTTCAATAATGGGAAGAGAAATAGCAAACAATGTAAACTTCTTTTAAAATACTTATCTTTTTTGGGTTTTTTATATGGTGTATTGATATATTTAAGTTATATAATCTGAACGTTTCAATCACACAGTTATCTTCTCTCAAAATTGTTAAAGATGGCTAAACAATTTTGTGAAATTTGAAAAATGGAAAACGCGAACATAAGCCTGCCATTAGTATATAATAATGTATAATGAACGTGTAAAGTCAGCTCTGGAATACAATTTTACGAAAGAATAACTAGATTATCAATAACTTAACTATTATTAAATTGTTTTGATGATGGCAAATCAGAACACCCTCTAACGGTCAAAGGCTAACAGTGCAAAATGTCATATCCAAAGAACCGATTTAACAAAATTTAATCAAGTTATGATGTAAGTGTAAAGTTGTAAAAAACTTTAATTTGAAATTGATAAAAGCATTCACAATTTCAATTTAAAGTTTTTCACAACTTAACATTTGCATCATTTTCTTCGGGACATTTTTCACTGTTAGCCTTCGACCGTTAGAGGGTGTTCTGATTTGTCATCTTCAAAGCAGTGTAACAATATGTAATTTAATTTAAATCACTGGTGACAAAACTATAAAACACATTGAACGCTGATTTATGAAAATCTTTCACCCTAGCAGCGCGGATTCAACCTGGCCGAGGTAGCGGTTTTTCTAAAATGAAGAAAAACCAAAGCATTCCTTCTTCTCGGATAGGAAGTAAAACTGTAGGTCCCGTGGAAATATTATGATTGACGTTAAAGTTCCCTTACTAAAGTTGGAATTCTTCGTCTGTCAAAGTTCTAGTGACGTGTAGATGCCTGACATTTCCGTTTGTGTCTAGATCTCGGCCCACAAATACAAAACAATATAATATTTCACGATGATTTATAATATGTCTATTTTGCTTGATCGTTATAAGGTGCTATTTTAAATCATATTGATGAATTCGTTCAAAATGAGTATTAATTATAAGCTGCCACAAATTTGTAAATTTTGTTTATCTACAAAAGAAAATCCCACACGTGGGAGTCATGTATTATTTTTAAAGCAATTGTGCAAACAGCATGGCTATTACCAGAGACCAAAAGAAAAAGAGTAATTAAGATAATTTAATCAGCAATCAATGTTAACACATTTCCCTTAGTTTTTCAAGAAATATACATAAAAAAAGTTCTAATCACTACCGAATGCCTCCACAACAAACGGTTCATGATAGTTTTGGGCGTTCCGCTATCGTGCGTTCACGCAAATTTTGACCTTTAGGACGGTAACGCTGCTTGCACATTACACGTTTTCGCTCGTACGGCCATAAATCGTACCAGCAAATATTTTTAATCGACTATGAAAGGTATAGATGTCTTTCATATTGGACAGTTATATGACGGGCACGATTTTCAGCGGTCCAGTGCCACTGTGGGTGAATGGTAGCCGCTTTGCTCAGTGGACTAAGTGACCAATTGCATGCTTTCATACTAGACGGTCCCAGTAGTGCGGGACTGCCCTAGTGTGAGCACCCCCTCTGCGTTGTTTGAATTGTATTTCTTCGGGTTTTCACCTGATTATGGAAGTAACGGACACTGAAGTTTTGATTTCGCTAATTCAAGCAAAACCTGTGTTATGGGACAAAAGTTTACACACACACACACACACACACACACACACACACGCACGCACGCACGCACCGCCACCCACGCACGCACGCACGCACGCACACACACCGCGCGCGCCGCACACACGCACACGCACACGCACACGCACACGCACACGCACACGCACACGCACACGCCACGCACACGCACACACACGCACCGCACACGCACACGCACACGCACACGCACACGCACACACACACACACACACACACCACAGACACACACACACACACACACACACACACACACACATAGGGTACGTATGTTTGGCATTGAAACCAGATTTTGACAACCTTAGTGGTACGAAAAAAAATGCATTTGGTAGGTACTTTTTAATAAATGTAACAGTTTACAGATATATACATATTAGGCCTATAACTTTACTGTAGTATCTGTTGAGCACCCTAACTTAGCATTGCAGTAATTTCTTTTGAGTTTTCGCTGACACATAGATAAAATAAAGCCCCAATGACCTACAGACTTCAGAAGAAATCACATTTCACTTTTTGCGTATTGCACACTTCCAATGTTTGACATGAAATATTCGCATAGAGCACCTTTGAAATTGCACCTATCACAAGTTGGTGTTGGAAAACACTCCTTCTCGCATTATTGGCCAAATAGCTCTACACACTTCCTGGAAAAGTTTCCTTGCAGTTGAAATTCCAACCCTGTAGTTGTACTGTAAGTCAGTAAACGTACAACCGCTCGCCAAATATCCGAAAAAAAAAGAAAATTAATTTATAACATTTATTAATTGATATTTCTACACCTTTACAGGTAAAGAAGTAATAAGGAGATGGACCAATCTCCGAGATTGTTATGCAAAATCGAAAAGAGAAGCCAAGGCTGTCAAAAAAGTGGACCAGAGGCAAAAAAAACGTAAAAAGTACGTGTATTCAGATCAAATATAGTTTTTAAATGAGATATACGATGATCAAAATACGGTTGATAGCGTGATATCGGAAATTGAGGAAGATATGGAGAACACGCTCGAAGCGCATCGAGGTACCGCTGCAGATGCCCTTCTTCCTAATAGTACTACTATACCTAATAATATTATTACTGTGAACGCGTCTTCAAGTTAGAAGAGAGCGAGAAAACACAAGAAAACAGATTACGTTGAATTAAAACTCCTTAAAGCTCTGGAGCCTTACAGTAAATTGTTTTTTCTGCGGTTTGATGCCTCACCTGAAGCATTATACAGACGGAGAATTATCAATCCATTGATCGATAAAATAATCGTTGAATTTAACAATTTCTACGTCGGTTGGGGAATTTTCCATTGTACAAAGCCAACCATCTGTAACTTTATCTTCTGGCGGTTTTCTCGTACAAGGAGAAAAGTCGTTTGTACATCATCTCTTTTTGGCAGTAATCAGTAGCTCCTGGGCAGTTTCTGTGTATGCAAATCCATTGAAGAGTTGAGTTGTAAGCATCTAGAATAAAGGACAACGGGTTTTCCACATCTTTATTCCCACTTCCACCGCAGATGTTCTAACCGCACACGTAACAAAAAAAACACGAATGTTTTTCAATAACTTTACTGCACTTACAAGATTTCCGAAGAACTAACTTATTTTCTTAATATGGAAATATTTGTACCATCCCTACATTGATGGAGTGGAAATAAATATCTACATTTAATTGTACAATAAGTAGGGTACTTTTGTAATCGTACCTACAATAAACAATTAATAGTATATTATAGTATGTACAATGCGATTTTAAACATAATAAGGAAACAGGTAAACAGGACAAAGAGATAAGATCATTTTCATATGGATCCCCATGAACTACTCCATTGGACAATGCAATTCAAAATTTAATTATGAAATAAGTAATTAAACCAACGGTATAATAATACCATATTTATTTTAATGTAAAAATATCTGGTATTGAACAACACACGGCCTTCCAATCTACAAAGTGGAAATTAAAAGAGGTGAAATAATTTTAATAACAATCCTTTTAACATAATTATGCAACTTCTAGTTTAATACGTTCATTACGAAAATAGGCAATGTTGTAAGATCAAAAACAATAATCCATTTCAGATAGATGTTTAAAGCTTCATTTTTTTTACTTATAGTATTCCCGAATAGGCCAAGATTTGCCTAACGTGCTAAAACACTCAGAAACACTGGGAGGTGTTAGGCTGCCGAGAAATGCTTATGAATGGCTACCTTAAATTGACTTAAGTCAAAGTTTGCAGGAAAATAGGAACTGGGTAGTGCACTGCACAATTTGGTCGCCGTGTGGAAAAATGTAGAACGAGCCCGTTTATTGTGACACGATTGAATTTTGAGTACGTAATTATGGTGTTCCTAGCGAAGATGGCTTGCGAAGATATTGAAGAGTGTGTTTCGGAGGCACACTTGCCATAGTAATAGCGATAGAACAAGGGAAGAACCGAAACTATTCTTCTATGTGCAAGAGGCTGTAGGTCAGAAGTCAGAGACGGGTAATTTATAACCCTTATAGTTCTTTTTTGGATACGGTTTACCATATCAAGGGCGTATTGCGGAGCACTGATCCAGAGGTGGAAATTGTATTCCAGATGAGGTCGAATTTGAGCCCTATACAGTAAAAGGAGTTGTTGCGATGCGAAGTACTGTTTAGATCTGTATACAAAGCCCAGTTTACGGGCAGCTGTTTTACTGGCTGACAAAAGGTGGTCAACCCATGAAAGGTTCCATGATACGGACGTCCGTAACATACAAATAAAGTTTAAAAACTTGAGTCCTAAGCCATTCATATTTACAGCAGGAAACGATCGCTCTTTCTGGGCGGGCACAACGCAACACTGCGTTTTGTCGGCGTTGAACGTGAATAGAGTATTCCTTCCCCATTCAAAGACACGTTCTAAGTCACTGTTGATTAAGGCAGTCATTTTCACCTTAACATCGTCTCTAGACTTATCGTTGTAGAAAAACTGAGAACTACAATGTACAGCGTTGTCGTTTGAAAAGCAATGGAACGGGTTAGTTGTAGAGGAAATGAGGTCATTTATGTATAGCAGGAAAAGAGTGGGAGCTATCACTGATCCTTGGGGTACTCCCGCGTTAATAGTAGTTTCTTTCGAAAAGAAGCCATCGACGACAACGCGTATACATCTTTTGTCAAGAAAGCTGGATATCATGTCAGATAGTACGCACATGGATGCTAACTTAAAAAATTGCAAAGCCGTCCTCTTCTATACAAATATCAATAATACAATTTAAGCATTTTCAATCCTACTTAATTAATTCTTAGACTTAGTTTTGCTTTATATTAAGATTTATAATGAAAAGTTATGTAAAATTAAATTTGCCTTAAAAATATGTTTACACATCTTCTTATAAAATTAATCATTATTCAGATATTGACAAACTTTGAACCAACACTCATATTGAATCTTAAGAAATCCTTGCCGTTAAATTAACCGTCGTATGAAAAAAATTCGCAGAACATAATTAATTTGTATGTTTAAAGTATACATATTGGTATTTTTATATCATTCGAATATACAACTGTTTCAGAAATATAGTCAAACCCCCCCTCACCGACGATGAATTTCTCTCAAAATCTAATCACCCCCAGTAGACATGAAAACAAGCTTAAATATGAAATTTTAAGGTTTAAAAGTAGGATGCCTACTTTATTCTATTGGGAAAGGCGTATATGTAGTTAGACGTATTTGCTCTAGTACGTTCACCTAATTATAGGGTTGACATTTGTACTTCAATAGTAGTGTTTTCCCAAATTTTTTTTGACCTATGTTAGGTACACGTTTAAATTATTTTTGTTTTTCAGCATTTTACTACATCCACGCCCTTCTCGAATGAATTTAATCGGCAACCAACTTTTAACCGAGTTACAGCGTTAGCTTTATTTTAATCACGCCCTCTATACCCTTAATGTTACGTACTTGGTTAGAAATACTTTCATATAGAGGGCCAATCTAAAAACAGTGCTGCCTGAACAATTTAATGCACGACATCAGCTTTATTTAAAAAAGGGCTTGCGTTCGAGACCCGCACAAGATCTAACCAAAAATGAACTCCCTCTACTAAATAGCGTATTTATGTGTGTGCGCGTGTGCGTGTGTGTGTGTGTGTGCGTGTGTGCGTGTGTGCGTGTGTGCGTGTGTGCGTGTGTGCTGTGTGCGTGTGCGTGTGTGCGTGTGTGCGTGTGTGCGTGTGTGCGTGGTGGTCGTGTGTGCGTGCGTTGCGTGTGCGTGTGTGTGTGCGTGTGTGCGTGTGTGCGTGTGCGTGTGTGCGTGTGTGCGTGTGTGCGTGTGTCGTGTGTGCGTGTGCGTGTGTGCGTGTGTGCGTGTGCGTGTGTGCGTGTGTGCGTGTGTGCGTGTGTGCGTGTGTGGTGTGCGTGTGTGCGTGTGTGCGTGTGCGTGGTGCGTGCGTGCGTGCGTGCGTGCGTGCGTGCTGTGCGTGCGTGCGTGGTGGTGCGTGTGCGTGTGTGCGTGTGTGCGTGTGTGCTGTGTGGTGTGTGTGTGTGCGTGTGTGCGTGTGTGCGTGTGTGCGTGTGGTGCGTGTGCGTGCGTGCGTGCGTGCGTGCGTCGGTGTGCGTGTGCGTGCGTGCGTGGTGCGTGGTGCGTGTCGTGTGGTGCGTGCGTGCGTGCGTGCGTGCGTGCGTGCGTGCGTGCGTGCGTGTGTGCTGTGTGCGTGTGTGCGTGTGTGCTGTGTGCTGTGTGTGCGTGTGTGCGTGTGTGCGTGTCGTGGTGCGTGGTGCGTGTGTGCGTGTGGCGTGTGTGCGTGTGTGCGTGTGTGCGTGTGTGCGTGCGTGCGTGCGTGGTGCGTGTGCGTGTGTGCGTGGTGCGTGTGTGGTGTGTGCGTGTGTGCTGTGTGCTGTGTGCGTGTTGCGTGTGTGCGTGTGTGCGTGTGTGTTGTGCGTGTTGTGCGTGTGTGCGTGTGTGCTGTGCGTTTGCGTGCGTGCGTGTGCGTGTGTGCGTGCTGTGCGTTGCGTGCGTGCTGTGCTTGCGTTGCGTGCTTGTTTTGCTTGTGCTTGCGTGCTCGTGTCTGTTTGCGTTTGCGTGTCGTGCTTTTTTTTTACTTATCGTCGCATATTTGTTTCTGTCTAAAATACATTGTGCTATAATCTTCTTAAAAATTATTTCATGAAATAAATTTTTGCAAGATGTGTAAGTAATGTATTTAGAATACCATAAATTTCTTAATTATTCGATAAATTTCCCAAATTAACAAGTAATATTTTAAGCACAATTTACATTGACATAAGCTAACAATATGTAGTGAAATTTGATTCATGTCTTGTTTCGTAACACTGCTTTAACTCTAGTAAAGAAAATGAAAGATTAATGCACAGACATGAACTTTGTTTTCTTCCGGTTTAATTTTTATAGGTTACGGAAGAAACTATCTTCACAATTAGTATACAAATAAAATTGATGATTCACATATTTCATATTGTCTTTCTCCCATATACCATAATTTGCGACGTTAAGTATATTATTTTATTGATCATAAGCTCAATCGTATAATTTGTTTTCCTGTCTTAAAATCTTATAATAACGGATATTGATAAAAAACTTAGAAGATGCCAGAACGAAGAAAATGTTATAAGTACGTAAAGTGAGGATTTTATGCAATTTGCATGATGTTTTAATTATAGTTGTTCATAAGAGTTATCCTCATAAATTATACTAATTAAGTATGATTAAAAGCAACCATGATTTTACATATTTCACTACTAGCTTCATGATGTAGGAAGACACTATAGAGCATGTATATTCATGTTAATTTTAGTACCTTTTAAATAAGTTCTAACGGTAATATATTATGGTACGTTTTCTTTATTTCCGACTAGTAAATCATACCCTTTCGTTTACCTAATAATGCTCCAAGGTACTGACGAATAATTATATATTTTTCTAAAATAAATTAATATAATTATTTTATTATTAGTATAATTGACATTTGACTTTGCTGTGTGTATAACTAACACCTTGTAGCACGCATATACGGCTTCGCTAAAGGTTTAAAGGTAAGAATGCTCGATCGACAATTGAGATGTCCGATGTTCAATACCCCAGCTACGAAAAATTTGTTCGTAAATCATCAACTCTGGCTGAAAAGGAACAATACCAAATATTGAGATTATTGAACAAGATGGTCTTGGAAAACAGGAGAAAACAACCTGGTCAGTTCTCATGGTACCACGCTAACATCTTTTGTTTCGTAGTTCCAACAGTGGAAATCTGAGACTTCTTCTTCTTGTTCTTCTTCTTTCTCTTCTTCTTCTTCTTCTTTTTCCTCTTCTTCTTCTTTTTCATCTTCTTCTTCTTCCTCCGATTGGCAACTTATCACTGTAGATCTTTCATATTTGCTTTGGCGTTTGGACATGCTGATGGGATTTAATTTTTCTACTCTCCACCATGTGCTTATACACCGTGTCCAAGATAAGGATGCCCACTGTGGGGATTTCGGAAACGGTAAGAGATAGAAGGTCGGTTAAATGGAGCAAAAGTTACGCATTTGAGAGAATGTATTTATGGTCTTTGTAGAACTCGAATATCTCTTTTAGTTTTTGAGGTATTTGAAAAAAATTGAATTTTCCGATTTTCGTTTTTATTTTTTACTGACCTTATTTGAAGAGCTACCAAGAAAAGAAGAGCACATTTTCATTGGCACTGTTCTAGCTCTACTTAATGCTGTTATTCAATTTTTGATGCAACGTTTCGTTTGTTAGCAACCATCATTAACTTTATTTTTTTAAATACACGAAAAAATTATTTTTACCATATTTAAATTCTCTCCCTGATTCTGAATTCAACGATATATCACACTTTATATTTTTGATACGTTTCGGATAAGAAAATTCATATTTAATGTAAAACATCGAAAACGTACAGTTAAAGGTAATACTAGAAACATTAGAAAACCGTAAAATTATTATAAAATTTTGTTCTGTAATTTTAAATGATAGACAAATAAAAAACAAATTTATTTTAAAGGTTAATAAACTCACAAAATATGTTCAAAAAGATTCCCGTTATTCTCTAAACATAAATAGCATGTTCCAACTGTAGCATCTAAAACATCCTTCAGCATTTGAGGAGCAAACGCTTCGAGAACTAATCTTTGTAAAATTTCTTCGTTTTCAATATCGTTTCCATAAATGTAATTTTGAATATAACCCCAAAGAAAAAAATACAAAGGTGTTATATCTGGAGAACGGGCTAGCCACAGTACATTTGCATGAGTGCCAATACATCTTTCTGGAAACCTAACTTACAGGTATTCTCTGACAACTCTGGAATTATGTGCTGGAGCACCGTCCTGCATAAACCAACAACCTTCAACTTCTTGGAAAGGCAAACCATTCAAAGCTATCTCTAATTCATTTTGGAGTAAAATTTGGTAACGTTCAGAATTTAAGGACTCGTAAATGAAAGGACCTATAATTCGAGTACCGAATATAGCAGCTCACATATTAAATCCAAAACGGTGTTGTTGTTGGCCGTTTTGTACAGACATGGATTTACTCTTGCCCAATAATGAGCATTTCTACGATTAGAAATTCCATTATTATTAACCATACTTTCATCGGACCATGTTATTTTATTCGGAAAATATTCATTGTCTTGAGATTGACGTGTATACCATTCGCAAAATATTCTACGTCTTTCTGGGTCACCTGGTCGAAGTCCTTGGAAAATTCTAAATTTATATGGATGTACTTTCTCCTTCTTTAGAACATAATGAGCTGTGGAATGGGCTATGCCAGTTGCCTCTTCAATTTTCCTAGTAGAAACCTCTGGATTTTCCGTTACAGCTAATAAAACAGCATTGGCTTTTTCTTCATTGCAAGGTTTTTTGTGAGATTTTACAGGTTTTTTGAACGCACCATATTCTTTTAGATTAACTGCTAATGTGCGAAAAGTTCTTTTGTGAGGTTGACGCCTTTCTGGATATTTATTTAAATACATTATTTCGGCTTCAGAACAATTACGTTGACACAAAATGTAACACGTCAGTATATTGAATTTTTCAGTATTTGGAAAATGTACTCCTACCACATTGTTTTTAGGTAAACACAAAATGTAATTAACTGAAGGACCACCAAACAAACGTAATACGGACAACAATCAATTATGACAGGTAGGTAAGCAAAATGCAAAGCCAACTTATTTTTATCGAATGCATCAGTACGACGGAAGATGTATTTTAACTGTTTAATTAATAGTATTTTCACTAAATACATACTTGTGAATTATTTTATTCGCAACAGGCATTAGAAAATGAGAAAACATTATTTTACAATAATTTTACAGTTTTCTAATGTTTCTAGTATTTGTTTTAACTGTACGTTTTCGATGTTTTACATTGAATATGAATTTTACCATCCGAAACGTATCAAAAATATAAAGTGATATATCGTTAAATTCAGAATCAAGGAGAGAATTTAAATATGGCAAAAATAATTTTTTCGTGTATTTAAAAAAATAAAGTTGATGGTTGCTAACAAACGAAATGTATCAAGAATTGAATAACAGCATTAAGTAGAGCTAGAAAAGTAGTAATGAAAATGTGCTCTTCTTTTCTTTATAGCTCTTCAAATAAGGTCAGAAAAAAATAAAAACGAAAATCCGAAAATTCTATTTTTTTCAAGTATCTCAAAAACTAAAAGAGATATTCGAGTTCTACAAAGACCATAGATACATTCTCTCAAATGCGTAACTTTTGTTCCATTTAACCGAGCTTCCATCTCCTACCGTTTCCGAGATCCCCATAGTGGGCATCCTTATCTTGGACACGGTGTACATACATTTCATTTCACATGTTCATCTTACATTTTTGCACATTGTTTTGTTCATATTGGCATTTTCTGTGATTTTGTTATACGATCAAATCGCACTAGGCGTTGTAAAGGCTTGCGAAGGTAAGCGGGTTGCCAAGCTAACTGAAATGAAAATGGGCGGGTTCGATATAAGACGTAAAACGGTAGAAATTTAGGCTCAAACACACTACACTTACCATAAAAAAACATTCAGAAATTGTCTCTAGGCGCCACTACTATTTATTTATCTTAAATAAACAGTCCTAGTGAGTTGTTATGTTAATGTTCGCTGACTTAAAAAATCATACACTATTCAAGTTCAAACATTCAATTCGTACAACAAACACCCTTTCACTTTAAAAGAATACGTTAAATTTCGTCACGGTACTCTTAATAAATCTATCTAAATCCCAAAACAGTAACCACATACACATCGATTCAATTTTGAAAATCTTCAAGTTCAACTACCACTAAAAATAAAGTTATCCAAAACTTAATAAAACCTTGAAACGTACACGTTGTCGTAAACTTATTAATCACACTCTGCATATTCATACAGTCAGAGTTATAAGGCGTTATCTGGATACTTTCTAATTTACCCTCGTATACGCATAGACTAATATTTATAAGTATACAAATACTGAAATAAAGAAATATCACCCAATTTGGAAAAATAATAAGTCAGTCTGTCAATTTTATAACCACAAAAGCATTAATTCATATCTTAAAAATTGAAAACCGTAACGATCAATGACTTTTAGTGAATGCAAGGTAATTGATCTGACTCAAAATAAACAATTTTCAGCCAAAATTTCAAAAGTTTGATTATTTTTAAACGGTGTAATCCTTTATTTAGTTTCACACACAAAAGAAAATAATGAAATCTAGTAATATAGTATTTGTTCTCTTTAAAAAGTTAACTTTCAAGCAAGGTCCATCACAATTTAAACAAAAGAAAAAGTTTACTAAGCGAACTCTATTAACTAACTTTGAGAAATTTACGTATACAGCTTCCGAGAAGCCACACTTACAAAGTAAGCAATTCTTATAGAGCAACGTTCTAAATCTTATAATCTAAACAAATAATAACAGGTAATGGAAGTTATTATCCTTAATACCTGAGTGAAATTTATAATATAAACAATGACATCTCTAACTCGAAATCGAACTTCCATTATTCAATTGTCTTAAAATTAGTCTTATATTTGTATATATAAATTCCGTAGTACCTTATCCGGTAATCTTCCATCTAATGGGTCTGATTTGATTTAATTACACCTGAGCATGGATGTACACTCGTAACTAATAACCTGCTTTTAACGAGGTCCCGCCGCACTATTACACCATAAATGCCTGCTTCACTCACGCCCGTTCATGCTTGAAGACATTAGGCAAATGCCCTACTAAAGCAAATGTTTGTCACAGAATATTTTAAATAAACATGATCACTAAGTTCTTAATTGTCTATAAAAGGTCGATTAAGCGCTGTTAATAAACGCACCACAGTAATACTAATGTCCAATGCTGTCTAATTTAATTAATAAAGCTTAACACACCTTTATTTAATTAAACAAAGGATCACTTCAAGTTTCTTTCACGCGGGTATAATCACAATACTTTCTTTTAATGTAATGATTGCTGTGCAACGGGCAAAAATCGATATCCGATTCAATTGGGTTGATTTTATAATTGGTGTAGCTGCTGTATTAAAAATTTTCATTTGTATTAAAAGTTGGAGATTCACAGTTAATGGTTTAATCTATATCTACGTCAATAGTACTGAGTTTTGAAGCTTCTATATGGACTGTATTACAATTACCCTTAAAGGTTTAAATGGACATAGTAGTTCCACCTTTAGGACTTTTACAATATTCTGCCGGTTTCTAAATCTACTATTTAATGTTAACTGGTTAGTTTGGCTGCTTACCGCTAGAGGGCGATACTGTAAATAAATAAGATATCACAGAAACCTTTATTTCCACCATCTTTAAACAATTTTTAACAATAATTTGGTAACAATGGAGCTGATAACTGAAAAAATTCCTTTTACGAACATGCATTGGTTAACCATCTTGCCTGAACATGAAGTAATCTTACGAAATTCTCTTTTTATAATTTAATTAATAGCATCGGCGTTTCTATACCTTGTAAGAGGTAGTAATCGCATTTTTGGCGAATATATAAGAATCGTGTTTTCACAAAAAGGTGTCGAGCTACCACATATTATTAAATCGCTATTCGCACGACTGAAACGCAACCATATTTTGTTAATCAACCACTCAGAGCTCGACTCGATGCTTTGAGAATCCTTCGCTTTGCTTTCAATTTTATTACGAATTTCTTTTACAATGTTCTCCTGGAGTGGATTTGTATATAACTTATAGTTTTACTGCAATTACTTTCGTGCATCCAGTTTCAGTGACGTTGATGTTTCGTTTATCTAGATCTAACTTTATGCTGTGCGGAAGTTAACCATTTACTCTGCATACTTGGTTGACGTTGCAGTGGTTTACGATAATGGGATCTGGCTGTATGTTCGCTACTGACGACTACAAACTTTTTTATCTGCACCTGGTTTAGAGTGTACTATATGTCAACACCAGGTCAGAATATTTCAACGCACCGCTTTGGACCAATCTATCAGCCATCTTGAAATTTCTATAATAATCTTAATAATTCTTCGAAACGTCCCAATTTCGCGTTCATATTTGCTCCACATAAGATTCAGAGTTGGATTCAACTTTTTAAGAAAGTCCCACATGTGCGAAAACTTTCCTTCCGCAAAATTCAGTGAATTCAATACCATTTGCCATTGACAATGCATAAAATTTTCCACTGTATAATATTGTGTCATTTATACAAGCAAAAATATACATACATATCCTTCCTCTACACTTTAATACAATCTCAACATGTCATAAATTCGCACCCTACACATTTACAGCAATTTTTAAACTCACATTCCTTAAAATGCAGTAGCCAAATACAATAGTATTTATTCATCATCAGGATCAACAGGAGTGTTACTAAAACGTTATTTCTCATTCAAATTTAATACTTTCAACACATCATTATTTATACGACATTTTAACATGCTTTTAAATAATATTCAGCGTTTTACTAATAATTCCAGTGGCGTAGCATTTACACCAACTTATATTATGTACACACAAAAAAAAATTTCTCGCACAAACTCACGTTCATACATTAACCAAAATGCGTCCTACGCACAGCACAAGACTGCATATACCTAGTGCGTCAAAAATTGTACCCAAAAAATTGTAGTGCGTTTATAATAAAAGATAAAGAAACAAATCATATCCCAATAAAATAAACATAGTTTGCTATTTATTGTCTGAAAATTTGTTATTTACTTTTGTAATACAACATCTTTAAGACGACCTTCATTATAAGTACTATATTGATAATATTGAGTAACGTGGTTGTCAGACACGCGTTGCAATAATGCGATATGTACAGCTACAGTTTCTTTCCGAGTAGCCCAATTAAGCTCCTGCATGATTTAAGGACGGTTGGTGAACACATTGTCTTTTAAATACCTCCAAAGGAAGAAATTATGTACACGGGCAGAGCGAGGAGGATACTCAATGTCTCGAATTCGTGAGACCACAGATCTAAATAAAAAGGATTTCACAACTACACGAAATCGCCTTAGTTACTGTAAAACTAACATAGTAACATAACATGCTAAAGTGATTGCAACTGTGTTTAATTTTCAAAATAGGTAATTGGGTACGTGTCGCTGTATGTTCTAGACAATCATAATCGGCCTTGCTGAGTTGGGGGCGAGGGAGGTTGTCTATACAAGTGGCAATATAATGAGGATGTAAGTAGTATTTAGAATCAGTCGATGGTTTTTGTGATACGATAAAATCGTTCTAGCGTCTCGTTCTGTATATAAAATAAGTAGGTTGCCGACTAACTACTGAGGAGATGATCGGGGTCATGGAATGACGTAAAATAGCGAAAGTGTAACTTCAAACACGTTACCTTTACCATAAAACAAAGCTCAAATAGCTTTGAAAAATAAATCCTACATCAAATGGAAATGCCATAAAACGTTCGAGTCATGCAGACCACGTTAGTGCTGTAAATATCTGCAAAAGTGTTATAACTAAAGCTAAAAGGTTGTTTGAACTACGAAAATGCAATGAACTAGTTACATCTCATTTGGGTAGTCGTAAATTATGATCTGTAGCTAAAGGCATCAGTAAAAACTTTAGTACATTGTAACGGCATTAAAACACCGCACAGATAAACATACGCAAAGGCGATCTGGGTCATCGTTAGGGCCGTGTGTTTTACTAATAATTTTAGTTACGTTAAACGGTAAGTCGAGCATGGAAATATTCTTGGACGTCAACCTGTCTTAAGTCGGGTGAACTATGCTTACAAAAGGAGACCATCTCCATCTTAATTGATTTAATCACTCAAACTAAAATGAGATTGTGAACAAGACTGAATTGTCGAACATAATAAAAGGATAACAGCCGTTTGGCACCTGTAAACTGTTTCTTCGCAAATAATCCAACGCATAAAGCAAACTCAATAATTAACTTTACCACAAGTCTGTTGTATTAAAATAAAATAGTTCATGAATTTTAAACTTAATAAAATATATCAATAATATCAACAATAAAAGTTCTTGTCAACAAATACAAATTTTAAATCTACTTCTTAAAATTTAAATACACAATACCTACTTTTCCTTTCGTTTATGTCCATAAAAGCGTTTTAAAGAGGTAAAGAATGCGACACAGGCCCTTCTTAGTCAAACAAAACCTTAAAAATAATGTATCCAAATCCGTACGGCGTATCCAACGTCCAACGTATAAAATTCAATAACAAATTAATTTAAGTGAGACAGGTTCATAAATATGTCGCTTAAGAATGTTTTAATAAACAAATAATAATCTAGTGAACATTACTGAAGCCAATGACGCATAATTTATATCAACCACCTTTTCTCAATAATTTTCAAACCAACGATTGTATTTATTACAAAATAATTTAAAATAAATCAATTAAAAAGTCTTAACGTACACAAATTACAGGATTAGTATTAAGATAGTCCTAGGTCTCTGTCGGAACGATCGACTTGCTACTCTACGTGAATAGAAATTCACGTTTTCCTCCGCCAAGGTTATTCTTCTCAATATTCATAAATTATAATGCGAAAGCTATCAATAGCAGTACCTTTACCATCGCCAGAGCTCTACATAGTTTCTTGAAGCAAGCTATTTGAATTACGCATTACACCAACTTCTTACTCAACTGATAACCAATTACAATCAAAAGTTTACTAAACCAAACCTTTCTTTATTTAAAACGTTTACAAAGCCATTCACGATTATCACCAGTGCATCGAGGAAAATTACACACAAAAATATGTAATAAATGTGGCCAACAGAATACGTCAAAGCAAAGCAGGATAGCGGCCCCCGAACTGCGATTCGACAACACACTCTTCTGCATCACACAGATAAAGTGATTTACATACCTCGCAACTGCTCTATCCACCGGATACAGATCGGGTACGCCTTACTCTATTCAAAGCTCAACGCTCAATGTTCTTACGCGACTTCTACTAAATTTGCTATCTACTAAACATTCATTCAAACAGTTCGCACAGTAAAAACGAGAAAATTTTCGTGTGTACGAAATAAAAAATATTCGTCATTCATGTTAAAACGTATTTACATGTAACCCAATATATTTTTCGTCGTCCGCACCACTATGAAAAATCAAACTTAAATTAACACGCTATAAGATCTATATTAGGTTCACTTGCAGTTCTTATCTGAGACAAATTCTAAGTATCGCGGCGCTTCATTAAATTTTCGCTGAGTTAAGCTCTATACTATAACGCAACTAAATACTACAAGGAAATGAATGATTCTCGTTGACTCTATTTCCTATAAACCTTCTTCTTCCGGTGCCTATCCGTTTCGGATGTTGGCTATCATAATAGCAACGCGTACTTTGTCAATCACGGCTCGAAACAGTCCTACCGTTGTTGTGTTATACCATACTCGTAAGTTTTTCAGCCATGATATTCTTCTTCTCCCCGGGCCTCTTCTACCTACCACCTTTCCTTGGAGGATTAGTTGCAATAGCTCGTATCGTTGGTTGTTTCGCATAATATGTCCAAGATATTCTAGTTTTCGGGTTTTTACTGTTAAAAGGATTTCCTTTTCTTTCCCCATTCTTTCTAGGATCGTTTTATTAGTGATGTGGTTCATCCATGAAATTCTTAAGATTCGGCGGTATAACCACATTTCGAACGCTTCGAGCTTCTTGCACGAGGCTTCTGTTAGAGTCCACGCCTCGGCTCCATACAGTAACACTGGGAAGATATAACATTTTAGTAATCGGGTTTTCAGTACTAACGGTAAATCATGACTTTTGAATATTTTCGACATCTTCATGAATGTACTTCTAGCTTTCTCTATTCTGCCCCTAATTTCAGCCGAGTGATCCCAAGTTTCGTTGATTGTTGTTCCTAAGTGTGTATATGTCTGCACTCTTTGTATTTGTTGGTTGTTTATATGTAGTTGTCCAGCCTGGTTATTATTTTTTGACACTATCATATACTTTGTTTTTGTCAAATTCTTTGGCTCACTTCGACTACTCTTTCCAATGTTTCTTGCAGGCTTTCGAGGCTGTTTGTAAGTAACACTGTGTCGTCCGCATACCTTATATTATTAATATATTCGCCATTAATTTTGATCCCGCTATTCATTCCTTCCATAGCTTCTTGAAAAATTTTCTCCGAATACAGATTGAACAACAGAGGTGATAAGACGCATCCCTGTCTCACCCCTTTTTAATATGAATATCTTCTGAGTCTTCTCCTTGTATACGTATACTTGCTGTTGGGTACCAATATATGTTACTAATTATTTTAATATCTTGTGTATTCAGTTCAATCTCTTTTAGTATATCAACAAGCTTATCATGTAGTACATTATCAAATGCCTTATGATAATCAATGAAGCACGCAAAGACATCGCAATTAACATCTCTACAGCGTTGTATTAGAACTTGGAGACTAAATAGAGCGTCTCGTGTTCGTACGGCATTTCGAAAACCAAACTGTGTACGGGTGATGTGTTCCTCGCATTTTCGGTAAACCCTTTGATGTATAATTTTTAGGAAAAGCTTTAGGAAATGACTCATGAGACTGATGGTGCGGTAATCGTTACAGTATTTAGCTCTCTGTTTTTTAGGAATTGGTATGAATGTCGACTTTAGCCATATCTTTGGTATCTTTCCTGAAAAGTATATATTATTAAATAATTTTGTTATCTGCTGTATGATTTCTGTATCTACCAATTTTAGTAACTCAGCATATATATGATCAGGGCCAATGGATTTCCCATCTTTTAAACTTAATGTCGCCTTTCTCACTTCTTCTGTTGTAATTGGTAGACTATCTAAATTGTTAATTATCGGAGGTTGTTCTGGTCTGTTGTCTTCAAAAAGGTCATTTATGTATTTTTCCCAGACGTTCATTCTTTCTCTGTCATCCTTAATGACTTTCCCATCTTTATTCTGTACTATCCCAGTTGTATTGGGTATATATATATATATATATATATATATATATATATATATATATATATATATATATATATATATATAAATTGGGATGGCTTAATTTTGAATTGATATTTAAATGGCGACTTACTTTAATTAACGAGGGAAATAATAATAATTAGTAATGCTGACGATTTATAAATTTATGAGGGAAATAATTAATATTATATTTAGTTTGAAATGAATTAAATTTTTAATGTTGATAATATAATTGAAGTAATTTTGTAACTTTTATGCACCGGACTAGCTCAGATCTCAAATGGGGATAGAGTTCAGGGAATTTAGTTTGAAGTTAAAATTTGGAATCTGGAAATGTGTATATGAAATACCCTTTATATAATTATATTGAAAGTATAAAAATTATTCTGAATGTAATTTGCTATCAACGCATGCGTTGTAATGAATTTAAATGAAATTAAAAGCTGTCAAAGATGTCAAATAAATAATTTAGAAAATTAATGTTTAGATCCAAAATGAAAATTTAGAAAAAGAAAATAAATTAATACCTTTACAGGTGTTTACACAAGTAAATATTTAAAATTCTTAACCAAAAACATATATGTAACAAATATTAATTTGCAGGAAATTTTATCAATGAATGTTTATAACAAGTAGGGTTATTAAAATTTGTGACTCACATATACTGTCCTCACTGTAGATTGATGTCTTCGGATAACTCCAACTGGATGCAGGCAATGTCCACTCGATTACAGTTGTTACCATCACCCAATACTGCTAACTCGATTCTTGGTTGTCGAAGACACCAACTTCCAAAAATTTAAGATGTTTTCTTCAAACTCGGCAAACTCCAATCACTTGTTTTATTATGGTAACTTTTTTATTTAAATAATTTTAAAACTTGAAGAATGATATCGTTTTAAAGAAATGTTTAATTATCCAAAATTTTTGTTGATGAACACTTTTATTTTTAGCTACCGATTAAAATTTTGTTTAAAAGAAATTGTCCGAAGAAATAAAACAACATTTACCAAATAAAATGGGTTTTAATTTGGTATAACGGAATTAATTTAAGTTGGATAACACAAAAGCAAATCTTTACAAAATCGTGACACAAATTAACACGAACAAAATAATTTTCCGAAAACGACAGGTATCGGAGACCGAACTATTTATTTTAAACCGTCGATATAAAAACAAATGCTCTCGAACGTATTCTTCGTAAAGTAAAACTTCTTGACGAAAATTTAAATTAGGTTATGAACTTACTTTTTAACACAAATTTCACAACACTGTTTTAACCTTTTACACTTTTGAACAAATTCTAGAGAGAGAGTGATTTCCAGAGCACTTGCTTTTATATGTTTCTGGTTGTTACCAAAAATTCAATTTTTTTCCAGCCATATTGCATAAGTAACTAGGGCTATGATTGGTGGATCTAAATTACAAATTGGACTCAAATGGAAATTTGGCCGTAACTTTCTTATACATCATCGAAATTAAAAATTAAAAACAGAAATGAAAACTACGTAAAATTTTGAACAAAAAGACACCTAACAAGCTATAGTTCCTAACGTTAATATACGAAGTAACCTAATCTAACTTAAATAACTATAACTATTTACACTTACAAGCTATACTAAATCTAATTGCAAAAATGGAATTTTGAGAACATTTTACACAAGAATACATACTTTTTGTGTTCGAAATATTTACTTTAAAGAAATTTTAAGCTTTTGTAATTTTATCTTAAATTCACCTCAGATTTAGCACAATTTTGCGGTGAAAAGCGATGTATCCTTATAAAAACTGTGCTATATTAAGAAAGAACATCTATTATTTGCTTTAAGAGCAAAATCTAAGTCTAATAATGTGGAAAAAGTATAAAATTATGTAAAAAACCTAAAAATTATGACCTAACCAAACTTAAATCTAAAATTGAAAATAATTCATATTTAAAAATGTTTTTAACACTTGAAATGTTATGTTAAAGGTTTGTACTTCTTGTCTTTATTATTCTCACTAACTATTTGCAATGCATAATGTCATATAGTGTTGCATTGAAAAAGTCTCATCGTCTAACACTCTTTTGAAATATTTCACTATATAAATGTACACCACTATAAATGTCTGTATGCCAAAATGTACTATGTGTTGTTCTTATTGTTAAACTTGTAACATAATTTTTGGCACTAATTCGCTTCCAAAAATATGCGCGAAAAATGTCTAAACTGTCCATATTATAACCCTTTTATTAAATTTTTGTATTTCCTGCATTCAAAAACTAATCATACACTATCCCTAACATAATCCTAACTATATAGTTCATGTTTAAACACCTGTAAAGTGTTCACTTGCTAAATTACCCTTGAAAAATTGACTTTTATTGCAATAATTGCAATACTAAAATGACTTTACGAAAATGGTTATACTTAACATTCTTGACAATTTTGTTAGCAGCAAATTGCTTTTTATGATAAAACCAAACTAAGTAAATAATATTCAGACTAATTTATATCAAACAAATTTATTTTAATCACATCGTGAACCAGATTTATATAAAATAGTGTCTTGCACATGTATCGAGCTACAAATCACCCCTTTTTATTACCCAAATGTCATGTAAGCTGTCCGATACTTCTATTACCTCTTTCTGAACATCTCAATAATATATATATATATATATATATATATATATATATATATATATTCCAGCTACTTGTTTAACTTTTTTGTGCATGTTGAATAGACCATGCTTTTGTTCCGGTGTTTCAATTTCCTGACACAGCTTCCTGTACCATTCCTATTTTTGCTATCCTTATTTCGTATTTTATCTGTCTTTGAATATCATTGTATCTATCTTTCTTATTTTTTACCTTCTTTCTTTCCTCCATAAGTTTTAGTACATTGTCTGTCATCCATCCCTTTCTTTTCTCATTTCTTCCATGTAGTTGTTCGTCACTAATATCAGTTATTATTTTTGTTATTTGGTTTAGAGTTTCCTCTGTATCGTTTGTTATTTCTATAGTCTTACATTTTTCTGATATTAGTTCTGTCACTGCTTTTCTCTTTTCTTCTTCCTTCAGTTTCTTCATATCACCTCGTCTCTTCATAGTTTTCTTTTTAACTTTTTTGAGTTTAAGCCTAAATTTTCCAACCACTGGGCAGTAGTCTGACGAGATGTCGGCGCCGGGATACGTTTTGACTGACAAGCAACCGTTGCGGAATCTCTTATTGATCATCATGTAGTCGATTTGGTTCCTCACAATATTTCCATGACGATCTTGTGGTGAGGTCCAGGTGTATAATCGTCGTGGCGGCAATTTGAAAAATGTGTTTAAGATTATCAGTTCCTCCTACTCTGAAAATTCTTTGAGTTTATCGCCTCGTTCGTTCCTTACACCTAGACCATGCTCACCAACTATTTCACCATACCTTCCTTACCCAATCTTGGCATTTAGATCCTCCATGACTATTGTTATGTCATGTTTATTAAATTGTTTTATAGTGTCTGTTACTGTCTTATAGAACTGTTCTACTTCTTCGTAAGGTTTGTCTGCGGTAGGGGCATATATTTGAAGGATATTTAATCTAGCAGGAGTACTATTTATTTGTATAACTATTATTCTTTCTGAGATAGGTATAAAGTTAGTAACGTATTGTTGTAGTTCTCTCGATATAACCATTCCTACTCCATGTATGTGTTGATTTTCTTCATTACTAGAGTAATAAATGGTATGTTCGTCAACTATGCATTTTCCTATAAACCAACAAATCAAAAATCAAGTAACATTAGGATTACCGGATAGATATTAAAATCTACTTTCCTTATTTCTTTTACTACGTTAAACACAAACAAGGGCAAACAGGTATTACTAAAATACGCACAATATGTACATAATCACAATTTTTAGACCTCAATATATTTAAAGTATAATAAAAAAATAACTCCTAAATTGAATAATTTACTGTAACATCTAATAAATGCCAGCAACGCCAGCTCCATCCTAATTTCATGATTAAAAAAAATTAGTGCTTCGCCAATTTTACATGTGAATATACCTCAGTTACCAACACTCCGTACAACAAAACTAAAAACCCTAATCCTCTACACACGGTGGCAACATGCTCGTTTCCTCCCATGATGTCATTAAACAGATCTGTAGTTGCTGATTCTGTAGGAAACGCCAATCGTTTTGTGGATTTTTCTGCATCAAACTCGTCTGAAAAAGATGTGCCACTAGTCAACTCTTCTTTATACGCTATGAAACCATTTCATTTTCGATACAAGCTCCTAGAATCGATCATCAGCAGGCTCTGAAGTGAAAAAAACTCTTTGAGTACATTTTGTGTTATTTGAACTGAAAATTAGTGTCAAGTTTATTTGTGAAGCAGAGAAAGTTTCATGTTTCTTAATTAATTTAGTGTATTCGATGAAGGGTTGAAAATAAAATGCAAACGTATTAAAACATTTTGTGTAAATATAACATAAATCATACACACATTTAAGTTCAGAATAAGTAACGGATTAACATCTAAAACTATTAAATAATTTTAAACAAGGTATAAAAGAACTTGTATTTACGTCAATAATACATTTGAAATCCAATTCAGTAAATGTAAATGGTAACGAACCATCACTGCTAAAACCTTGATTTACGTTAGTTTGAAGGTACAAATAGAGGCAGCACCTGGAAATAAAATTAATATGAAAATGAAAAAAGAAATGTGATGTAACACAAGATTCATTAAAAAGTCAATATTATACTCGAGTTTGATCGGTTAAAAAACGAAGTTCATTTGTAATAGAATATCTAAGTCTTATATAAATTATTAAATCAGAAATATACATTAAATTTACCAAATTATTCTGAAATTCACGCATAAAATGGAAACAAGGAAATAAAATTGACTAAGATCAACTAAATTTAGAAATATTTGGACCATATGACACGTTTACTTTAATGTTATTGGAGATTGAATATATTACTACACTTTTGGGGTGCGATGTATTCAAGAATTTTGGAAGTGAGAACGAGATATTAATTTTACATCGACGCAAAATACAAATACGTTAGCTCGAAATTCCATGAAATTTTCAAATTTCAAAATTAAAGGTTTCTCGCCGTCAATCATTAAATATAAGGTTGTTTAAATCTATTAATGATTGTATATTAGATTTAAAACGGCCTAAAGAAGACCTGGTCAAATAAGTATTGTAAAGTGCATTAACTGCCCGTAAAGGCAATGTACGCGTACGGCATAGCTCAGTGGCGTGGGCGAGGTTCTTACTTCTTCGCGTTCGGTAAATGTTCTTACTGTTCATTTTACAACTCTATGACATTCTCCGTGAATTAAAATTAAATTTAAATAATCTGTATTAGGATATTCAAGTCGGGCCATTTCATCAAGAAAAATACAAACTGTCAACAATTTTATTAAATTATTGACTACAAAAGAAAAACAAAATAAATAAGCATCTTTATCGTGTAATGATGCGCTGATAAGTATGTATTACCTCCTCAGTAAAAGGTAGTTCTTTTCGATTTACTCATAAAGTATTAAATTTTTACACTTATGTTATATATCGAATTTGAAAAAAATGACTATTTGGCAAAAATGACTTTTGAATCACAAAATTATCAATTTTTATAATTTTTTGCAGTAACTTTTTCAAATATTTTTCTTTATTTCAATTCTCAATTATTTGGTTTCCATGGTGACCACGAACAAGGAATACTAAATTTAAGTATGTAGCTCATTTTTATCACAAATTTTAAAATTGGGACTTTTTTGATAATAAGTATGAAACTGTTACGTTTAGGCAAATAAAGTTTTAAACAAACTTACCTTAATTTTTGACGTTAAAACGATCTGAGTAATAAAAAATAGGGGTCTCCATTTGATTTTTTTGAGTAACTTGCATTTTCATTCATAATTTTATTTTTATGAAAAATACAAATATCATTTTTTGCAGACTGTTGCAATAAACCTTTGCCTACAACACCTCAAAGTTTTATTCAAATTGATTGACAGGAACAGAAAAATTAACGAGTTATTACTAAGACCGCATCTGTCAATTTTTTTAGAAAAATGTTTTTTTTTAAAACGACTGAAATTTCGTATCTAGTTTATTTAACAAGCTTACCTTAAAATTCGACATAGAATCCAAAAATGTATTAATATACGGGGTGTTCCATTTAAAATAAGCGACTAAGTACCCACTTCCGGTATAACCGAAAGTGGTACGAACGTGAAAATATTTTAGATGAGTTAGCCCTAACATCATTACCCTGTCACCAAATTTTCAAAATTATAGTAAGTTTGGTTTAACAGATACTCATAGGATCAGCTCCCAAAGGCGGACCCTGTATGTAATTTATTGTAATTGTACATACGTATCTTTGTTTTATTTATGATACAATTGTGTGTGTGTGTGTGTGTGTGTGTGTGTGTGCGTGTGTGCGTGTGCGTGTGCGTGTGCGTGTGCGTGTGCTTGTGCGTGTGCGTGTGCGTGTGCTTGTGCGTGTGCGTGTGCGTGTACGTGTGCGTGTGCGTGTGCGCGTGCGCGTGCGCATGCGCGTGCGCGTGCGCGTGTGCGTGTGCGTGTGCTTGTGCGTGTGCGTGTGCGTGTGTGTGTGCGTGCTCGCATGCGTGCGTATGTGAGTTGTTGTCAGTGGAGTCAAGATATATCCCTTAGTTTTCTTGGATTTACATTATTGCGAATAAGTTCAATACTACGCTCTTAAAGATTTTATAGCCTTTTAGTTATTGAGAGTAATTTGATTAAGAATTATTATTAATGTTATTAAATACAAAATAAAAAGTTTACCTTGAGTAGGATTTGAACCTACGACCTGTACTTTGCTAGAGTACCGCGCTAACCAATTGCGCTACCGAGATTCAAGTCACAATCGACGTAAAGTTTGTCTTTATGTACGTAGAACTGATGTAAATTTTAAATATAATATATAATCTCATTATATTTAGAATTTACATCAGTTCTACATACATAAAAACAATTTACATCGATTGGAGTATGTATCTCGAAAGCACAGCTGGTTAGTGCCGTACTCGAGCAGTAGGTTCAAATTCTATTCGAGGTAAACTTTTTATTTGCGTATTTAATAAAATTAATATAACTTTTTAATTATATATTTACCTCTGAACTAATTAGTTCATCACAAATCTTATAATAATTTAATATTAGTCAACTTCCTTTGGTATGTGTGAATCCTTGCGATATTGCAGGCTCACATTCCATTAATATAAGTAATTTGATTGTAAACTCATTATATTTAGAATTTACATCAGTTGTACATAATAATGACAAAATTTACATCGCTTGGGGTATGTATCTCGATAGCACAGTTGGTTAGTGCGGTACTCTAGCAAAATACAAGATGTAGGTTCAAATCGTACTCGAGGTAAACTTTTTATTTATGTATTTAATAAAATTAATAATAATTTTTAATTACATATTTACGTTCGAACTAATTCGTTCATAACAAAACTTATAATAATTTAAGGGTAATTAAAATTACAGGTTTAAGGGGGAGGGGGCATTGGGACACAATAAACGCATATTTTTTAAATACTCGGGGTAGAAACCTTTCCCTGCGTCGCCCTGTGTGAGTTCAAAATAAACACAAAGTAAACTGTACTTTATTTGGCAATTAATCGCATAAGTTTAATTATAATTCAAAAATCTTCATCATTAAAAAAAAAAATCTTCTTAAAGAGTATTATTTATTTATAATCCTTGAGTAGTAGAATTTATATAAAAGCAATAACCTATTAAACAAAATCCTTAAAAAATGCATTTGTTCACGTCAATTTATCTGGTGCGCACCGTTAAGTAACTATGCGGCTATTTACAGAGTTTTTCACTGGAAGTTTAATTAGACAGATTATAAAGATAAAATGCTTTCAGTCTAAGCTTAATACTTTCAACAGGAAGATTTAAGATAACTTTAATATGACCTTTAGAAATAGCAAATTTTCGAAATGAGATCACCACACTGAAATAATTATAAATCTTACTATCGAATATTTACTATTCTAACTGCCACAAGAATGCTTATTATAATAACATCAAAATGTTATGCATATCCAGATAAAGAAATTGGCAATTACAATTATAGTTCTTAGAACTAAATTAATACGTTTTAAAAGGATTATTATAGTTTCCATCTTTTATGCTTCATCAATTTTGCTAATTAACTACCTATAACTATGATATTTTAGAAAAAAGTTGCTCATTGTAGTAATGTGATAAGTTACGTACGCAAATGAAGAGAACAAGTATATTTATTACCCTATAAGGACTTAAGCGTAATTAACCACTGGTTTAATGAACATCACATAATTAAAAAATTCAATTTGTATAACATTCTTCTAAATTTGCAGAAGTGTTTATGTTTGCAAAAAAGTAAATAAATGCCTTAACAGGTTTCTGAACGTTAACGATTGAAATGGCTAGAATAACGATACTGGAATTATAAATGGGTCCAGTAGGGCACGTTTTAAAAGCAACATACATATCCTTAACAGTAAGAAAAATGATAAAAACTAGATATATTTAAGTTTCTATTATATCTAATTAAAAATTATGTGATAATAAATTTAATTAATGCCACTTTTAGAAATAGCTAATATACATTCTCAAACGAAATATTTCCAAAATATTAAGACACCTAATCTAGAAATCCCAATAATCTCTAAAACTTTATTAGTTTTCACTGGAATTATAAGTTTATTTCGCACCGTATTAAGCACAATGCTATTTTGTTTTATAAGATAAAGATCTAAATTATATCTAGATGAAAATCATAAGAAAATGAAATCGTAAAATTTTACTTAAAAGGAAAGTGTTCTCTTATATTTCTATAACAGCTAAAGGTGAATTTGTATTGTATCTCATAATTTTTAATCAATTGGATACTCTTAATAGGGTTATAGTTACTAATATGGTGGAATCAATAAAATTAAATAGCATGAATCCTACGCTTTTCCAGTTTACAGTAATAATAATAAAAGCTCTAAGAATTCTAAGCAATTTGTTCGTTCATGTTTAGTAGTCAGTAAATTTTAATATTATCCAATAGTGATTTGAAGAAATAGTTAAGCTCTGTAGATATTGTCTTTTTCCATAACAAGTACATTAAACATGTAAATATGTTTCTTTTAACACATAGTGTATACAAGTATACCACACGAATCTGTGACCTGAAGAAATACTATAATTGACAGTTTGAGTTCCAAATATGCCTTTGTGCAGGGGTCGGCACTCGAAGTGTTACCAATTAGTGGGGAGCCTGCTATAGTCCTGTAGGAAATGTAATGTACATCGATTTTCTCTTTTGAATTGGTTAGAGTACATTGTTGCCATGCTTTTTGCGTTGGTCACATGTTCGGAGTGACGTCACATTTTTTCAAAATGGCCGTCAATACCATGCACTATGCTGCTATCATTGATATTTTATGTGGAGTATGTATTTTTATAGAATTAAATTTACTATATAACTGTACAAAAATAATGACGATCCGATTTAAAATGGCTAAGTTGCAGCTAAGAATGTGTCCACGGGAATACGATATAAATAATTCCTAATAGTAAATATCATCACCAGGTTTTAATAGAACATTTTCTAAGACAAACATACAAATGACTATGGAACAGCCAGAAATAATCACAAAATTAGTCATCTCCAAACCCACAAGGATTTTTGCATTGATTTTCTTTCACATTACATTTACAAAATCGCGAACACGGGATGCTGCTAACACGGCAAAGACATATATTCTTTAGAGTACACTTTTGGCATGTACAGGGAAAAGGACAATCTTCTGGTAAGCTCACATCACAAATTACGCACAAAGCTATCACTACACAGTTCATAGCCATAATTTAGTGGATCGAGATCTTTCTTGTCATTTAGTACATTGAACCATCGGTAGCACTTTAAATAGGCTCTCATTATATGAAATCTTAAGCTTCGTGAAGTTGGCGCTAATTTTTCAAAATTAACATTCTTCATGTGGTAGAACTGATGATTTCGAAGTTTATCTGAACTGTCAAAAGATTTGTTCAGAACGCTTACAAGGAATGCTTCTGCATCACTGATAATAGACTCTGATAAATCATGTTTTCCAAAATAAGTGAGAAATGTGGTGTTTCTTTAGCCCGGTTTAATGCGGTATGTTTCGTACCGACCTTGCTTGTTGTATCACAACCGGTAAGAGCATGTACTGGTGGTAGGACATTCATAAATTCAGCAGATAAACGGTCTGAGATTATATCTACCGGAACAGCACGTGACGAATTTCCATGACCTCGTAACACCCATAACTCAATGACTCCCTGTTTTTTTTTAAATCGTGGAACACGTGGTATATTGACCAAACTAGTACGTCAGTGTCCGAAGAAGCAATAACAACTCACTGTACGTGTGTCTGTTCAACAGCATGTTGTATGTGCACAAATAGTCTGTCATCAGCTTCCTCGTGTGTTGAATTAAGTTCTTCAACTTCGGTTACTTTTCCTTGATGTAATGAAAAACTTTTTGTTCCATTTGTACCTAAACCGCCAACAAATATATGAACGTCTTCAGTTCCGCCAAATGATTGCAAGCACTCAAAAAAAAATTCTTGTAATCGTTGCTTATTTGTTGATGAAGCCCAAAAAGAGTTCATATTCTTTGGAAGAGGTGTGTCCTTTCCTCAAATGGTAACTTCAATTGGTGATTCTTGTTTTCTTTTACGTCTTTCGTGAGACTTAATCCTGTGTTCTTTATATACGTCTAAAACTACATCCACCCTACCTGAATTTCCATATATGCCTTTAAAACATCTTAATAATGCATCCGAAAAATCACCAAATGTAACCAAATCTGCTTTAGCCGAAGCAACAACTCGTGCTTGATACATAAAATAAAATACTGTAACGGTTGAGATATTGGAGTCTGGTGTTTCAGAAGAAGGTTCTTCGTGCAGTTCTTTTTCTTTTTCTCGTCTTAATTCTGATTTATCTGATTTTACTAGAAAACCATCGTTAGTGAGAAAATATGAGGAAGGAGTGATCTCAAATGAAAGCAACGTCTCTATGCAGTATCACCGTTCTCTAGCTACATCCAGCAGTCGGAGAGCATCTCTAGTATCTTTTTCAAGGTTATGTTTTTGAATCACTTTTACGTGTTTCTTCACGCTCCTTCGAATGATAGCATGTATTGACTTCGCCTTCTCGACACATCTCTCCTGTTTGAATAACTGGTAAGCATCTTCGCCCAAAGTAGCGCAGTCAGTAATCATGGAAACATATTCATCAGAGAAATGATTTCCTGTTAGAATGTTGCAAATGTAGTTCAATGGCTGTCCAATATCAAAATGTCCTCTTTGTAAAGTGTAATCCATTATCGTTTGAATACTATTTTCATCTAATCTTGTTCTTGCAGGAGAAAATTCATGGTGAAGAGAGTATTCATCATCTTGAAAATACCTGAAATTCCTTTAAGAAATTGCGATATAGCAACTTTCTCATGCTTGATTAAATCTCTCTGGGCGACTGCTTCCTTCTTCCTCGTGATTCCAATAATTCCTCCTTGAATTTTTGCAGGTTTATTGTACATTTGCTCAAGTGCTTGGTCCATTGCGACAGCACTGAATTTACGGCATCCGTGTTGAACAGTAAATTTACCACTCATGAATCGGTCTTAAACATCTGGAAAACTGTTTTGAAGCTGTGTGCAATCTTCACAGTACACGGATCCCCATCTGCAATAGTTTGTCCTATCGAAAAAGAAGAAAATAGGAATAGCTCTGCGAATAGCGGATACATGCAAATTCCAATTACTTTCCCTGTCTGAACGCACTAGATCAAGCATGATAGGGAACGGATTGTTCAGAAATACATTCCAGTACTTGAACAGTAAGGACGTCTTCACCCCATTATTAACGAATGCACAGAAATCTCTGTTGAAATCCTGCATAGATGTTGCAATATTCTGTTTGTCCGCAATTGCATCATTACTTCTTTTCTCTAAGCAACATTTATGTAATGATTCTATGTGCTGAAACAGTTCTGTGTATTTGTGATTACCTTCATTTTTTAGAAACTGTGGCCACTGCAATCGCTGCAAAGCTTCTAACAATAGTGACAGCCCACGAATAGACCGTGAATAATGACTTCCAGTCATAACGTTCTCAGCAACTTTAGGACCATAAGTCTCTGTTTCTGTCAGGATTTCTTTCACTCCACTGTTTTCCAAGTACTTTCCAATGCAGCAAATAATTATTTTGCAAGTGTGAAAGCTACCTAATCCTATAAATATATTTCCGAACAAACTGGGAAAGAGTAGACAATGCATCTTGAAAATTCTTCATTGTTGTGTAAATGCTACTGAATTGTGTTGCTGGATATGGCAAGATAGGAATAGATATCACGTTCGTTACTGATTTGAAATCTGTTGTAACCAGTGAATTGAAAGAGCTCCACGACGGCATGTGTGATGTTACTGGTAAGGAACAGTTTGGAATGTTTGCGTCAACTAGGAAACGTGAAAGAAAATGTATTATGTTTGACATTTTGGCACGCATGGCTTCATCACTCTGCACAATTTCTTGATCAGATTTGCACACAAAATCTTTGTGAATGTTTCCTCGTTCTTTAGGTTTTTGGACGGGCAGCAGTTTTTGGCACTCTAAAACATTATCAAAAGTTCTTTTTCTTGGGTTAACGTTGAAATCCTTCGTATTTGACATAATACGTTCTTGCGCTAAATCATTGTTGTCTTGCTAGTACGGTATCATGTGTACTTCCAATGCCAGAGAGAGAATATCCTCAATTTGATAAAAATTGTCCATTGCTCCACTTAATATTGGTTGCTGTAATAATAAGTTACTTGACAGTGGGACACGGTTTTCACCGCTTCTGGCCACTATTCTGTTAGCCAGTAGATTATCATGACGCTGTAAGTTATTGTAACTGCAGCAAAGACCTAAACGATTGAGAACATTTATCAATGTCTTAGATCTACATGTTTCGTGCACAGTTTGAGCTAATCCAGTATGGAGTGGAGTTTTCCTCTTACCGTCAAAGAGCAAGTAATACACAAGTTGGAAAACAACATCACACTTGAGTTTCTTGTTTTCTGATTCCTTACATCCAGGTACAAGATAGCTGAGGAACCTCTGCCAAAGCATTGGTTGATTTTCTTCATATTGCTTAAAGGCGATTGACAGGTCATTTGCATCCCAAAATGTACCTTCAAGACCAAAATATAATGCCTTGCATTCTTCACGTAATTTTTCGCCACACGTCTTGATTTCATCGTTGCATCGAATTTTGTCGGCCATCCGTTGCACATCAACATTGGACGAGTATACTAACTGAGATATATTTCGTTCCCTTGGATATGCGAAAATGATGTTTTCGCCAATAAGCATACCTTTCAACTGTTTGTTTGATTTTGTTTTGTCAGTAAGGCAAGAATTGTTCATGTAATCCCTCATTTCAGACAATGGATAACCACGATTGCTTTGCGAGAAATTAAGACTTGAGTAGTTTTTGTAATGCAGCCTCGTCCGAATCACATTTACTAGCTTCAGAAACATGAAGACACTGTAGACGTTCATAACGAAGGAGATATGTGTGCATACAGTTGCGATGATACAAAAAGTCAGCAGCAAAAATGCTGTATTTATCCAAAAGTGTACTCGTTCTCTTAAATACATCGTCTTGGAATGCGTTTCTTGCAGCAAGGAATTGTTCAGCACGGTTATCTTCTTCGCTTCTAAAAAGGTTTGAATCTCTTTTAAATGATTTACAGTTACAAATTATGAAGACACATCTCGGCTTAGTTTCAATCCGACTGCGTTTCTTCTTCGAAGCTGACTCTGCACTTTGCTTTTCTTCCTTTATTTCAGGTTCAACAATTCAGGTTGCCTTTAAAGTGTAAGTTCTGTAACATGTTATATGGTACACAAACATATCTTGGCCGGTAACTTCAATTGAAGAACACACATTGTCACCAATTTTTTTGGATGCCACGTTCACCTTGTCTCTACCAGCTTCTGTTTCATACACTTTTTCACGTGTTACTCGTCTACAAATTATGCACAAAGATAAGTCAATTGGCTGCTTACACGGTGAGCGTTCCAACTTTATTCTTTCCATTCTTCAAAATCAAAAACTTCCTGTAACAAAAAGAAAACCTATTATTTTTTTTTATGAAATGTTTCATCGTAGAATACATTCATAGCTGCAACGTAGCCATTTTAAATCGGATCGTCATGATTTTTATGCAGTTATATAGTAAATTTAATTCTATAAAAACACTTACTCTACATAAAATACTGTATCTAGCTTTATTTCCATGATATCATACATGAATGGTAGCAACATAGTGCATGGTTTGGCGGCCATTTTGAAAAAAATGTGACGTCACTTCGAACATGTGACCAACACGAAAAGCATGACGATGTACATTACATTTCCAACAGGACTAAAGCTAAATTAAAACTGCTGTAATTTTGTCAATTTTGATTTTCTTTATTTAAGTATATCGTAAAAACATTTCAAAATTTACGAAAAATATGTTATTGTTCGATGTATCCACCTTTAGCGCGGATAATAGCATCGAGTCTGTCCGGAAAAGCTTGACACGTTGCACGAATGTAGTCTAAAGGTATATTCCTCCATTCTTGGCGAAGAGCAATCTTTACCGCGTCGACTGTCTCATATTTTTTAGTTGATATTTTGGCCTCCAGAATGGACCATATCGAAAAATCCCTTGGGTTTTAGTCCGGGGAATATGGTGGCCAATGTTGTGAAGAAATGAAGCTGGGAACTCTTTCTTGTAAAAAACGTTGGGTTTCACGAGCTTTATGGGATGGTGACGAGTCTTGTTGAAACGAACAATGGTTTCTACCGAATTGTTTTCGTGCCCAAGGTAACAAAACATGATTTAAAGCATTTTCACATTAAATTTGTTGATTCACGTTTACGCCCTGTTCAATGAAAGCGAGTGATGAGCGTCCTGTGGCAATTATCGCGACCCAAACGATCACTGACGCAGGCGCTTGCTTTCGCAAAGCAATTCGCTACTCTAAATTGTCTCTTGATTTGCACTCTAACCATACACGATCGTTTTGTTTGTTTACATGTTGCTGAACCGTGAAAATCTTTTCATCATAAAAGACTAAATTTTCAAGCTCGCCACCAACGTGAAAGTGCTTTAACGCCTTTGCTCTTGCTAGGCGAACTGCATTTTGTGCAGGTGTTAAATCTTGCACTTTTTGTATTTTGTGGGGCTTCAATCGTAGTTTTGTTTTTCATATTCGCCCCATGCTACGAGCTGACACATTGAGATTTTTCGCCAATTGAACTGCGCTTTGTCGTAGGTTACGTTGAATTCTGCCCTTCAGCTTTCGAACCATTTCTTGCGATGCCGCTGTTTTTGGATGTCCACCTCCATGGCGTTTTTTGATGCTACCAGTATCATTGTAACGTGTAATGGTCTGATACACAAACATTTTGTTCGCATGTAAATGTCGGAGTTCATTAATTATGGCAGGTTGCTATTTTCCAGCCAAATACAACGCAATAACACTGTTACGTTTAAATTCCATTTCGGTATTTTTTTACTGCGTAGTAAAATGATATGCTTCCGTAGGCTTGTAAACAACATAACAGACTGACGTTTGTCAAACAATGAGCGCGCTGACATTAGCCGTTTTATTGCTACATCAGTGTAAAGTTGGTAACACTTCGAGAGCCGACCCCTATATATATTTTTACCAAGCAAGCCGTTACTGTACTTATTATTTGCTGCTAATAGTGGAGCTTATATCATACTGCTTGACGAAGAACGTGCAGACGATACAGACACTTTTCACCGGTAACTCCGCCCTTGAGTGCTACTGTTTTCAGTCGCGTACGCAAAAGCAATACAACTTTATTTAAATTGCCAATTATTTTAGAATGTTGAACAAGACAACATTTTATTCCATTACCATGTCTTCATTAATCTAATAAGACTGTAAAATAAATTATTTCTAACAAAGGTATAAAAAATAACATTTACAAATAAATATCGTACTGAATAATTCACTTAAATAGGTACATAATTAATAACTGGGATTCACTTAAACTATCGTCAATGTCATCAACGTTTATGAAGAGTGGTTCAACTGTAACGTCAAGTACATTATCTTTTTCTAAATAATCATTATCAGTTACAATTACTTGATTGCAGCACTTTTTCCATGTTTCTTGAATCACTTTCCCAATTGGATTTTCTGTTAAATTTTGGCATCGTCGTGTTTAAATGTAATGTTATGTTTTGCCACACTACCTTTCAGTATTTCACAAACCTTCCGATTTGAATTAAATGTGGGTGGTCGTAAGATTTTATGGTCGCGATCTTCTAACGATTGCTCGAATTTGTAGCTTAAAATTCTGCTTTTCATGGAGCTTGATTAACTCATAAAGTTGGAGTTTTTACAGGCTCACCAGATAAGAATACAAAGTGCTGTTTCTCGGAAACTATTCATCGTAGAGAGTTGCGGTAAAAAAAATTATTACTAAAGGGTCCAAAAAATGACCGTGGAAAATATTTTCAAATTTGCAAGATGATTGCCAGGAGGCGTAACCGCCATAATAAACTTTTAAAGTTAATTTTTACTGAAATACACCTAGTAAATTTACCAAATAATTATGTTCTTTTTAAAACTCAGCTTTATTCGATTAATTTTAGTTTGACGTATCTATTAAAATAAAGTAGTGGGGAGGTGATTCAGTGATTGTTTAAATAAACAGCTGTAACTTCTAAACGACTGAACTGATTTTAATAAACTTAGTCTCGTTGCAAAGAGCATTTATTGCTCCATCCAATCCATCTTATCTGTAATGTGTCTAATTTTTAGTAATGCCGCTAGAGCGTGTTTTTCGATATAATATCAGAAAATTGCATAACTCTCTACAAAATTAAATGCAACAATATGACTTTTTTTCATAAAAATGAGATGAAATCATCCATAAATAGATTTGTGAAAACTACATCTCGATATCTTATTTCTACCCTAAAACATAGAAGAAAGAAAATTTAGCTATGAAATTTGAAAAAGTCGATGTTACACAGGTATTTATTCTTATTTTTTTTCAAGATTCAATGAAAAATTTCATCAATTTATAATTTTTAAATAATAAAAGTTTTCATAATTTCAAAAATTAAGTGTAACGATATGATAATATTTATTTTTGAAAGGTATTATTCCAAATTTGCGGAATTCTTTTTATTAACTTTATTTACGGCTCTAAAAAGGACGGATTGTGCAATAATACCTACTTAAGCAGGCATTAAGTAGGCACCAAGTACCTACCTAATGCCTACTTAAATGCTCGAATTGTCTCCCATCGATCTCGATGAATTGTTGGAGCCGCTCATCCGTGGACATTACTGCAGCTTCAATTTCTGCTCTTGACAGGTTACAAATGGCCTTTCGAATTGGTACTTTCATGTCGTATCTCGTTGTTGGTGGAGTTTCGTATCTTTTAACCGATCCCATAGATAAAAGTCCAAACATGTTAAATCTGAGGATCGGGGAGGCCAGTGAAATAGACTTCCTCGTCCAATCCACCACTGGTGATATATTAAATTTCATTTATTGATAAATGTGCTGGGCAACCATCTAGTTGTAAAAACATATTTTGCCGTAATGGCAAGGGCACATCTTCTAATAAAACAGGCAATTGGTTTACAAGAAAATCAAGAAACACCATTTAGTGGTTCATCAAAGAAATAGGGACCTATAATAGTTCTGTCCAGGATGCCACACCACACATTAACACTCCAACGACCTTGATGTTGGACCTCGTGCAACCAGTGAGGATTGGTGTCAGACCAATAATGCATATTATGCAAATTAACGTTTCCATCACTTTTAAAAGTGGCCTCATCCGTACAAAGAATTTCAGATAAAAATCCTGTTTCCCCTGACCATGCCCAACATCCAATGAGAATCATCTATCCGTCGGTCAAAGTCTTCGTCATGTAAGGCTTGATGTAAAACCATATGATACGGGTGCATTCTATAAATTTGAAATTACAAACACATTGTGAAGCATGTAAAGTAGTATTTTCAGTGACATAAGGTTACCTATGATCCTTTAAAATGTTTTGATACATTTTGACATATCCAACGCGAGAAACATTCCTCTCGTACGAACATGCGGATTCAATGACATGTATGCTAAGACAATAACAATATTGTCTTTCATTCTTCTAGCCGAGTCTCTTCGCAACTTTGGTCGAAAGCTTCCAGTATTACTCAAATTTTGCACTAAACGCGGAAAAATTCTCGCTTCGCGTAGACGCCGATCCGGATATCGAGCTGAATATACTCCCTTAGCCAATGGCGCATTTTGAAGAGATTCGATACATACCGTAATCATATCAATAGCTTCATCATTTGTAAAAGACATTGTAGGTAGTTTTGAGGACTCACTTGAGCAACAAACAAAAATTACACTGTCTGTCAAATTTTAGTATTTGTTTAAAATTAGACATATTACAGGTAAGATGGATTTGATGCAGTAATAAGTGCTCTTTCCAACGAGACTAATGGCCGGTTTACATTATTCCAGTCCAGTAATCCAGTAGTCATTTCAAAGATGTCGGTTCGTCAAGACTACAGTGACAATGAGTTCGAAAAAGCACTTGAGAATTTGTTTAAAAGAGACTCAAAAGTTAGTATTAGAAGAAGTTATTGATAAGGTTGATACGGAACTGAACAAAAAGGAACGGATTTGGATGAGAAATTGGATCAGCGAAAGAGATCAAAAAGGAGGCAATGCTTTTAGAACAACTGAAGGCAGAAGATCCCAATGAATATAGATTGGCAATGAGAATGACAGCAGAAAACTTTGATTATTCAGAGATGCTATACCCGCAAAAATAAAACTAGAAGTCAATCTTTCTTTTTTGGGTACTGGAGATAGTTACAGAAGCCTTAGTCGTATGTATCGATTGCCTAAATCAAGTATTTCAAAAACTATACCAGAAGTCAGTCAAGAAATCAAAAGGGCATCAAGGTAAGAAATTAATTTTGAATACTTAATGCTTATATCTATGACAATGTTTATTATGCATTATTAAAAGTAGTCATTATGATATCCACGTATTCTTGGTCATTGCTTATTATGTTCAATGAGTGAGTCATCAATGGCTTGTGTGTCTGTAGTACATGCTGGACTATTTACTGGTGTATTATTACTTGGTCCTGGCGCATATTCATAACTGACTTGTGTATCTCCAGTAGATGCAGAACGCCGTCAGAGTATAGGTTGTGTTTCCATACCTCAAATCATGCAGTCGACATTTTTTTAAGGCTCTCTGAATTTCATCTTGACCCAGTATAGCCTGTTCCGTAGATAGTTTTCTTAATTGCTTCGCAACGTGTCTTCCGAAGACGTCACATTCATCTTCCTCAGTTTCTGATGTGGATAAAATGTTTTGCATCTCTTTCGTGTTACTGACTAATGTAGATAGCTGTGCAATTTTACTCCTTTTCCTTTGAGGTTCTGGTGGGGGTGTTTCAGGTGGGGCGAGAACATTATCGTTTCTAAGGGTTGAGCCCGCAGATTGATCCCTAGGCTCAGACTGGTCCATAGGTTCAGATTCAGCATTATCAGTATTTTCCTGAAAATAAAATAAATTTTATTTGTTACAGACACCAAGTACGCAACAACAACGGAATAAGTGGAACTTTCCTTTGTGTTATGGAGTGCTAGATGGAAAACATATCAAAATTACGAGCTCCAAAGAATACGGAAGTTCAAATTTCAATTTTAACAAAGAAAACAGTATTGTATTAATGGTTCTAGTTGACCATGATTACTGTTTCTCGTACATTAAGGTGGGAGCAAATAATAGCGCTTCGGATGGTGGCATTTTCAAAAACTGTTTCATCTATACTGAATTAGAAAATGGCTGTTTTATACCACAAGAAGGAGTGATTGTGGCTGATGCGCCACTTCCTCTAAAAACATACTTAATGAAACCATATCTCCGGTCCAGTTTAAATTTTGAACAAAAAATTTACAATTATAGACTGTCGCGTGGTAGACGCATTGTCGAAAACGCGTTCGGAAATCGATTTCAAATTTTCGAAAAAGCTATTTCAACAAAGTTAGAAACTGTGGATCACATTGTTGATGCAGCTTGTACTCTATACAATTGGTTACGAAAGAAGTCAACCAATTACTGCACTCCTACTTGTGTAGACCGTGAAGATCTTCATGCTTTTCGTTTGATTGACGGTATGTGGAGATCTGAAATAAGCTCTTTAAACAGCGTCGTGCAGTAGGGCTGTAACAACTCAGCAGGATGACTTCTTAATCTTATCTAATTCAAGACAGTAGCTAGAACGAATACTTTTGATTTTATTTTTCACGTGCTCTGCTGTGAAACCTTCAATTTGCATATCCTCACATAGTTTTTTCAAAGCAGCATCGCGCATAGATTTGTTTCTGTAATTTTCTGAGGTTATATTCCATGAACACAGATGTTCTCGGTGCAAACTCACAAACTGTATAGTTTGGTCTCCAGTTAATTTTTTCAGCATCATTTTTCGTTGTTCACGTAAAAAATCTGCAAAACAATCAACGCGTGTTTCCTCTACAATTGTTCTGCTAGCACTGGAATGGCACTGGATTGGCCGTCCACATGATTCCAGTTGCGCTGCATTCAAAAGTAGACCGGCAATCCAGTTACTGTACTGGATTGTTTACTGGATTACTGGAATTCCAGTGCCCGTGTCCATTATTCCAGTAGTGCACACAGCGCTCGAATCCAGTGCTGGACTGGAATAATGTAAACCGGCCATAAGTTTATTAAAATCAGTTCAGTCGTTTAGGAGTTACAGCTTTTTATTTAAAAAATCACTGAATCACCTCCCTCCCACCACCACTTATTTTAATAGATACGTCAAACAAAAAGTACTCGAATAAAGCTGAGCTTTAAAAAGCATATAATTTTTTAGTACATTTACTAGGTGGATTTCAGTAAAAAATCACTTTAAAAGTTTAGGATGGCGGTTACGCCCCCTGGCGGTCATCTCGCAAATTTGAAAACATTTTTAACTGTCTTTTTTGGCCACTTTAGTAATAAAATTTTTTACCGCTCTCTACGACGAATAGTTTCCAAGAAACAGCACTTTGCATTCTTATGTGGCCACCCGGTACATAGTTGGCAAATAAGCTATATTCTTGTCAGAATATAGATAGCTACCTTATGAACTTTGCCGCTTCGTTCCATCAAAAAATTTTATGGAGCATAATTAATCGGTATGTTTAAGGTCTATATCTAGGTATTTTAATATCTTTGAAATATGCAGCTGTTTTAGAAATATTTGATAAAAACCATACACATAATTTGTTTTTCCTTATTTGTTTATTTAACAATACTTTTTCTGTAACAATTGTTTTGATGTGGAGACGTTCGGTCATATCCCATTATACAATTTTATGGATTGCGCTTTATTTTTGTTTGCCAAAAGTTCCATTACGCTCATTTGTACTTATTTTTATTACTAGATAACCCCATCACTTCCCGACATTTAAAATTGTTTAAATTTAGCGAATGTTTTAGACCTAAAGACCAAAAGACTAATAGTGGAGTTACATGGTAAGGAGCAAAGGTGCTATAATTGGTTTCTCTTTGCCTTTATTACCTAGTAGACTTAAATGGCGATTGCATTTAAATATTTTATTCGGCATTTGCCGAAAAATGGACTAGACACCCATCGTGCAGAAAAATCATGTTTGATCATACCTCCCAGTGTACGACATCAACCGTTTAAGCTCCACCTGCCTTGATATTGCACCTTTTTCATCCAATTGGTTTGCGACCAGTAATACATGTTATCCAAATTCACGTGCCGATCGCTGTTAAAAGTAACCTCATGCGTCCATAGTGTATTTGATAATAGTCTAGGATTTTGAGCTACCGTGTTTAGCAACCAATGGCAATAATCAACCCTTGAAAATCGAAGGGTGATGGTGACCTGCATGGTATCTTTTATAGGTATCTACTTACGGTCTTTTAAAATTCGTTTGACGGTAGCTTGGATGATGCCTAAGTCATTAGAAATGTCTCTAGTATTTTCATGAGGGTTAAATTCTGTATACACTAGTGCGTTTATGACATTTTCCTCAGTTCGGCCTCTACCACGTCTAAGAAAGACGGGCTGGTATTTCTTAAATGCCGCGCCAATCGCACAAAAACTCTTTTCTCAAAACGATGCATTTCTGGATACCGCGCAGCACAAACTCTTGCAGCAACAGTCATTAGTTCTTCAGCATTAGGTCTGTTGCACAACATTCTTTTATAACATCGGCACTTTTTAGGGCCACAGATATTATAAAAAGGAGATTCTTAATGCAACATAATAATTTAAATAATTTTATTATCCGCTCTAAATTAGAGATACAGCCTCTAGGGGACATTGAATATGTTAAATTTTATTCCTATTATTCTAATAGTTTAATAATTAATAAATTAATGACGGGTAAACGGGATTTTTAATTCTGTTACTTGACTGTGAAACTCCGTGAAACGAGGCTTAGTTTATTAAAATCGGTTAAGTTAAAAAGAAGTTATGACATTTTTTTAAGAGAACAGTTATCTCTCCCCCTTCCCTCGTTTAACAAAATAGAGAAAAATGATAAAAAAGAAAATATTTCTGAGCTTATATAGTTTATAATAAAATTATTTTGGGCATACCTTGATAATGCCGATTTAAGAGAAAAAGCCGATTCTCTAATTTGGTGTTCGTGTACACCACCTAGAGGCCATCGCAGGAACTTCAAACTAAATTTCAGAAATTTCTCTCGGTCACTTTTACAATATTTTTTCCGTAACTGTGCGATGCGTAGTTTCTCATATACATCCGGCCTCCTTTATTACAGTACAGTACAGTACAAGCATGAGTATTTGAATGTGTAATCAAAAAATAACTAAATATATTTAGTACTCTTTGAAATAATGATATAATCTAAAGATAACGAGATCTAGTTTTAATTTACTAACGGTAGGAAATAATTATTGTCTTGAACTACACAACTTTTTAAGTTTTAACAACTAGTAGAAATCGGTCACTCTTTGCAGTAACGCGTTAGTGCACTTAGATCAATACTCTACAGCTCTTTTGATATTATTGAATTTAAAGTACGCTAATAATAGAGTAACAAATGATTTTAATTTTAATATTTCCTGTACGGATTTTGTACAAATTTATTATAGTTTGGTAACGGTTCATTGTTCAGTTTTGAATAATCAAAACAGCATCAATATGGTTGTTCGTATGTTATACAGTATGGTTTACGAAGTACTAGATACTAAAAAGCGTCATAAAAGTATGGTACCCTTCAGCTATTATAACATATATTAAACACAAATAAACATAAATTAAAAAATTCAAACGCCAAAAAATAATGATCCTAAAAGTATTACCATTTCTCTATAAATTAGCCATATCCGAACTGATGTAAAAAAGAAAATTTCTTTGACTTACCATAATTAAATAGTACGGATTGAAAATAATATTCGTCAAGGTCCAACAAAATTTTAACTCTTTTCTAATGTGTACCGGAAAACATTTTAATATAGAGAGCAATATGATACATGACAGTGTAGTGTTTGAATCTCCCTCTTACACCACTTCACCGTCTACGCAGGCTAGAATGGAGCAACGAAAGAGCGAATTGGGCGCAATAATGGCATAGAATTGTGTTTAGTGATGAGTCCCGATTTTGCTTGTGGGCCGACGATGGTCGTAGGATGGTCAGACGGATGCGTGGAGAACGCAAAAATCCAACATTTTTTGTGGAACGCAACACAGCCCTCACACAAGGAGTGATGATATGGGGTGCAATATGTTACGCTGGCAGTTCATCCTTGGTCTTCATTGAAGGCAACTTAAACGGCGCTGGTTATATTGCCAATGTGCTAGAACCCGTTGCGCTTCCATATATTCAGGGGCTGGAAAATCCCATTTTCCAACAGGATAATGCACGCCCTCATACGGCAAGGGCTACAACACGTTTTTTGGAAGAAGCTAACATTGCCGTCCTCCCATGGCCTGCTCGGTCGCCTGATTTGTCGCCCATTGAACATTAATGGGATGCGGTCGGTAGGCGACTGGGAAATTTACCACATCCTCCAGATAACTTACACGTCTCCGGCTACGGATTCAAGAAGCTTGGGTTAATATACCACAGGCAGCTATAGATCACTTGATAGATAGCATGCCACGCCGTCTAAATGAGTGCATTACAAATCGTGGCTGAGCAACCCATTATTGAAAAAAACATTTCTAATTTTTGTTCCTTTGTTTTCAAATTTTAATCGTTTGTTTGTTCTAATGAAAGACATCGTTGACGTAAATTTCAATAAAATCGTTCAATAAATTCTAGGTGTTGCAATTTTTATGGAAGTCAGTATATGTGATTAACTCCATTTAGCTACGACTTAATTGGGTAGATTACTGGTTATTTACTTTGATGTGTACAGTGTGGAAGAGAACGACGTAGCAAATTTCATCACGACTCCAAATCGTCACATTGGATTACTTACGTAAAAGCACTGTCGATTTCCTGAATAGATTAAATTAAATGGATACATATTGAAGTTCTGGTTACCTATTGGTCTTGCGACCTACGTTTTCATGTAAACATGCTTCCACGTCGTGTTTAATAGCCAAGAAAAGAGACAGAAAATTAGAGTAGGTAAATTTGATGACAATGGTAAGTCTTCACATTGGATAACTGATGAAACACCGCTCTGGATTTCCTGCATATTTTTCCCCTAATTTTTATTTTGGAAGAGTGAAAAAAGGAGAAACATTCTTTAGTTAGTTTTAAATTCGGTTAATAAAACATCTCATTGTATTAGATAAGACACGATTTTGTCAAATATGATAAACGTAAAGAATGTACAATTTCGGTATAATGTAAGTAATAGAAGCTCAAGAACTGCAGACTAAACTTTACTTTCTTTCACCTTCCTATACCTACATATACGTATGTAAGTATAGAAGGTTATGTATAATCGATTTTTTTCGTTATCGCTATATTTACTCATTACATCATTTTACAACGTTTGACAAAGTTTCGCCAATATCGGCCATAGTGCCTATGTGAGTGGGTGTGATTGGATGTCTGTGCCTGTGCGTGTGTGCGTGTGTGCATGTGTGCGTGTGTGCGTGTGTGCGTGTGTGCGTGTGTGCGTGTGTGCGTGTGTGCGTGTGTGCGTGTGTGCGTGTGTGCGTGTGTGCGTGTGTGCGTGTGCGCGTGTGTCGTGTGCGTGTGCGCGTGTGCGTGTGGTGTGCGTGTGTGCGTGTGTGCGTGTGTGCGTGTGTGCGTGTGTGCGTATGTGCGTGTGTGCGTGTGGCGTGTGTGCGTGTGTGCGTGTGTGCGTGTGCGTGTGGTGTTTGAGTGTGTGCGTGTGTCGTGCGTGCGTGCGTGTGCGCGTGTGCGTGTGCGTGTGTGCGTGTGTGCGTGTGTGCGTGTGCGTGTGTGCGTATGTGCGTGTTGTGTGCGTGTCGTATGCGTGTGCGTGTGCGTGTGCGTGTGCGTGTGCGTGTACGTGTGCGTGTGTGTGCGTGTGCGTGTGCGTGTGTGTGCGTGCCATGGTGCCTATGTGAGTGGGTGTGATTGGCTGTCTGTGTCTGTGCGTGTGTGCGTGTGTGCGTGTGTGCGTGTGTGCGTGTGTGCGTGTGTGCGTGCGTGTGTGTGTGTGTGCGTGTGTGTGTGCGTTTATGCGTGTGTGTGTGTGTGTGTGTCTGCGTGTGTGCGTGCATGCGTGCGTGTGTGCGTGTGTGCGTGTGTGCGTGTGTGCGTGTGTGCGTGTGTGCGTGTGCGTGTGTGCGTGTGTGCGTGTGTGCGTGTGTGCGTGTGTGCGTGTGTGCGTGTGTGCGTGTGTGCGTGTGTGTGTGCGTGTGTGCGTGTGCGTGTGCTGTGTGGGGTGCTGTGCGTGTGCGTGTGCGTGTGCGTGTGCGTGTGCGTGTGCGTGTGCGTGTGCGTGCGCCTGTGCGTGTGCGTGTGCGTGTGCGTGTGCGTGTGCGTGTACGTGTACGTGTGCGTGTGCGTGTGCGTGTGTGTGCGTGCCATGGTGCCTATGTGTGTGGGTGTGATTGGATGTCTGTGTCTGTGCGTGTGTGCGTGTGTGCGTGTGTGCGTATGTGCGTGTGTGCGTATGTGGTGTGTGCGTGTGTGCGTGTGTGCGTGTGTGCGTGTGCGTTTGTGCGTGTGTGCGTGTTTGCGTGTGTGCGTGTGTGCGTGTGTGCGTGTGTGCGTGTGTGCGTGTGTGCGTGTGTGGGTGTGTGCGTGTGTGCGTATGTGCGTGTGTGCGTGTGTGCGTGTGTGCGCGTGTGCGTCTGTGCGGGTGTGCGCGTGTGCGTGTGTGCGTGTGTGCGTGTGTGCATTTGTGCGTGTGTGCATGTGTGCGTGTGTGCGTGTGTGTGTGCGTGTGTGTGTGCGTGTGTGTGCGTGTGTGCGTGTGTACGTGTGTGCATGTGTGCGTGTGTACGTGTGCGTGTGTACGTGTGTGCGTATGTGCGTGTGTGCGTGTGTGCGTGTGTGCGTGTGTGAGTGTGTGCGCGTGTGCATGTGTGCGTGTGTGCGTATGTGCGTGTGTGCATGTGTGGGTGTGTGCGTGTGTGAGTGTGTGCGTGTGTGCGTGTGTGCGTGTGTGAGTGTGCGCGCGTGTGCATGTGTGCGTGTGTGCGTGTGTACGTGTGTGCGTGTGTGCGTGTGCGTGTGAGTGTGCGTGTGCGTGTGCGTGTGCGTGCGTGTGTGCTTGTGTGCGTTTGTGCGTGTATGCATGTGTGCGTGTGTGTGCGTGTGTGTGTGTGCGTATGTACGTGTGTGCGTGTGTACGTGTGTGCATGTGTGCATGTGTGCGTGTGTACGTGTGCGTGTGTGCGTATGTGCGTGTGTGCGTGTGGGAGTGTGTGCGTGTGTGAGTGTGTGAGCGTGTGCATGTGTGCGTGTGTGCGTATGTGCGTGTGTGCGTGTGTGCGTGTGTGCGTGTGTGCGTGTATGAGTGTGTGCTTGTGTGCGTGTGTGCGGGCGCGCGTGTGCATGTGTGCGTGTGTGCGTATGTGCGTGTGTGCGTGTGTGCGTGTGTGCGTTTGTGCATGTATGAGTGTGTGCTTGTGTGCGTGTGTGCGGGTGCGCGCGTGTGCATGTGTGCGTGTGTGCGTATGTACGTGTGTGCGTGTGTGCGTGTGTGCGTGTGCGTGTGTGTGTGCGTGTGCGTGTGCGCGCGAGTGCGCGTGCGTGTGCGTGTGCGTATGCGTGTGCGTGCGTGTGTGCGTGCACGTGTTTATGAGTGAATGTTTCTTGGTATCCGCTATAAATCGAGGACCATAATACGTACGTACTTGCAATTTAGTTTTAAGCTTCATTTAATTTCACCTGAGCTAATTAGATTTTTGGAGAAATCCAGCGGTGGAGAGAGAGCGTTCATTAGTGACAATGTTTGGTTTTTATCAAACATTTCAGAAACAGCTGCGTATTTCAAAGATATAAAACTACATTGGTCTAGATCATGTCGGTTATGTTCTATGCAATTACTTGATAGGTAATTGGCGTCAAAAAATTACTAAGGTGCAACTTAAGTAGTTGTTAAATTTTTTTTCAACGTTTGAATAACGATTAATTTTATAGGAAAATGTCAAGGTATATTTTTTAAAGATAATTTAAGTTCACATAACTTTTCTTTATAAAGTATTTTGGTACGAAGCGAATATGCCGTAAAATTTAGTTTAGTAAGATTGAAAATACTTAAGCCGTATTATCGATATTTTTTAGGAATTTTTTGTCAAGTTAGCATATACATATACAGATAAACTTTTATCTAATTATGGTTTTTGTTTTTACAGTGTTGTCTATTTTTCGTTGCGAACGTAGGTATTAATAAGGAGATTGCATAATTATAGTAAACAATTATTATTATTATTAAAATTACTTCATTTCTTTCATTTACCTACACTTTGTAGGTTGGAAGGTCGTCACCAGATATATTAAATGAAGCACTCGACATTTAACGATTTTCGTTCAAACAAAGTCTAAATAGCGTTGCAACGCTGAATTTGTTCACTTTAAAAATATAAGGTACAATTTTCAAAAGTCAAGCTATGGTAGTAACTATATTTTCTTTTGACAGTGCTACCACACTTCTCTAAATTTCCATGGCCTGCTCTAATGCAAAATAACATGGAATAGATGTGTTTGTATTAAATGTAAATTTAAACCTACATGTGTAAATTTTTAATAGTGTCAATAGTACTGAAAATATTTAAGATATTCCATAATGTATTCGCCCGCAATGATTTATTTCGATATGGTTTAGTGCAGGGACAGAGTAAAAACCTTCTAAAATAATCTAAATCAATTTTGAACAAAAGATTGCCTTGCCCTTTTAAATAATAATGAAAAACAATGATAATTAACCGTCTTAATAAAAATGTATTTAATATAATAAACCTCGTTAAAGTTTAGAATTTATATGGTTCTCCTTTCAATTCACTCTTTGAACTTGACTGTGATTTGTGAAGCGTTAGTAATGATCACTTTTCTTTTCATATAAAATGTCCAAACGTTAAGTGTTATGCACCTAATGATGTACCATAACTAAGGTGAAATAAACTTGTAATGAGTGTTACATCTGATTAATGACCAGAAAATAAAAGCTTTTTTTATTACACTTTTAAATAGGATGTGCACGTGTTTCTTTTATTTAATACTTAATAATTCTTAAGTATTATAAATTGTTTAAAAATGAACTAACTTTTAATGTAATAACATACATGATCTTTTTTTAAATATCAGCGGAAGATTTCCATTAGAAACTCACAACAGGACTATTAATTTTGCGTTATATTTATTACATGCCATTCATTGCAAATCGTAAACCGTTTACATTAGTTATAAACAAGGGATAATTGTAATTTTGATTAATACCATTTAACTAAAGTACAGTAACTGAAATTTTCTTTAGTAAATGATTGAAATTTTAAAGATGCTGAAAGAACTTACTTTAGATTAAAAGCGCAGGCCACCGTTTGGATTAAAGCAGCCGTTAAATTTTATTTGCACAGATTATAAAATTTTCTAAAGTTTATTAATGTACATCTCTAACAAAATGAACATGCAAACATTTTATAGTGTAGAATATCCACATTAGAATTAAATTTAAAAATTTGTAAACACAGCTCGACCACGTGTGGCTAATAATTCTTGCATATATTTAACAATGATAAAGTCGTTCTTGTTTTCAAACTTTCTAAAATTCTATTAGGAAGGAAAATTGAATTTTTGTTTTCTACTATTAACATCATCTGCGGATGACAATATCAGGACAGATCTTAAATGTAGATCTATAAACTATACTTAGAGAAGATGATTTATCAAGGAAATCGTTACTTAACTAGGACAAACAAAGCACAAAAATTAAAACAGGGTATTTCTTATCAAGCTTGAGGATCTTGTGACATACTTCAAATTCAATTACTTAGACTTGTTTTGTATACACCCACATATAGGGTGATTAAGTGGATAATTTGACAATTTAATTTGCTGTCAAACTTTATATCCATGTGAAAAGGAAATACACTGAAATTTTTGCTATTAGCAGTAACGCTGATCAGAGTTCTTATTAAAGATGAATAAAGAATGAGTGTATGTCTTTAATTCTGTGCTTAGTTTAGTGTTTCAATATGCACTGATAAAGTACACTAACGTAACAACTTTACGCTACCCTTGCAACTACCTCGAAAGGTAGATGGCCCAGTCGTTATTATTGTTATTTCCACCGGTTAGTTAGTATGAGATTCTGTCTGCCCCCCTCCCAATAGGTAAGTAATATATTGGAATGACATCACTTGTTTATACTTTGTAGGTTTTTGTTCTTCTAATATTTTCATTTGCACCACAAAAGCTAACGAGTTGTTAACAACTTAAGGTATGGGGGAGGGGCTGCAGACCATGGGCTCCTTAATATTAGTTCTCTCATTTTATAAGCTCGGTAAGGGCTGCCGATCACCCTTTCCTTATCCTTAATTCATTCGCATCATATTTTCCTATCGCTCTCACCGTCTATCGGATTGAAAGTACATTTATAAAGAAAAAATAAGTGGGGTTTCTAGGGTAAAAATGACAGACGTAAAATCTTGTACCGTTCGGATGTCGGGAGGGAATTTTCTGATCCATTATTTGAAACATCGACAGTATCAGGTGTAATATTAATGCTGTTCACCAACATCTTGAACAATAACAGCCCGACATATTGTTTTTCTCTTAAACATTCATTAAACTTGCGATTTCCGCAATACAACCTTCACTCGACACAAAGGGGTAGTGCTTGCCCCTAAATTTGTGATACTTTCAAGACTTCTTCGACCACCTGGTTTGAAAGTTCACAATCTTCTGTTTCAGTTTCCACCTTGCGATATTTTAATTTTAGAAGACTTAAATGTTCATAACTCTAATTGGCTTCAATTTTCATGTAATACTAATCCTCCTGGCCTTAGTGCAGAGACATTTGCTATTTCATGTAATATCACACAAGTGATTTCTCAACACACAACAATCCCTGATAACGCCAACTGTACGCCACGTATTCTAGATCGCTTGTTAATAAAATTTCAGTTCTTTCTCGAGTAGGTCTACCTGACCACTGTGTAATAGAAATAACTTCTGTGGTATTTAACTCCTTTGTTATTCACAACACTGATAAAACCTTGTGGTTTACGAGGTTTCCTTGGAAACTTTCTATGACGTGAAAACTGGTTAAGTCGTCCTCGTCTTCGGACATCGCTCTTTCAATAGCTGAAGTCATCGTCATAGGCATGGAGTTATACATTCCCAAAAGGCAAAATCGTATAAGTCGTTTTCGTTCCCAATCCTGGTTCAGTAGGGTTTGTGCTAATACACTATCTCTGAGAAATGAACTTATACCAAATGGACATTTAATACAACAGTTAAGTGTCATGCAGACTACGTTGATGCTAGACATATTTACAAAAGTTATCAAGAATGCTAAAAAGTTGTATGAACAAAGAAAATTCAATGAACTTCCTACGTCTTTGGGAAGCCGTAAATGTTGGTCTTTAGTTAAAGTAATCAGTAAAAACTTTGATTCACCTTCATTGTTCCCCATGACAGCTTTTGAGGAATTTCTAGTTGCTGATTCTGTAGACAAAGCCGATCTCTTTGTGGATTTATTTGCATCTACCTCGTTGCTTAATGACTCTGGAAAAGATGTGCCCTACTCAGCTCTTCGTATGCTACAATTCACCTTTAATATAAGCTCCCAGAATCTATCATCAGCAAGCTTGATCCCAATAAGGCGGCTGGCCTATACAATATCGCAGCTATTGTCTTAAAGAAATGCTCCCCCGAACTAGTATCAGTCCTATATAAGCTCTATTCAATCTCTATATCTTCTGGGAAATTTCCTTCATCATAGAAGTTACCAAATATTCAACCTATTCCCAAGAAACCGATCTCTATAACTACGGAAAAAGCTACCAATCAGCAACCACTCTCTTTCTTTGAATCTAACAAACTCCTCAGTAACCGCAAATATGGTTTTGGGGAGAGTCGTTCTACAGGTGATCTACTTTCACTCAAGTTTGTAACACTACATTAGAACAACCTAGTAAAACAGTTGTAATCGCTATCTCAAAAGCATTTGATCAAGTTTAGCATAAGTATTCACTTGCCATACTAATCTCGTTCGGGTTAACTGATACTTTGATCAACTGGGTTTCCAGTTGCCTTGATAAAAGACAAATACGTGTCGTAGTTGATGGCTTATTTTCAAAATAAATTGGCACTTTTTTTGCAATACCTAAATGATCCTATTTCTTCAACGACTTCGTCGATCCTTGCTTTGCTGACGACAGCACTCTTCACTGTAGTTCATCCCACTCTGGTCATAATGTTAATCCCCCTTCTATGTCAAATCAAGGGACTAAAGCTAAAACGGCAATTTCAATCAACAAAGATATTCAAGGTGTCCTAGAATCAGGAAGTATTATCGAGGTAAATTTAATGTTAACAAAAGTCAGTGTTGCCTTGTGTTGGGAATTACTGTAGCTTAAAAACTATCGTAGATTGACCATCATTTATCAGCTATTAAAGCAGCTTCTCCTAAAATGATCTTTTTGTACAGATCTAAGCAGTACGTTACATCCCTGCAACTCTTTCTGCTATATCAAAGTCCCAAATTCAGTCTCATCTAGAATAAAATTGTTGCCTTTAGGTTGGTGCTCCTCAATACACTCTCTAAATCGTGGATCATATTCAAAGAAGAGCAATTAGGCTTATAAATAGCATGTCCTAAACTGCTGACATAAAGTTCCTTCACCATAGAAGAACCGTTTCAATTCTTTCTTTGTAATTATCGGTATTACAATGGTTATTGTGCTGCTGAATTACATTTTTTGGTACCACATTATCAATATGAAGTTCAAATCACCTTTTGTCACACCACATGGGCTCAATCCACGGTCTTCTACATGGTTTTTAAATTCTGGAATGATCGTCCACATTCCTATTTTCTTCTCACTTATGATGTGAAAAAAACTTAAGGTAGCCGTTCATAGGTATCTCTTGGCAATTCAATACCCCGTTTCCACGCTCCTAAGTGTTCCTGAGTACTTTAACACATATGGCTAAGCTAGCCTGATCAGAACCACAGTAACTAAAGAAAACTTCAAGTAGGAAACGAAACGCCAAATCCATTCAGTTATTCCTTTCATCACGTTTCTTAAAAATGTAAAGCTTGTTTACAACTGTTACTCATCTGTTCCAGTTCGTTACTTCAAACTTTGAGTAGTTATGAAGGATAAAAGGGGGGGGGGAGTTGTAACGCCGTGTCCGTCGTGTACTCCCATTTTAAGAAATGCAAAATATGCGCGCGATTGTTTCTGGTTATTACTGGATTGTTCCCCAATTTTCATTTTAGTACTTCAAAATTAGCGAATATATGAATAGTTTTAAAGTGGGAGGGGCCACAGGCACTACAGCACCCTTACAAGACTTTAGAAATGTAAAGCATGCATGTGATTATTCCTGGTTTGTACCAAAATTCCTACTTTAGTACTTCAAATGGGGTCTAGATATGAACAATGTAAGGTGAGGTGCAACAGAGACGAAGACAGCCCTGCCATTTTTCTTGAAAGTGTAACATATACATGCAATTCTTTCTCGTTAGTACTTCATTGATCCTAAATCTCTATCTTAATATTACAAAATTGATCCAATTCAAGAAGGAGTTACAAACATGATTGATTCTCTGAGCTTGTAACTTAATTGGATGCGGCATCTTGATTTTTGCCTTGGTTCCATCAAAGGTTGAAATGCCTTTATTGTTCGGCGCCTCGTCTCATAATCGTATGTGGAAGATGATAAAAACGTTCAAAAGCTCTTTCTAAAGTCTATTTTAAGATCAGTGGAAGTTGTCTACAGGCGGATGTTAATGGTAGTGTTCTAAACACTAACTTTACCTGTCTTGTAAGGATTTCGGGTTTTTTCCCGGTTGCAGGCCGTGGGGACATTGTGTAGGTTTTATATTTTATTAATCATTTGTATGTCTCACAAGGATGCGTAGAAGGTAACCCCATACGCGCGATGTCCTTGTGCTCAACACCGTAGCGAGGTAGATGGTTCACGATAGTACCTTCGGATGCCACCCGTTAATTTTTAACCAGTGATTAGGGCTCCAAGATTTGTTCAGCACCATATCTTCCAATTTGGAATTAGGGCCATTTTCCCACTCTCCACTACTACTGCATAGGGTCACACACCTTATATTCCCTTCACCTTCTTTAATCATTCACATCTTCTCAAAGTTATATTTTCTCCTTTTCACATTTTTGTGATTTGCACCATTTGCTCTGGTAATAAAGATTCATTTTATTTTAATTGATTTTCAATAATAAAGCCACTTCTTACACACATAAATTTCGTGCCAATCACAAAGAATAGAAAAAGCGTGTATTCAAAGTTTAAAGAGTCACTACAAATGCTCCAGTAATATAGTCAAGCCAATTAGCACATTTCGCGCGTTATACTGAACTACAAGTACGAAACAGGCAAAAGAGCAAATTTTATTTTTGTCTATTGCGGTCGTATCTTTATCATAATTCTCCATTCAATAAAATAATGTACTTGCTAATTTATAAATATAAATATGAAATTGATTGGTTTTACATAAGTCTTGTATGCTATAGTGCTGTTACCCTAAACTATTCTTATCTTCGCTAATTTTGAAGTACTAAAATGAAAATTGAGGAATAATTGGGTAATAACCAGAAACTATCGCGCGCATATTTTACATTTCTTAAAATGGGAATACACGACGGACACGGCGTTACACCCCCATATTGTATCCTTCATAACTGCTCAAATTTTGAAGCAACAAATTGGAACAGACGAGTAACAATTGTGAACAAGCTTTACATTTTCAAGAAACGTGATGAGAGGAACAACTGAATGGATTTGGCGTTCCGTTTCCTACTTCCAGTTTTCTTTAGTAATTGTGGTTCTGAACAGGCTAGCTTAGCCTAACGTGTTAAAGTACTCAGGAACACATAGGAGCGTGGAAGGGGGTATTGAATTGCCAAAAGATTCATATCATAAGTGAGAAGAAAACAGGAATGTGGACGATCATTCCATAGTTTAAAAACCATGTAGAAGAACGTAGATTGCGCCCATCTGGTATGAAAAATGGTGATTTGAACTTCATATTGGTGAGAGTATGCAAGGTCAAAGAGATAGAGGGAAGATGATGGTCGACATAGCGCATAGAGAAACTTCTAGACTAACTGTAGCACTCAAACACACTATCATAGATTTGCGCCCGACTCACTATAGAGCGAAAACAGGGATATCTATCATGTGAACTTCTTTTCCAGAATCCTAGTGTGACACATATGTTTAAGACAGTATACACATAAAACCATTCCATAAAATAGAATAGAAAAGGTATTCTGAAGTCCCCAAGGCGTTTATTATTTAACTTAATGTCAGGACTTATTTCAGCTTTGAGTCGATGTATTTTTGTGTAATGGCTAACGTTGTTGAGAGAGGTGTGGGTGATGGTTGTAACTAACTCCATTCTCGTTATATGATTGATTACGTACGTGGAGGAGGTTGAAAAAATGTAGATCCACTTGTGTTAGTTAAACTTGGGTTTTATAAAAAGGTAACGTTAGAAAAGTTGGAGATGTAGCAAGTAGGTGGGTAGAAAAAATGTTGATTGCTGAGAGGTGCGTGGTTATTGCAACACATTCGAGGTGTTATACGTGCTGTGGGTAGAGTAAATATAGTAGACGGGTGTCTGTTGTGCTCTACGAGTGCTATGCCCCAGAAGCTGTTAAGGCATGTTTGATATTGTGAAATGTTAAGAGTATCTCGTGGGTTAGTTTTGCTTCTGTGACATCTAGGATTTGCATTTTGTCGTTGGCCAGTAGGTTTTTAATCAGGGTCCCTATTGTAAGTTCAAATGTACTTATGTGAGTTATTTAGGCTAGGTGGAGAGGAGCAGAAAATGCAAGACGTGTTTTATGCAGGAAGAAGGCAGTTGTCGGCTCCGGAACTTTTTCCTTGCCGAGTTAATCTTCGTAATCAGCTCGCACTTATTTGGGACGATTGATATGGGTGCAAAAGGGATTGATCTACGGAGTAGGTCAATGTGGAGAAAACGTTCTACATTAAGGTTTGCGCGTTTGGAAGTATTGAATTATGTGTGATGCATGTGTAGTAAAAGTAAAACAGAAACAAAATTAGCCTTTATATTCTTTATTAAAGATACTTCCTTCTCCTGTGGCAGATGTAATATTTCTTTCTGTGGCAGTCGGATAAACAATACAGGTTATAAAATAAACTTATCACAATCAGCTATTATCGTTCTAATATTGGTTTATTTATACTTTCTTATAAGGTAAAGTTAGTGTATACCTAGGGTGTATTAGCTACGGTATTAATGTTAGACAGGATATTCCTCTTGGTGACAGGACACTATCTTTAACGTCGCGCTGCAGATAATTCCTAACGAAGACATATTTTAGAAAGAAATTTTAAACGTTTTGAATCCATCATCTGAGATAATAGTAACGAGACGAGGTGACTGTAAAATTATATTCCAACATTGGTATAACGAAAGGAAATTAAATGATCTCCGTTGCACCCAAGTTAGTTAGATATTGATACATGTCAAGGATGCTGTCGTGTCTTTAAACCCCTCCCCTCACTCTAGATTTGTAATAACTGGGTCAATTTTGTAGTATTAAAGTAGAAGTTTATGATCATTGGGGTACTAACGGGTAATAATTTTATATAATTACATGTATTTATGTTTTAAAATACGTGATAGATGTGCTTTCGTGTTTGTAGCTCATCACTTTAGGTTGTTCATATCTCTATCCCTACGTAGGGAAATATACGTCACTCTAGCGCCATCTGTTTCTAACGTCATGAACATGATCTAAAATTGTTTACATAAAACAGGAATATAAACTATTCATTCAGCATAACACTCCTCTCAGTCTGCAAAAATTGCTTCAAGATATAAAACATCTACCTGCTTGAGCTTTCCGAGCTCCTTCAGCCACAATCATGGATTTTCAGCATACATACATTACGTATATATGCATGGTGGGATTAAGGATGGGTGTGGTCAGGACAGGATCGGAAGGAACGGGTTCTGAGGGGGAACATACTACCCCAGCATTCGCCTAAGTAGCCGCACATGATGTGCATATACGCAGTGACAATACCGCTACATGTGGATGAGGAAAATCCCCTGAAAAAACCTCATACGTGCGGTAATCCATTATCTCCCGAATGCTAAGCAGATCTTGTCACCACTGCTCTATCAGCTCGGTATTTCGTTAAAATAGGTTGATCCAAACCAAAGTTATAGGCATTTATTCATACAAACATTCCCAGTCTCCCCCTTTATTTGAAGAATAGAGAAAAAAGTATTTAACAAAATTTGTGCAGAAATTATGCATCATTATAATTTACTTATTTAATACCTACTATGATTGGACATATTTTATAAAAAAAATTGTTTTTAAATTTTTCTATAAAGAGCTAGAAACTTGAAAGTTATTTCCAGCGATTTTCCTTGGATGTTTTTACTAAGGAAATGTTTTTCCCAAAGCTGTGCGAAAAACAGTTCTTGAGATATAACCGGAGGATCGGTTTATCTTTGGTAAGCCATATAGCTTTGATGGAAGAGCTTCGGAGCTAATCAATTTCATATTTATTATTTTCAGGAAAACTCTGCCTGCAGCATTCCACTGAGTGGATTAAATAGCTCAGAGAATGCTGTTATCGGTCACAAGCCCGGATAAAGGAGGAGGGTTCATGGGCAAGCCTAGCACCCTACTTACGATAAAACAATATTAATGCTCCAAGGGCCATATACAAGATTCGGAATCGAACAGATTTAATGATAACTGACCTTGCGAAACAAAATGAAAAACAAGGAACAGGTTAAGGATAGGGACATGGAATATAAGATCATGGAACAGACGAGTCCAAGAAATAATAATGGAAGTTAATCGAAATGATATATATATATATATATATATATATATATATATATATATATATATATATATATATATATATATATATATATATATATATGCCCTATCCAATACAAAGAAGAAATGGAAAGAAATTACACAATGTGGCAATTACGCCCGAATGTACAGCGTCGTCACGAAGGATAATAAGAAAAGTAGTATGTTGATTAAGAAGCAACAAATACATTGTCAATATAACTAGTCACTCCTACGATTCAGAACAAATAATAATTGTCAAATTGAAATCAGATAAGACCAACATAAATATAATATCCATATATGATCCTGATATCAGAAATCCTCTACACGAAAGGGAATTATTTTACGACGACCTTCAGAAAACAGTAGATTCAATCAATAAGGAAGAGGTACTTATAATAATGGGAGGGTTCAATGCTAGAATCCAAAATTACATCAATACAGACATAAAATAACGATACCAACGAAGGGGAACAAAATGAAAATGGTGACATGATAATCAACTTCAGCATTAGTAATGAAATGCGAATTAACAACTCGTTATACGATCATAAAATACAACAAAAATATATGTGGTGAGCTCGAAAGACCAGGAATATCTCGACTTTATCCTCACAAATAGAAAGATACACCCCACAACAATTTGAGATGCTCGCAGCCTTACATCCCCTGGCATAGGGCAGTGACTATAATTTAATGCTAGGAAAATCAAGAATGATCCTAAGAACAAAAACGAAAGATGAACCAGATTATTCTACAAAAATTCACATGATGACTCAACAAAATGGTTATACATATCAAAATTAACAAGAAAAATAGAAGAAAACTAAATTAACGAATCAGATGCGATAGACGAAGTAAGGACAAAAATAAAGAGAAATATAGCCAACGCAGCAGAAGATATTTTGGGCGTAAAGAGGACAAACAACAAAATCATCAAGCAGTCGGAAAACGCCATGGAAAGAAATAAAAACTATTATCTAAGTAAACACAAATGGCATACCTACAGTATAGACAAAAACAAATACCTCAGGCATGGAATGCATATAAAATAATACGAATTAGAGTAAATTCTAGAATAATAGAAGACTAGTGGGATGGATTCTCAGTACAGCTAAAACATGAATTTTACGGTCGTCAAAAATGGCGATTCATCTGAAACCAAAAAAGCAGGGTACATAGAATCTTCAAAAATCACGCAGGAAGAATGGACAAAATATTTCACTGACCTATTCAGTGATCAAGATGGAAACGATAGACACCAAGATCGAGCTGTTATGAATGAAGGAGAGGTCGAAATAACACAAGAAGAAGTCGCTGACACTATTAAAAAATTGAAAAACCGCAAATCACCTAGAGAGGACGGAATTTATGACGAACTCCTAAAATATGGAACGAAAGCTCTTCTGGAGGAAATAACTCAGTTATACAAAAAGTATTTCGTGAGCGAGAAATATCTGGCGAACCGAGAAACAGCATTTTAATACCAGTGTTTAAAAAGGCGACAAGATGAAACCTGAAAATTATAGAAGCATAATTTTTTTGAATAAAAGCCTAAAACTAACAAAAATGATGAACAACAAGGGTTTCGTAGCGGACAATCATGTGATGACGCAGTATTTGTATAAAAGGAATTAGAGTTCAGTAAGCCTGTTTATATGTGTTTCAAAGATTCGGAACAAGCTGAATGACGTTATCAACATATTAAAGTATTGTATGACAGGCAAGTACCACAAACAGTAATGAAAACTATAAAAAGCATACGAACACCATAATGGAAATGAAGTGTAAAAATAGATTAACAAAAACCATACAATCGCAGAAGGGTATAAGACAAGGGAAATCATTGAGCCCGCTACTCTTTAATCGCATAATGGACGAAATCATAAAAGTCGTAAAATTAAGCCACGCGTTCCAAAAGGGTACAGAAAGGATAAGCATAATATGCAACGCAGATGAAGTGGTACTTGTATAAGAGAGCGAGGATTAGTTACAAATAATGCAGCATTTAATTAAAATACTTACCTTTTGGGTTTAAATGGTGCATTTTCAATTTATATTTATATAATTCGATACGTTTCGATAACACTTACAGTTATCGTCCTCACTAATAGTAAAAACTTTTAGAATTGTTATATTAATAGCAGGCTTTTAATTGCGTTTTCACTTTTATTCTATTTCATAAATTTAACACCTTAAACGCTTATAAAACCTTTTACTATTCCTGAGGACGATAACGGTAAATGTTATCGAAACGTGTAGGATTACATAAGTATATAGGTAAATCGGTACATTAATAACGTTTTTGAACCAGTATTACTGCCATATCTGCCAGAAATAGAAGACAATCGAAGAAAATAGTCAACATGGCCTTGATTTTCGATCGACTTTGGTGCGTTTTTTTGTCTTGCCTCACCTTTCGCACGATATTCGCTTGATTGGTCGGTTGTTTCTGAGTCGTGTGCATAAATCCAAGTCTCATCTCCAGTTATGGTGCGTTTCATTACGTCCTGATAATCAGAAAGCATTGTTTCACAGATGCTAACACGACGCTCTTTTTCGAACAATATCAATCGAGATTTGGCGCGTTTGGGGTCCAAAACATCTTTTACAATTGTATTGACCGAACTTTTCGAGATATTTACCATATCAACACCCTCTCTACATGTTAGTCCATAATATTCTGATCACCCATAATCTATATTTTTATAATAAATTCCAGACAATTTTAATGGATAATAATTTGCACCATAAGTTGATAATATTGTCGACGTTTATTGAGCACCAAATCCTTGATTTTATTCAGGTGAGCTTCATCGGAAAACGTTGATGGTCGTCCTGGTCGCTCTTAGTCTTCGACACGTTCTTGGCCTTCTTGGAACTCTTTGCACCACCTGTAAACATTTTTGTTCGACATAGCCTTCTGCACCATTCTCAACGAATCGGCAGCGGAAAATTCGTTCCGTAAACAAAATTTAATCCAAATTATTTGCTCAACAAATTCAGACATTGTTAAAATCGCCGAATGCATTTTTTTATGTCTACAACCAAGCGTAATTCAAACACTAATGAATATTTTGAAGTGAGATTTCGCACAAATATCAAGGGCAGTTGTACCAACGTCAAAATAAAAGAATTTTACCGATTCATTTCGCGCCCGTCGTTTAAATCCAACTGTCACGTTAATTTTTGGACACAGCATTATTTATTTGAAATCATAAATAATTTTCAAAATCTATTATCATTTACTGAGGAAGATAGCTGTAATTGTTATCGAAACGTTTAAATGTGTAAAAAATTAATTAAAAATAAACGATTTCATGAACAAAAGCTAAGTATCTGAAAAATGCAAGGAAGTTAAGAACGAGATTGATTATACATTGTGGTCCATCGTATACTAGGCGCTCGATACTATGGAAACGGTAAATTTTTTACCTAGTTTTCTTATGCAATATGTAGGGGAATTAGGGTTATAACTTAAAATTAATTTAAAATATACCGAATGTTACAAAAATACACCACATAGTTAAGCTTCTTGTGTAACAAACTCACTAATTTACATTACTTTTCATTTTTATTTTTTAGGTTTTCCCGATTTCAGAACTAAACGCCATGATATTTCCAAATTTGAATGTAATGTAAATATAGCCCTAAAAATATTTATGTGAAAGGAAAGACTAAGATATCTTAATCTTATTATAGCTGAGTGCAATGTGTAAACTAGATTATAATTAGTTCCTTATACTATGCTTTTCCGTAAATGCTCTCGTTCTTCCAATTACACCAGATTAAACAAAATTGCATAATATTCCCTAAAGGAGAAAGTATTAATCATTTATATAACGATTTGTAAGTAAATCTAGTATATAATACATGATCGTAGTGTTCAGTATGTAGATAATTGCATAACGTTACTTCTAAATACATAAACTGCTGCACATCATTATTGGAGTTCAAATACATTAAGCATAAATCTCATTACTTCACGACCTTGAAATAAAAAACACAAGAGGATAGAATTTATAGTATTGGTATGAAAAAGTGCCAATGACCTTCACTCTATTTAAATCCACTTGTTTCGTGTTGTCAGTTAACACTTTTTTTGGTATAACTAATGATCACAAAAGAAACACTTTAACATTTATTATTAACAAAAAGTCACTTTCATAATAATTGTACATACCAACATGAACATTTCAAATTTTGCTTTTTTTATTGACAGAATTTCTTAACTATTTGAAATATATCTTGGATTGTCACAATTGTTTTAGATACAAATTTGTCAATATCACAAAAAAGTTAAAATTTTCAACTAAAATTTAAACTAATTAATTATATACCATTATAATATATGCTGTAATCCCTTTATATTTAGAATTTACATCAGTTCTACATACATAAAGACAAAATTTGCGTAGATTGGGGCTAGCTTGGTTGGTTGGAGCGGTACTCTACCAATGCACATGTCGTAGGTTCAAATCCTACTCGAGGTAAACTTTTTATTTGTGTATTTAATAAAATTAATAATAACTTTTAATTAGTTATATAGCATGTTTAATAACATAGTTAAACGTTTAATATTTACTTATCTTCTAATACATGAAGCTAAAGAAACACAATTAAAAACGTTTCCTCAAAGGTATCTTGATGAATTTTAAAAATACTTATCGCGCAAGGGATAATTTAAATTTAATTCAATATTAAATATTTTATTAAAATATGATAGCATTATGACTTTTCATTGCAACGGTCCCTTCCACACAAGTTACTGTACTCGATCCAGTGAGGTAATGTCCAAACACTGTTTGTATTCTCATTCACATTATTCTCGATTTGCCGTATCATTCGTTCATTTGATATTTATAGTGGAGAAAGCGAAAGTAACAATTAAAATATCTGGTGTGGGACAACACAAGGCCTTCAATCCTGCAAAATGGAAATTAAAAGAAATGAAACAAGTTTAATAACATTCTTTTAGGATAATTATGAATCCAATTTTCTAAGAAGTTCATTACGAAAATAGGAAACATTGTAAACGCAAAAACAATAATCTATGGCAAACAGATGTTTAAACCTTCATGACAGACAGAGGTTAATAAACATCTAGATGCTAACGTAAATTAATAGAAATGAAATGATTTTAGTTTCAATTTTTTTAGGATAACTATGCAAACTCTATTTTATACGTTCATAAAGAAAACAGGCAACATTTTAAAAACAAAAACAAGAATCTATGTTAGAATGGTGCTTAAAATTTCATGTGAGATAGAGATTAATAGACATAAATACACGTTAGCGTAAAAAATAGTATATTGAGTATCAAGAACAGTAAGGGACGTTTACCAGTCGACGGACAATTTGGCCGGAGACCGGTACAATCCTTAATGTTCGTGATTCACACACTGCTTTTACACGATTGTATTAAATTTACCACAATTGAAATTATTTAATGTCTACTATAATAATTCTTTTCATAACGAAAATAGGCAGCATTGTAGAAACAAAACAATAATCTATGTCAGATGGACGTTTAAAACTTCATGTCAGTTAGACGTTAATGGACTTTAAATAAAATCTATGTAAAACAAAATTTTCTTTTAAAAATTAGTACACATATTTTCTAAATAAATGCCAACTTGAAAATAAAGATTCTAAAGCCCCCTGTTTCTATAAAAGTACCAATATTACACTTTTCAATCGTGTTTGCTTAATTTTACACTTATTATTTCGATAAATTTTCTTTAAAACGTTTGTATACACTTTTTCTTATAAAACTAAATGTTATTCAGATATTGAACAAATTTTACAACTTAAATTCTACTTAGTTACTTAATTAGAATTTTTGCCGTTAAATTACACCTCGTATCAAAAAATTTCGTAGAACATAATCAATCGATATATTTAACGTCTGTATGTTGGTATTTTTATTTCTTTTAAATATACAACTGTTTCAGAAATATTTGATAAAAATCAAAAACTGCCCCTAATAGACCCTCCCTCACCGCCGGTGAATATAACCAAAATCTAATCAGCTCCAGGGAAAAGAGAAAAAAACTTATACACGAAATTTTAAGTACGTACGTGTTGTTGTCCTGGAGATATCGTGGATATTAACACACATCCACACACATACACACACACGCACGCACTTACGTACGTAAGCGCAGGCACATCCAAACCCACACCCACCCACACACCCACACACCACACACACACACACACACACACACACACACACACACACACACACAAACACAAACACGAACTCGCACACGCACACACACGCACACGCACACGCACACGCACACGCACACGCACACGCACACGCTCATGCACATGCCCACACACCGACACGTACACACACACAAACACAAACACGAGCTCCCACATGCGCACGGAGGAACGCACTCTCACACGCACACGTACACGCACACGTACACACACACGCACACACACATATATGCACACACGCATACACGCACACACGCACACACGCGCACACACACTCATACACACACGCACACACGCACACACGCACACACGCACACACGTACTCACGCACTCAAGCCCTCACGCACACACGCACACAAACACGCACACTCACGCACATGCACACGCGCACACACTCGCACACGCACACGCACACCCACACGCTTACGAAAACGCATACGTACACGCACAGGGACCCACACACGCCCACGCACGCGCACACACCCACACACGCACACACGTACACACGCACTCACGCACACACGCACACACGCAAACCCATACACGCACACACGCACACACGCACACCCATACGCACACGCATACGCTCACTAAAACGCACACGTACACGCACACGCACACGGACCCACACACGCACACGCACACACGCATACACGCACACACGCACACACGCACACACGCACACACGCATACACGCACACGTAGACACGCACACATGCACACACGCAAGCACGTACGCACGCACACACGCACACACGCACAGACGCACACACGCGTGCACACACGCACACACGCACATTCGACACACGCACACACGCACACTCGCGCACACACAAACAAACATACAGAATTGTAAAATGTAGACGTGTTTTAAAGTTGTAGTTATTCATTCGTTTTTTTTCATTTTAATAGGTAATTTAAATTAAAATCTGTATTTAGACGCTTTTCTGATTGGTACAGGTAGTCGACTTTAGTGCCTTAAATTAGCGAAAAACGCTTAATTACTACATATTTAGTAATTTAAAAACTTGAAGGTAAATGTAAAATTTATTTATTTCAATAGCAATATTATTGTTGACTGTTATAGATATGCTTATAACCTTTAACCTTGCAATTTCCCATTGTAAGTGGTCTAATTTTATGATGTTAATTTATCTTGTATATGTGGGATATTTTTTTGCCAATAATGGTATTACATGCTGGTAGTTCCAGTTCTTCTGATAGCGGAGGGTACTGGGACAGAATTATATCTCAGGTATCTGTTGGTAAAACACGTTTTTTTTTCAAATCCTGTTTCTGCATCTGCATTTCCAAACAAAAATTAAGCAGTTATCTTTCCAACATTGATGGTCTTGGGGTTAAGGGTTATGTAATTGCAATTGGTAAAATAATGGATCCAAAAAATAGTAGAATTTGAATCTGTTTGGCGACAAAGGAAGTACTCAAACTTTTGTGCTGGCCAAAAAGTTAATCATGCCTGCGATGAGTATTGTCTTGTCTAATGTATCTCCATTCATCCCTCACTTTGTAATAGAGCAGGAACTAATGAAACAAAACCTGAAATTGATATCCCCCATGTCTTTCATAGGAGCTGGTATAGCGACGGAGGGCTATCTGCACATTTATAGCTTTCGTCGGCAAATCTTCATATCTTGTGACCATGATAAGGAAATTGAATGCCCAACATCCATAGTGGTTGAGTTTGAAGATGAGTGTAGGATTTCCTTGTCCGACGATAAATTCAAGCGTTACAAGTGAAAAGAATTTGATCACATAGCCACAAAATTTACAAGACCTGAGCCTAGACTTGAATCTACAAGTAACAAACGAGCCAGTCCACCTTCAACTCCTACGACGGTTAATACAACGCCTTACAACTTTGATGAAATTCGAGTATTATCGGTAGATAACACTGGAGATAATGATGACATTGAACTTTCAAGAAAAATTAACAACACTGAAAACTCTTCTCAACTAGACTTTTATTATACCCAGTACAGTGAAAGAAGCAGAACCTCATAAAAAGAAGGCCAAACTAGCGCAAACACCTCCAATAGATAAATATGATGAGATTAAGGCTATGGAAAGATGGAGAGCAGTCCATGGTGTTAAATTATATAACATTTGCGATTGCATGAATAATGTGAAAGGTTCGAACACCCCCTTAGAAATAGCAAAAAGATATACGCAAGATATTAGCGAAATAATTGGAATCATAAAGCAAGCCATACATGTGTGCAGTCAGTCAACGTGCAATAAAAGAACGTTGCAAAAGGATGATAAAATATTTACATAGGGATCTGTATAAAAACATACTGTCACCTCCCCCCGGAATCCCCCAAAGACTCATCAATTAATTATAGATCATCGACTGAAAGTATTGATTAAAATCCTAACATTAAACAAAGCACCTCGATGGAATACTCATTTAACGAAGAAAATTGAAAGCTGGTGGCTCTTGCTTACCAAATAAAAGTGGATAATAAGAATTTTGTTCTAAGGTAAGTGAATTTTGGCTAATTTTCTGTGCATTGTTTTAAAGGCTTAACATTAGGGAAAATAAAGGCTATTGAAATATGGTATTATATATAGTTAAAAGTTCCTAATTTTTAGTAAAATACTTCAATTTTATACTATATAGCAAATATATTTAATTGTGGGATTTGTGTACATACAAAGTATATAGTTCCCTAAATCCGACAGTAAGTGTCGAAATTACGTACATCTTTCTAAATAATAAATGCTGTTTTATCTCTCTCTCTCTCTCTCTTATGCGTTAGTTTTACGTAAATTATCTCTAGCAATACTAAATATTAGATATGGAACACTGTGCTAATATTCCGACATAGGTGCACGTAATGTCTGAATTAGGTTAAAAATGAACAGCATTACAGAACATGATATTTTTCTTATCAAAAATAATTATTACTTACTTATACTTAGCTAGTACCTAAGTAACAGCTATGTATGACCTATTAGATAAATGTTTGTTTATGTGTTTATAAATAGAATTTTTGCTTACTTTACAGAATGTCTACAAAAAAATATTGCCAGTACAGTAAATCCAATTTACAACTAGCATTAAATGAAATTAAACAAGGAAAACCAATTTCTACTACAGCCAAAGCATATAATATACTAAGGACAACATTAATTGGGAAAATACGGGGCATCTATCCAGAAGACTGTAAAAGCGGTGCTTCCACAGTTTTGACCTTGGAAGAGGAAAATATTCTAACTCAATGGATCATAAGTATGGGACGTATAGGTTTTCCAGTAACAAAAACTCAACCTTTGGACAGCGTAGAAATGCTTGTTAAGCAGCTAAAACGAAACAACAATTTTACAGATGGAAGGCCTGGTCGTCACTGGTTGGAAGGATTTTTAAAGCGACACCCCCAAATTAGCGAACGAATATCTCAAAATTTGTCAGCTTCGCGTTCGTCTATAACAGCCGAAAAAATTATCAACTGGTTTAAAGAAATCAAAGACTACTTCGTTACTTCCGGCATCACCATACATGATCCAAACAGACTATTTAACGCCGATGAATCGGCCTTTTTTTAGCCCCAAAAGGCTCCAAAGTGTTTGTTAAAAAGGGTAGCAAAGTTGTACATGATAGGTCTGGGGATGACAAAGAGTGTTTGACAGTTTTGATCACTGGAAATGCTGTTGGCATGTTAGCTCCTACTATGGTTATGTTTCCATATGAAAGAATCCCTAAACATATAATATCCAAGTTTCCAACAGCCTGGAGCATTGGGTAATCAACAAGCGGATGGATGACCTCGGAATCATTTTTTGAGTATGTAACCAACATCTTTTACCCTTGGTTAGTATCCCAAAACATTGAATTTCCAGTAGTTTTGTATCTTGACGGGCATAAGTCACATGTAACACAACCGCTAACAGAGTTTTGTCGAGAAAAACAAATTATTTTAATTAGCTTGTTACCGAACTCTACCCATATCTTACAGCCTCTTGACGTTGGATTATTTAAGTCATTAAAATTGTGTTGGCAACGAGAAGTTAAAAAATTTAAAACATAAAATAAATGTAAAGCATTAACAAGAGAGAATTTTGCGCCTGTTTTAGAAAAAGCAATCAATTGAGTGACAAATATAAAAAGAACATTTGCAAATGCGTTTAAAGCTTGCGGACTTTATCCCTTTGATTACAACAATATCGACTTTAGTAAGCTTATTCAAACAGATCTGACAAATACTCCTACACCACGTATTGAAAATCCTGAAATAGTCGAGTATCTACACTTTTTTGAATCATATATAAATACCGCCACTCTAAAAAAATTTTACGATTGCTCAGGAACTGAATGGACAGGAGATTTGGAAAATAAAATGTTGTATTCCATTTGGCTGAAAATTTTTAAGGACTCGGGAAAGCAATCAGAAGAAAATGCATGCCCAAATGTTATAATAGAAATAGCTGAAGATGTTATTTTACAAGAAGGTTGGGAAGAATTAATAATACAAGGCGGTAAGACTGAAAACACAAACAAAAATTTAATAGTGGAAAAAACTAATACAACAGGAATGGAGGAATTAACAATAGTAACTGAAAATGACATATCTTTAGAAACGGATGTTGTTCTGAAAAATATAAGCGTCGATTTTAATTTAGAGCACCTTAGCAGATGTAATAAATCTGTGATATCTACTATTAGTGTTACAGATCAAATGACTGATAATGTAGTGCAAATTAAGGATACGACAACAGATACTGATAACCAAAGTTGTACTACTGATACTTATTCTTCCTTGTCTAATGAGCAAGTAACCTTTGAGACTGAATATGGTTTACAAAATATTAGTTTATTAGATAAGAAAAACTGAAACTCGACCATTGAAAAGCTTATGGATGATGAAATAGTAATTGTCGATAATATGACCAATTTTGATGAAGTATTAGAGAATGAAATAGAAATTTGTGGCCACCTCCCTACAAATAGACCTCAAGAACCAATATTACGTACGCCTCCACTGAATACATGTAATTTAAAAATAGTTAAAGATAGTAACCCTAACAAAACTCCTGAAGATCCTACACTTACCACACCGTCACTCCAAGAACGTATCATTGAAACTACAGAAGAAATCTTACTCGAATAAGAGAATATTGAAACAGCAAACGAAATACTATTTCTTCCAAAAGATTCCCAGCTTACACCTAAAAAAATGGGATTGCAGACTCCTCCACAAAAATCCAGTGAAAATAATATTGAAACAGGTTATCCCGCATTTTTAGGTAATAACGAAACCAATGTAGTTGACAATAATATCGTGCTCAGTGATGAACTCCTCGAAACAAATTCAACGAGTGTAGAGAACATTCTTCAGGATCAGCAGACCAAGGAATTCAAATATACTAAAATTCTACCAGGTGTACTAATTCCAACTCCTTTTAAAAATGCACTGTTTTGGCCAGAACCTAAAGAAACTAAAAAAAAGTTAGTCAAACGACAAATAAAAGTTCCATCTGTTGGAATATCAGATGCTTGGAAAGAATATTACGAAAAAAAGGAAGAAAAACAAAAACAGATATCCGAAGAAAAGGAAAGTCGCAAACGAAAAAGGGCAGAATTCAAGAAAATAAAAGAGCAGAATGCAAAAAAGATAAAAAAACTTTCTAAAACAAATGAAATCTCTAACGAAAAAGCAGAAATTGTTCAAGAACAAACACTAGAAACCGACAAAAATAATAAGAAAGACAATTTATGTATTGACAACAATAAAGAAAATGTCGATTACAACTCTGGAGATTACATTATAGTTAATTTCGAAAACGTACTTTATCCAGGAATGATAACAAAGATTGAAAATGATAAATTAGTTGTTAGTGCTATGGCAAAAGCTATGACGGATAAATGGAAATACAATATGATTATTCGGAGGTAGTGGCGAAGATTAATCCTCCTCAAGAGGTAAACAAAAGGGGGTATTATGTAATTCCAGAAATTCAAAAATACACAAACTTGAGTGAATAAAATCTATATAATAAAAAAAATGGTTTTTTATAACTCTCATTGTACACTTTTTTTTGTTTGTTTGTGTTTCAGGCGATTTAAAGAAATAAAAAGCATTATTGAAAAACTATAACGGATTTATGTTCACCTACTGACTGAAATAGAGACTATGTCGGATTTCTGTTCTTACGTATGACAGATTTATGTACAAAGATTAATATCCTATGTCGGAATTGGATACGACCACAGAGTTTTCTATAAATATGTTTTTAAAATTCTCTAGTAATCTAAAATTAAATTTGTTAGCAACATTATACTTAAAAAGCGTTATTTTAAAATATAAAATAACAATCATAATTTTGGACACATCTTTTGAACTTTAACCAATAGTACAATGCCAATAATCTGCTAATACTGTCTGAATTCGGGTCATTTACCTTACTTGCCGTTGCAATATTGTATTTTATTATTGTGAACTGTGCGTATAATTATTATTAGTATAACTGTGATAAGATGGTTTGTATTTATTACTTTATTATTGTGTATTGTGCGTATTACGCCATCTATAGCTATTTTAATAAACACTTCTGTCTCTCTCATTTATTGTTAAAACGTAGAGAACTATCCAGAATTTACCAGATGAACCTTATATCAACGGAAAGCTTATCGAAAATGTCATCGAATGGTGAAATATACCTCGAGTGGGGCTTAAATCTACGACCACCACTTTGTTAGGGTAGGGCTCTTATCAACTGAGATATCGAGGGAGCTAGTGTCTGCAAGGTTGAATTTTCCAAGTTTCATACAGACTCACAAGACTGGAATATAGAAATTAGTTGCTATAAGCAGGTAAATTAATGAAAATTAAAGAGAATGTAATTATCGAATCTAAGTTCAATGAATGACAAAGTCATAATAGTATTTAAATGTTAATTATTAAAACTTTTAATGTACACACTGTAAAAGATTGCCTCGAGTGGGCCCTAAACTTACGACCACTATTTTATTAGAGTAGGACTCCCTATCGGGGGAGCTAGTTCTAGTCGATTCAATCCCAAACGGTATGCACCTTACTAGTTAGATGTTTTACAATTTTAATTTAACTAACTATAGTCACTTTTGTGGCAAGGTGTCCCTAAGCTTGAATTTTTCAAGTTTCGTACAAACTCACAAGACTGGAATATAGAAATAGTTATATGGCTAAATTTCGTCTAAGAATGAATACAAAAAAAATTACATAAATATAACTCAATTCTCAAAGCAAATATCTTTTGAAGATTACGTTATGCTCACATGTAAATTCATCAACTATTAATTTTTGTGATAATAAAGCCAAATAAAATCAATAATTTTGGATTAAAAGTTCAATTGCTGCTACATCGATTAATCTCATCAGTACAAGGAAGTCAGCTTCGCAACCATTTTGTTTGACGTCACAATTAAAAGTCTAGAGAGAATGAAGGGGTGGTGGCGAAGTCACGCGACCTGGATTTCCTCCACGTGGCCACGCCCACTTCCAGTTACTTAGCCGTACGCGCGTATAGCCTCAAGCTGAGGGTTGTGATTGGAGGGCATGCCACACCCCCTGGATTCTGACTGGTGGCGGCTATTCTTGTATTAACGGCCATTTTTTGTTTATCGGCCATTTTGTAGGCGTGGCTTGTCGGCTATTTTTGTATTAGCGGCAATTTTTGTTTTGGCAGCCATACTTGTAATTGTTATGGCGGGAAAGATTGAAATTTGAAATAGTTTTCTAACAAGGGGGCTCTCATTCTACCTCATAAGACTTCGTAACTTCGCCCCTTGTCGATTATTCGCCCCTTTGCCGGCCCCCCTTGACAGGAAAACTAAAAATTTGAAATAGCGTTCTAGTAACGGGTCCGCATACTATCTTATAAGACAAGTATAGGCTCAGGAACTTGTTCTCAAGTCTTTGCCTATTGCTGGGCCACCTGATTGCGACGACATCTGCAGGTGTATTTTTAAAACTAACGAATGTTTTTTGTAATAGTAGTATATTTAAAAGTAGATTTAACTGGTAAGGCGTGAAATTTGAAATAGTATGGGGCCTGTATACTACCTCATACGTCAATCAATCAAACCAATCAATCAAATCAATCAATCAAACAAATTCATGTGTAAGATATTGGTTTGAGACTAATCTCTATCAAAGATGAAAGCCTAAAATATTGATTGGAAAACCAAATTCTGTCAACCCTAACTCAACCTAATACAAAAACAAGATGCAAGTCTAAGTGGTTGATTTGAAATCTAATTCGGTCAACCTTAAAATTAAAGCCTAAGATACTACTTTGAAACAAACCTCAGTCAAAACGACCTTAGATGCTAGTCTAAGAGGTTAACTTTAAATCTTGAAAACCTGAAAACTTACTTCTTCAACTACTAACCCGATCGATTGCTTTGCTGGCGATATCACTCTTCACTGTAGTTCATCTCAGTCTAATCATAATGGTAATCCACCATCTATATCAGATCAAGGCATTGAAACTTAAATGGCAAATTCAATCAACAAAAGTATTCAATGTATTCTCGAATGTGGAAGCAATAATCTAGTTAAATTTAATGCTAACAAAACTCAGGGTTGCTTTGTGTCCGCCAAAAAAAATCGATCATTTCATGTTGTAAGTATGCATGGCTCAGATCTTAAGTTTTCAGACTCTATTACTCTGTTCGGTATGCCTGTATCTTCAAATCCATCAGGGGTTGACCATCTTCCGTCAGCTACTAAAACAGCTGCTCGTAAAATAGGATTTTTGTACAGATCTCAGCCGTACTTTACCTCCCAACAACTCTTTCTGCTGTATAAGGCTTGTAAATGATCCACTCTTAACTTCTGACGTACAGTCCCTTGAGCATAGAAGAATCGTTTCAGTTTTTTCTTTGTATTATCGGCATTACAATGGCTATTGCGCTGCTGAATTAAATTTTTGATACCATCTTGGGCTATCTTTGCTAGGAATACTCGGTTCGCTCATTCACATCATCAGTATCCAGTACGAATCTCCACTTGTCGTAACAAACGGGCGCAATTCCCATTCTTCTATACGACTTCTAAACTCTGGAATGATCTCTCTAAATCCTGTTTTCCTCTCACTTATGATATGAAAGGTATCTCTTGACAATTCAATGTCCCTCTATCCATCCTCCCAAGTGTTCCTGAGTGCTTTAGCACGATAGGCCAAATTTAGCTTGCTCAGGTCCACAATTATTATAAAAAAGAGCGATTCTGCTCTTGAGATAACCTCAACACCACTTTAAGTTTGGTGATTTATTTCAGAATAGTGGCACTTAGCCAGGGTACAGTACCAGGTCATTGTTTTTGTTTATATTAGTTGCTTAATTTAAATTTTGGTAGCGCTATATCGCCACGAGTTTGTGGACGGTGTGACAAGGAAAAATGAAAAGAGTAAGACAGCATTACGGTACGCAATTTTACATTAGCGTGTCACCTTTTGCTTATTTTTCTCTCAACAATAAAACATAATTAAACGATAGGTTTAAGATCTATACCTAAGCAATTTTATATTTCTGAAATAGCAGTAGTTTCAGAAATATTTGATACAAAACCAAAAACTACCCCTTCGCCCCCCCCCCTCCCTCTCCTTCGCTAGATTTCTCCCAAACTCTAAGCCCCAGGATGAAGCTTAAATACAAAATTCAAGTCTATTCGATTTAGCGATAGTGAAAAAAAGTCGATTCCATAACTTTCTATACCTACATACGTATATATAGGCTGGAAGGTAAAAAAAGTGTAGTAACAATTGTGAAATATAACGGAACACAAGAAGGGTTTTTAAGAATTTCTTATCACCTTAGATTTGTAAGAAAATATACTTTACTTATTAAATATTCATCAGCCCTCTAAATATACACTTACTTCAACACTTGTAGCTGAAGAATACTTTAAACTAACGAATACACAACAACCTTAAAAAAACCGTATAGTTCCTGAAATATCATAAAAGTTCCTAAACTAATCATTCTACAGATGTCTCCGAAAAAACAAAAAAATATTTGAGGTCAGTCCTTGAAGTACACAAAAGCCCGCAAAAAATACATTAACCTTCAAAAGGTGTCCACAGTTCTATTTTATTGTGTAAATAGTGTAATTTATTATAAACATACATTATTTTATTGTAATATGTCTAAATGTCTAAAATACATTATTATTATTATTATTAGTAGTAGTAGTAGTAGTAGATCAATTGTGCTGTTTAGTGTTACAGATTATTTACATTATTAGGTGATAAAGTCTTTATTTTATTTGCGTTTGTAACTGCAGATAAAGGCTCGATATGAGAATAATTGACGAATATAACTGGAGCAAAATGATTAACCCATAACCTAACCTAACAATTGATTAAAATAATTCAATTTTGCTTATAATACATACATCATGTCCTCACAACGCTTTCGTATTACTGGGTGATAATTCACATCAACAATGTAACATAATTTATTGACCTTTCAATATTGTCCCAGTAATGTGAATGAAACCTTTAACCTTACATTTTTTAAGGAGTACCAGACAATCAGTGAAATCGCGAATTTTATTTATTGGGTAAAACAATATAGACATAAACCATGAAACTTAATATTCAAAAGTTTAAGGTGGTCGCCTAAATTATCATTTCATCAGCATTACAATTCGTGTATTTCCAAACATGAATTTTCAAGAATTTTGCAAAAAAACAATATTAATGTAGTGTCATTAACGTATAAAAAATTAATTAAGAACAGTAAACCCGCATAACTTTTAAACGTGATTAACTGTAGTTTATTATAGTTTAGTTCTTTATGAGAAAACATTTTCTTTATATTAAAATTCCAATCACTTCTTTAATCTACTAATCTACTAATCACATTTGTACAATAAATTAGATTAAAGCAATATCAAATATTGATTTCAATTAATGCAGCATATGTTTAATGAATTTATACATAAACGTTTACAAAGTAAACGATTTTCTGATATTAATATTGAAATATTATTTATCAAGTAACCGTTTTCGGTCTTACCATGCTTTACCACGTTTTTGACCTTTTACAGTTATTAGTTTTTTAGATCAACCTAAAAAAATCAACATGCTCACATACACAAATTTCTCCATTAAAACTCAACGTGAGACAATCGTACATTTTTTAAAATTTGATTAGTATGCTTTTAGTTATACAGTTACGACTTTGCATTCTTTTTTTAAGACCTTTATTACTGTTATTATTGTTGTCTTTTTATATACAAGAAAGTCATGTAATGATGGCGCAAATTCCATAGAACGTCTAATTCAAAACAATTAGTAAAAAAGAAGGTACATTAAGCAGGTTCATGGTCCACAAAAGCGTAACAGATATTATATCATTTTAGTTGAATGCCAATATAAAAAAGTAGCATTCCGCATGCCCGGTAGCTGGTTTTGTACAAATCACGAAAGTGAACTTGTTCTTCTGGTTATTAAGAATATATATAGTGTTTTTTCGGATGTTTAGAAATGCTACCATATATTCAGACTGTATTTTCTTGAGACTTGACTGCACGCTTCTACTTCTTCCTTATTGGATTAATCCGTTACTTTAATTTTAGTTGTGGTATTCGCATTGATTATTCAATTTAAGTTACAGTAATTGGTATGCCATTGTATTAAATGAGAGTTTCAATTCTTTATTAATTTCAAATCGTAGTTTTTTTTTGAGTTGTGTTTAATTAAAATCACTGAAAAATGGGTTTGGAAAGTGATGAAGAGTTTTAATCTTCGTAATAACTAATGGAAAGGACCACACAGTAGTACCATAAGAAGTAAACAACTGTTTGTTAATTGTGTTGTCGTGGTAATAGCAGCGACATCAACGAAGATAATATATGGCCGTTAATGTTTACTCGTTTAAATGTTACTGTTTGTAAATTACATGTAGATTATCTAAAGGTTTTTGCTGGTTTATTAGACGGAAGCAGTAAATGATTTCACTTATCTTGTGCAACTTCCATCAGTAGGATTATATACGCGTGTATTATGGACATGTTTAAAGTGGGTGACAAATATAGCTTATGAGGATTACAGTTACGCGAATAATGAGAAGATTCGCAGGAAATCTTTTATGTGCGCTACGATTTCCTCAACCACTTCATCTTTTATTTTATTTGGCCTACTAGAATGGCAACCTCTTCTATCTGCAGAAGGAGCTGATTCACCTTTTATCATTTTTGTTTAATTACTTGATTTTCGTCTTCCAATCTGATATAATTTGCAAAATGCAGTTTTGCATACAGCTAAACTTAACAGTAATATATATAGGACTTGAGTTTTGTGTACTTTAGCATTATTTACGTTTTCTCTACATGTCGCATAGGAATGCTTTTGAAAAATGAATTGCATTTTAATTTCATTATCCATTTTTATAATTATTAACAGAAAAATTCTGTATTCATCCAATCCAAACATTACTTTTGCATTTTAACGACAAGTACTCACCACAGTTTTCCTTCATTGGATTTTTGTAAGGAATTTGTACATCCATTTATGACAAATAACTCATTACTTTAGCTCTAGCATTCTTTTAATAATTTTATCTCAGTCGTGTTCGCTTTTTATTCTCTTTTGAATATCTTTTCTCTGACAGTAAACAATTTCTGTTTTTTTTGTCCTGGTTAAGGATATCATAGGTAGAGTTCATTTCCATTGACTAATTCATCTTGTGAATGTATAGTAATGGTTTGTAACAATTAGTCGACTCTTCTTTATCATTTGTTATGTCCTCATATCCGACACATGTTAATTCGACTCTGTCCATATTCTTCACCAGTACAAATACTATTACTCCTCGAACTTGATTTTGCACTCGGAATGTATCATCGCTACTATCTAAATAATCAAGAACATGAGTTTGACATTTCTATTCTGAAATTAAACGTTAACCTAAAATAATTCAAAACTACGTAGTCGTCTTTATTCTTACCTATGAGCGAATTATTATCTGCACTTGTTGAGAATTTAATTAAGGAACGTCAAATTGATAGCTTTTGATGAATCATCTGAAACTAATCGAAATCGTTACTGCAGTAATAAAACTGCATGGTCCTTTCATTCTACTTATGCATGGATTTGCTGTTGAACTTGTTGAAGGTATTTGCAAAGGACACGCTTCAAAATTGTAAACCCTTTTGGTGATTCAACAGTTTAAAACAAATAATCATATTTTTGGTATAGAGTACCAATAATAATTAATTATTTTAATAAATTAATAAATACCTTCTGCCAGTTGTAAATTCTTTTCACTAATTCAGAATTAGATTGTTTTCTGATTCTTTAGTATCTTGAACTTCAATAATTAATATCTTTTACTAGAAAACGTTTCTATCAGAAAATTGCCGTAATTCACAAATGGGACGCTACATACACTAAACACCATCTAAACACTAAACAACTTGATGAAATTATGTAAACAAGGCAAATTTTGTAGGTTATGTTCAAGTTAAAGGTACTGCATGTCTGTATTCATATCACGTTCTTCCTCTAAAGTGTCGTCACCTCTATCACAATTTGAAATGGATGAAAGTGTTTATGTTCATCGCATCTTATGACACGTTTTCACTAAGATCTTCGGTTTTATAAGTAAACAGTCACGTACAATCTTTGTACCATTTTCAAATATTGTATTTACGGTTATGAGAGATTGTGACAAGTTGTAGCAACAAATTTACCTTACCAAAATTTTCTGTTCTCTTTTATAATGTAAATAATCGAATTACTTTAGCATAGTGTCCCAACTTCGACTTACATGTAATGCTATCTCGGAAACCGTCCCAGTTATAGGGTTGGTTAAACTAGAGAACTTTATTACAAATTTAATCCTTAAATGCATCTAGATGCCGTTTGGCAACATCCCGACATACAGGGTCCGCCTTTGGGAGCTGATCCTATGAGTATCTGCTAAACCAAACTTACTATAATTTTGAAAGTTTGGTAACAGGGTAATGATGTTAGGGCTAACTCGTCTAAAATATTTTCACGTTCCTACCACTTCCGGTTATACCGGAAGTCGGTACTTAGTCGCGTATTTTAAATGGAACACCCCGTATATTAATACATTTTTGGATTCTATGTCGAATTTTAAGGTAAGTTTGTTAAGTAAACTAAATACGAAATTTCAGTCGTTAAAAAAAAAACCATTTTTCTAAAAAAATTGACAGATGCTGTCTTAGTAATAACTCGTTAATTATTCTGTTCCTGTCAAACAATTTGAATAAAACTTTGAGGTGTTGTAGGCAAAGGTTTATTGCAACAGTCTGCAAAACTGACATTTGTATTTTTCATAAAAATAAAATTATGAATGTCTAAACTTGACTATCAAAAAATGCAAGTTACTCAAAAAAATCAAATGGAAACCCCTATTTTTTATTACTCAGATCGATTTAACGTCAAAAATTGAGGTAAGTTTGTTTAAAGCTTTATTTGCCTAAACGTAACAGTTTCATACTTATTATCAAAAAAGTCCCAATTTTAAAATTTGTGATAAAAATGAGCTAAATACTTAAATCTAGTATTCCTTGTTCGTGGTCACCATGGAAACCAAATAATTAAGCATTGAAATAAAGAAAAATATTTGGAAAAGTTACTGCAAAAAATTATAAAAATTGATATAATTTTGTGATTCAAAAGTCATTTTTGCGAAATAGAATTCGAATTCGTGTAAAAATTTAATACTTTATGAGTAAATCGAAAAAAACTACTTTTTACTGCGGAGGTAATACATACTTATCAGCGCATCATTACACGATAAAGATGCTTATTTATTTTGTTTTTCTTTTGTAGCCAATAATTAAATAAAATTGTTGACAGTTTGTGTTTTTCTTGATGAAATGGCTCGACTTGAATATTATAATACAGATTATTTGAATTTAATTTTAATTCACGGAGAATGTCATAGAGTTGTAAAACGAACAGTAAGAACATTTATCGAATGCTATCCTGTGCGCCCCCGACCATCAACAGATACAATAAGACGTGTGGTTGAAAATTGGAACAGTTTGGCACATTTAAACACTCTGCGCCTCGCAAAAAAACTGCTATTGTTAAGGAACAGAATGAAGTTATAACTTTAGGATATTTCCGTGCCTATCCTTGTAATTCGATAAACGACGCGAAAACAGATATTGGCTTAACACCAACAACTATCAGAAGAATTCTTAAGAAACATAAGTTTAGACCATACTGTTTATAATTAGTTCAACATTTGAAAGAAGCGGATTTCTTGAAACGTATCGAATTTTGTGAAACAATTTTGCTCAAAATACAAGAAATTCCTAATTTTTTGACTAATATGATATGGACGGACGAATCTAAATTTACGAAAAATGGCATATTTAATCGCCGAAACTCGCATTACTGGAATAACGAAAATAGCAATCCAATTCGCGAATGCCATTTTCAGGAAATTTGGAATTTTAACGTATTTTGTGCTGTTCGGAATAACGAAATCTTTGACGTGTATTTTTACAACGAAAATTTGAGAGGTTTAAAATAGTTGATTGTTGCGATTTATGATTACAAATTTAATTTCTAGGAGAAAATTATCTTGAGATATTAAACACTCGAATTCAACCCCGATTAAATCTAGAAAGGGAAAATTTATGGTACCAACAAGACGTTGCGCCCCCTCACAACATCAACGCTGTTTCCAAGAAACTTTATGAAATCTTTGAAGATCGTTGGTTTGCCAATAATGGTCCCTTTCCATGGCCACCTAGGTCACCTGAACTTACGCCAATGGATTTTTATCTTTGGGGTCGAATTAAAAATATTGTTTATGCTACACCACTAACGACTAAAGAAGATTACATTGCAAGAGTGCAAAATGCCTTCAATTCTCTTTCTCCACAAGAAATTCAAAGGGCTACAAATGAAGCCGTTATAAGACGGGTTCAATAATGTCTTGCGTCTAACGGGCAACATTTTGAATATTTATTGTAAATTAATTTACATTTGATCACGAGCAAGAAATACTAAATAAGCGACTTTATCGTGTAAGAATGCACTGATAAGTATGTAGTTACTATCTCCGCAGTAAAAAGTAGTTTTTTTCGATTTACTCATAAAGTATTAAATTTTTACACTTATGTTGTATATCGAATTTGAAAAAAATGACTTAGAAAATTTCTATTTGGCAAAAATGACTTTTGAATCAGAAAATTATCAATTTTTATAATTTTTTGCAGTAACTTTTCCAAATATTTTTCTTTATTTCAATTCTTAATTATTTGGTTTCCATGGTGACCACGAACAAGGAATTAAGTATTTAGCTCATTTTTATCACAAATTTTAAAATTGGGACTTTTTTGATAATAAGTATGAAACTGTTACGTTTAGGCAAATAAAGTTTTAAACAAACTTACCTCAATTTTTGACGTTAAATCGATCTGAGTAATAAAAAATAGGGGTTTCCATTTGATTTTTTTGAGTAACTTGCATTTTTTGATAGTAAAGTTTAGACATTCATAATTTTATTTTTATGAAAAATACAAATGTCAGTTTTGCAGACTGTTGCAATAAACCTTTGCCTACAACACCTCAAAGTTTTATTCAAATTGTTTAACAGGAACAGAATAATTAACGAGTTATTACTAAGACCGCATCTGTCAATGTTTTTAGAAAAATGTTTTTTTTTTAAACGACTGAAATTTCGTATCTAGTTTATTTAGCAAACTTACCTTAAAATTCGACATAGAATCCAAAAATGTATTAATATACGGGATGTTCCATTTAAAATAAGCGACCAAGTACCGACTTCCGATATAACCGGAAGTGGTACGAACGTGAAAATATTTTAGATGAGTTAGCCCTAACGTCATTACCCTGTCACCAAATTTTCAAAATTATAGGAAGTTTGGTTTAGCAGATATTCATAGGATAAGCTCCCAAAGGCGGACCCTGTATAGGAATGTAAAATACACAGAAAAGTAAATATCTCCTCGGTACATGGTGTAACCAATTAGGCATTTTCAAGTACGTCACACCGACGTCACAAGCTCCGCCTCTAACAGCTGATCTTCCACAACTTGTGTTAGCGTTTCATAGGATCCTACGTGTTTTGCTGTGATTTTTGAGTGTTTTCTCCAGAAAAAATCGTGATAATTGAGTTATTGTAGTGTTAGTATATAATGTTAAGATATTTCATAGTTAATTAGTGAATACTATTAGTCTATATTACAATCCCATCCCATAAGAACGTGTGTTAAAGTTGTCCAACATCAGACAAGGTCACACGTTGTGACAAAATGCCTAATTAGTTACACACTGCTTATACCGGGTGACAACGGAACTACTACCCAGGCTCGCATCTTAAAATGGCTTTAGATAAATAATTGAAATTTTGGTCGACGATTGGGTTGAGTATTATGCATATTTTAAGCAAAAAAAACAGGTGACAATCACTTATGGTTTCACCGGAAACGATTAAAATTTTGCTATGTATGGAGCTTTAAAGTTTAGCCTATTTTAACATTTCTTTGAATTAAAAAAAAACGAAGTGCGCTACCACCAAAACAAATGGTGTAATTTGTACTTCAACCAAGGCGCTCTGGGATGGCAGAATAAAAAAACTGAAGTTAACAATTTTCAATATGACGATTTTAAAATTTTCATCGATTTTTGTATGAAAACGGTATAACTTAAAACCATAAGACTATCACTACCCATCCTACTTTTTTATCCTCTATCCATTTATATCCTCATTTTTTATTTTAAAACAACGGATATTGTTTTTTGTTAGACCTATTGGATGCATTAAATTAATACAACACTTAATTCTCTGGGTATTATTAGACTAATCAAATCATATTAGCCATGCCACTGGTTGCTATGGTTTTTAAAAACAACTTAGTTTAGACAGGTAACTTATTTATTACCTGTGAATTTAAACAGATTATTCAAAGTTTAACATATTTTGATTCATTTGGATTTTATAAAAGAAACACAGTATGCTGAGGAGAAAACAAATAATTCAATTTGTAATTCAATTTCTGATTTTTTATTTTGTTATTTTACTTTAGTACATAGATAGGTAAGTATAAAAGGTAAATAGGTATAACTAATTATAAAATAAATTAAAATAAAGGAACGAACCTAATCATAATATAAGATTTTCAAAAACATACTTTTCTACAATTTTCCGTAGTAAATTATCTTTTGCGACTTAAAACGTCTAGATTTTCAGGTGCAGTAAAATAGATTTTTTCTTTGATATGACCCCAGAAGAAAAAATCTAGGAGCGCCAAATCTGGGGAACGAGCTGGCCACCTTACAGGCCCATTCGTCCCTGTCCATTGATCCTCAAACCTGTCATTTAAATAGTTCACCACACAAATTCTAGAAATATAAGACGGCGCACCATCCTGTTGAATATAAATATTGGAATTTAGGCAAGAGGTAAATTATTCATAAAATGATTAACTGTTGGTTCCAAAAAATTAAAATAAACTTGCTGTAAAGGGCTCGTTAAAAATATTGGCCCCACAATTCTCATCCCTAAAACACCTAGCTATACATTAACACCGAAGCGTTCTAGAAAAGATCCTTCCCTGAACAGATATTGATTTTCATTCGCCCAATATCTCACATTGTTCTCTTTTAAACATTCCCAGATTCGTGAATCGGGACTTATCAGAAAACAATATCATGCTACTAAAGTTATTATTATGGTTATAATTCTTCATAAACCATCGGCAATATTGAACTCGCTTACCAAAGTCGTTATCAACCCAGGCGTTAGTGGATTTGGTATTTTTACGGTCTATACCCATGTTTCTTTACGTTTTTTCTGGCACTTTTTGTGCCAACTCCGATTTCACATTCAATTTGACACATACTAGAACGTTTATTTGACCTTCTTCACTGATAATGAGTTTTTCTTCATTTTCATTTTAGGGAACCGTTTACAAATGTAGTAGCCACGGAAAATAGGCATAGCCTTTTATTTTGCAACCACACTCACCATAAACAAGAAGCATATCTATTTGTTCAGCTCTTGTAAAACTTGCAATTTTAAACAAATTACAAAGAATTTTTAGTTTATACCAAAAAAAAGATCACACGGTAAAGCAAGATAATTTACAACTATTTGCAACAATCTGCCAAACTCACATATGATAAAATTTACCTGTCAAAATTAAATTGTTTTTCAAAACCATAGCAACCTGTGACATGGCTAATATGATTATATTATTCTAATAATACCCAGAAACTTAAACACTTAATGGACCCAATAGGCATAAAAAAAAATTATATCCGTTGTTTCAAAATAAAAAAAAAGGGATATAAATGGATAGAGGATAAAAAAGTTGGATTGGATAGTGAAAGTCCTATGGTTGTTATACCGTTTTCACACAGAAATCGATGGAAATCTAAAATCGTCATATCGAAAATACTTATTTTTGAAAATTGTTAACTACAGTTTTTTTTATTCTGCCATCCAAGAGTGCCTTGATTGAAGTACAAATTGCACCATTTGTTTTGGTCGTAGCGCACTTCGTTTTTTTGACTTTGCGGCTCCATAAGTGAAAATCTATTAAGTTTAGGTATAGGACATGCTACATAAAAAATGTATAGCATTTCTCGCAGAATTCAAATATGCAAAAGTATACTAGGGTTGCCATTCAAAATAGCAAAATGTTTATCGTTTCCCGGTGAAACCGGAAGTGATTGTCATTTGTGTTTTTGCTTAAAATATGCATATTACTCAACCCAATCGTCTACAATAAATTCAAACATTAATTCGGTGTTATCACCCGGCATAATTTAAGCTTCAACAACGGGGTGTGCTGGGATTCATAAAGGGAATATTATCGTTATTTGGGAATTGGCTCCTAAACGTATTTCCTTTTGCTACATTCTTTAATGTATTACTGTGTTTGAAATAACGTGTTTGCGGTTGAAAAAATATTTTTCCGGCTTTATAAGGTATGTATTACAGCATAAATTTTTTTTTTGCTAACGCAAATAAAGTTTTAATTCCAATCGTTAGGGTATAAAATAAAGTTTATTATTTTTTTTTGTCTCATCAGTAAATATTAGTACATAATAAGCCACTTGACTTTCTTTTTTTTGTAACTTTGGCAGCACGCGTTTGGGATACCAAAGATTATCTTTCACTAATATTAGACACACCGGACTTTTTATTTATATGTAGTATTACAGTTTTAGAATGAATAATCAAAAGTTCTTATCTGTAAAGCTACTGCGAGAGTATTTTGAAACATTTACGGGTTTTGATAGCGATGATGGTGCAGTAAACCACACGGAGGGTTTGGAGGATACTGTTGTACCAGAAGGGGATAATGATGATAAGAATATCAGTGAAACCGACGAGCAGTCTGAAAGATAAGAAGCTATTGGTTTAACAGTTGTGGTAAACGACAATGAAGACAACATGCCTATATCTATCCTACGAGATAGCTTAAGGAAACAAAAGGTCACCACAAAAGGAATTTCATGGAAAGAAAAATTCCTACAACTAAATGAGGGCCAGCTTCGCTTCAACGGCGATACTAAACTTAATCCAGAAATTTGTTAGTTTCTAGGTAGCGGACCGCGAAAATTTTATTATTGCAACAAACATTTTTCAAATCGAAATTGTTACCGTGATAGGAAAGTTAATTATGGGGTTTAACATATTTTATTAAATATTAAGTCGTTATTTGAGCATGGTTTCGGAAGTTTATTTTTGTAACTAATATTTCGCTGAGGATTGAAAAACATATGTTTTGAGGTTTGACTAACAGGTGCACGCTTAAAAGCTGCTTTACTAAAGGGGCGTAACGAATAATTGGAAATTCTCATGTGTACATTCTTGATATAGTTAATTACGTCGGTACATACTGCAATCAAAGACGTCTTTGTTTGGTACTTGGAAACTCGAGACCTAAATGTAGGGTTTATTACGGACGAATGCATATTTTTAAAATTAAGATGTTGTTCAATAATTAATCTGAAACTGTTCCAACATATTAATTTTTAATTGCTTTTGAAAAATGAGGGTTGATTCCGGGAGTAGAGGTATTTAGTTTTGAAATCGGGGGAAATGTAGTTAGAGCTAGAGTGTCGACGGAGCCAGACCGATAGGGTTAATTAAATACCTCCATTGTAAACATTTTGTCTTTAAAATAATTCTTGCGTGTACATTTTCTTGTGAATTATTCGCACGCGGGCTCATTAAGGTGGAATAAAAGACAGTACATGGTATTTGTGTGAATTAGCATTGTTATTTGTTGTTTATGTTTATACTTATGTAGAGGTGTGATAACGAACGGGTACATGATACCGCTCTGGTTATTTATTGTAATGTACAATTGCCAAGTGGGTACACACGCCCAGGTCTAGATAACCATTAAACACCTCGAATTTTATTTTTATTGTTTTTATCGTTGTATAGATGAATGTGTAACCTGAGAAAGGGGCGCTATCTTTTTCTAACCGTCTCAAACGTATATACCGGTCACGATGTTTTGATCTGTTTATGACTTACCCTTGTAAGGCTTTCTTTTAATGAGTTGTTTTGTTATTTTGTTAAGTAGAATTATTTTCCTGCGAACTAATTTCTCTTTACATGTAATTTTTTGTAACTGTACGTATGTACTTTATGCTTTAGTAGTCACTAATTCCTTATCTATTTTCTTTTGTCCTTGACTTTACCTTATTCTCACCTGTGCAATTTTACTGTTGCTGTACTTTATATCTAAAAAAATACTTAAAATACCATTTAAAAATGATTTAATTATTGTTACAAGGGATTAAAGATAATGACAATGTTATCACCTGATTATTAGAAGTTCTGTTTATCTAATCTAGTTTGGACTCTTACAAATACAATAAACTTTCGTTGAAATTTTGAATATCTCACTTTATTTCAATGCGTTTCGGCCTTACGACGACTTTTGCGACCGTTAAATTGGGCGACATTTTTGATGACGTTTTTGAGCAGCAACGTTCTATCGCGGCGATATTTTAACGGCGACGTTTTAGCTGCGACGTTTCGACCGGGACGCTTTGTCGTGGAATCAATATAGTATGCGAATACAACAGACATATGCGGGAAGTGGACTAGCTAAAGAGTCTAATGGGGAGGCTTAAATACATTTGAAAAACCGAACGCGTTCGCATTCGCGTTGGCGTTGGCGTTCGCGTTCGCGTTCGCGACCACATCCGCGTTCGCGTTCGCGTTCGTGTTCGCGAGTTTTGTTGTCGCTGCCGATGAGTGGGCCGGGGCGTTGTCATGGTTGAAAATGATTTTTTCTTCGCTAGATGTGGCCTTTTACTCTTTACTTCAGCGTCGAATCGGTCCAATAAATTGGTATAATACTGACTAGTTATGGTTCTTCCCTTCTCCAAATAATCGATTAAGATGATGCCTTGCGAATCCCAAAAAATCGTCGCTAAAGCTTGTCCGGCTGATGGAATCGTCTTTGCTTTCTTTAGTGCACGTTCGCTGGCAGAAACCCACTGTGCTGACTGACTTTTGGTTTCCGGAGTGTAGTGATGGATCCACGTCTCATCAACGGTCACATAACACCGCAGAAACATTGCGTTGAAATTATCACGCGGTTCCGTTTCTGATCAATCGTCAGCAGCCGATAGCTTTCTCACACCCAATTTGGCGTGTAAGATATTTTGTACACGTTCAATTGAGATGTTTACCATCTCAACAATCTCTATTATCTACATCCGGCTGTCTGCTAACACGATATCATGCACTTTATTAATCATTTCATCCGTAGTGACCTCAACGGGACGACTGGGGCTACTCATTAAAGACTGATCTTCGACCACGTTTAAATTCATTATACCAGTAGCTGATGGTAGTCATCGATGGTGCATTATCGTTGTAAACTGCTTGCAACTTTTGACTGATTTCTACACACGTTTTCCCATCCAAAAAAAGAAATCTAATCACTGAGCGCTATTGTTCTTTTTCCATTATTGCAAAAATACCTACACTAACTCTTTCAATAGCTATAAAAACTAAAGTATTCTATGAATGTCGCTAAAATGTTGACAGACGTGAACTAAAGAATAGTACTCACAGCTGGTAATGCAGATTTTCACACAAAGCGCCATCTGTCGCCAAACACGGGTACTTATCATACTTCCCTCGTATATTACATCAGAAAATCTCTCCGTGCTTCTTCTTGTGCCAAGGAGATAAAATTAGCGAAAACTGAAACTCATGATAGGTTTATCAAAAATGTAAATAATGCAATGTGGTTAATAATAAATTATCACAGAAATTTGGTTATCGAACCTCATTGTAATTTATCAGCAAACCAGTTTAATGTTTATTTTGCCAACAATACATCTGAAGTTTTGGCTAATCTGCCGAGCTCAGTCACTGTGTCTTTAATTTCTCTACTGAGAATGGTTTTCAGTTCCAAACCGTTTCTGAAATAGAAGTCCATGATGCCGTAAAAACTTTAAAAAACAGTAACTCCAAAGATATTTATGGCTTTAGTGTTACTTTCATAAAACGCAATATTAGTTTATTTGTTAAACCATTGACAATGTTAACCAACCTTATCATTAGCACTGGAGTCTTTCCTTTCAAGAAAGATAATGATATAAATGAATTGGGTAGCCGCAGACCTATTTTAAAGTTACCAGTTTTTAGCAAAATTGTTGAAAAAGTTCTAAATAAACAAATGACCGATTTTTTTGAAAGTATAATCCTTTTTATAACCAACAGTATGAGTTTCGAAAAGGAAAATGCACCTCTGACGCAATAATCACGTTCGTTTGTAATACCTTCGAATGCTTTGAGAAGGAGAGCAGCTGGTAGCTGCATTTGTTGACCTGTCCAAGGCGTCTGATTGTGAGCATCACGAAATATTGGCACGAAAATTAAAGATAGTATATAATTTCTGTGACCGTAGCGTTGCATTGATAACGTCATTCTGGAAGGATAGATACCAGTACATAATCTTTAATAAAGCCATTTCTAACAAGTTGGCCATACAGCATGGGGTTCCGCAGGGCTCAATTCTAGGCCCTATTCGTTTTTTAATTTATATTAACGATTTGCCCTTATCCGTATCACCACACATCGGTTGTATTCTTTATGTTGATGATGCAACTTTAATTGCAGTCAACCAGGATATTAATGTTACCCTGAAAAATGTACAAACGGGGGTCAACGAAGTTGCTAATTGGTGTGTGAATAACAAATTAAAATTAAATGAAGCCAATGCAAATTTTTTGCCCATATCTCTGAAAACATGTAATTTCACTTCTAACATTAACTCAGGAGTGTCCCTTCTTGTATTGTATTGACACCAAATTAAAATTCGATTCACACTGTGACAGTGTCACTAACAAAATCAAGAAATCTGTCTTTTTGTTAAAAAGGTCACAAGATAATACGTCACCTGAGTTTATGCGAACGGGCTATTTTGCCCTAATCCATAGTATTCTTTCGTATGCAATTTTGGCATGGGGTCATAGTTCATCTTGGAAAGTCATATTTCGCCTTCAACGCAAAGCTGTTCGAATTATTACTAATTTACAGTTCAGAGATGACTGCCGAAAATCATTTAGTGGTTTAAAAATACTAACGTGTCCTTGTCTTGTCATTCTAGAAGCTCTGTGCTATTATAAGAAGCATATTTCCCGGGCAATAAAACAATGTGAACTACATAGCCATGGCACCAGACAAAAAGATAATATAAGACTAACGTACTGCAGGTTAACAAAAACTCAAAATGGCATTATCCACCAGTCACTATCTTTATACAATTATCTTCCTGGTCACATAAAATCTCTAACTTTATTAAAATTTAAAGTGAGAATAATAGATATTTATGTATTAAGGGCATAATCAGAAGATTATGGCTCGAGGGAATGTTAAAGCCCGACGCGAAGCGGAGGGCTTTATATTCTGAGAGCCATAATCTAATTATGCCGTGGTACATAATGTTTTATTTTATTTTGCACCATGAAACTGGAACAAAATATTAAAAAGATTCAGTATTTTCGACAAGTTTTTAAATGCAAATGCAGTGAAATAAAGTCGACAGTAGGCTAATTTGTTGTTACTAAGATACTGTGATATTGCTATTATATATCATGTCATGTGTTTGCTGTCAATCGTGCTGCTTAGCATCAATGACATTTCCGTGCTATAAAGACCACATTACGCCCGCATTTGGGGGCGTATAAAGAACATTATGGTGGCAAAATAAAATAAAAGAATTTCTAATGTTAAATTCATTTTATTCATTTGATGAGTTTATCGCTAACGTTAAGGGCGGTACTCTAGCAAAGTACAGGTCGTAGGTTCAAATCCTACTCGAGGTAAACTTTTTATTTATGTATTTAATAAAATTAATAATACATTTTTAATTACATATTTACTTTTGAACTTATTCATTCATAACAAAAACTTATAATAATCTAGATTAACTAGTTAATTATTAGTTTCTGTGTTCAACTTGTTGGTTAACCACCAAATTATGTTTGACTGTTTATATTTATATTATATTTTTTATTCTATAGATAATTTTTGACGAGAGTAAGTGTACCATCACGATCGCGCAATAAATATTATTAGGATTATTATTATTATTATTATCAAGGAAACTAGAAACCCACTTGATGAGCCAATCATTTAACCGAAACGAGATCAGCTTAGCAAGTAAGCACTTATGCCAATCTTGGTCAAATACCTTTGAGATATCTAAAACGACTACAATTGATTTACCCGATTGATCTGATGTTCTGTCCCAAACTTGGGTCACATATGAAAGATCACCTGTTGAACGACTTTGCCTAAATCCGTATTGGTGGTCACTAAGGAGTTTGTTAGTTTCAAGGAAAGCGATCAGTTTCTGATTGATCGCTTGTTCCATTATTTTAGACAAAATGGAGGTGATGGCAATTGGTCCGTAGTTCGAGGGATCGGTCTTATTGCCATTTTTTTGGGAATAGGTTGAAGATTTGCTAACTTCCATGACGAGGGAAATTTCCCTGCTTCATGGAGATAGGTTTAATCCTTTCAAATATAATTGTTTTTCAGAATTGAGAAACCCGCGATGGACCCTAAGCGCTTTCATAAACCCGTAACATCAGAATAGTTAATAAATACTAAACTTATAAATTAACAATATTCAAAAGGAGATAATAAATAAATCAAAATGTAACAAAAATTTTTAATTTCTGTGACTATTGTACTCACACGACATACGTCACATTTTGGCCAATAAATGTGTCAGATTTTTTGTTGCACAGCCAACCAAATCGAATTATGTGGCATATTGTACTAGTACCAAATTGCATCGAATATTGGACTAGTCGTTCCAGTGACAATTTTTAGCAAATAAAGATCTTTTTGCACTTCGTGGATTAAAAGTACTATTTGGTTCTCCCATTTCGGGGACTGAAGGGTTACTTTTAATCTCCAGGGATTAAAAAATAATTTAATCTTGTTATGGCATTGAAACATCTGGGATTTTAAAAATAATTCATCAATTTCATTAGTCTTGAATAGTGTAGCTTCTTCGTCAAAGTGACTTTTCTAATAATTTAAATTTATCATAGATGTAATAATTTAATTTTCAGAAAATAATGTAATTTTTTCTATTATTACTCCATGAAGTGCAAAAAATAGTGTAGATACCACGGGATTGATGTTCCTTAATCCCTTGAATAGTTGTTGGTCGAGGGCTTTAGCGGGATTAAATGAGTCAGTTCAATCCCTTTTTATCTAATATACTATTGGTTTACTATAATTTTCAGGTGTCACATAGAAAACTAGTTAATTGTAAGATTAGTTAAATTAAAGGTACCTATCGACTGCACAATTTGAAAATTTGTGATGTTCTTTTAATAATAATAACGTTTGGGTGTGTTCGTACAATAGTCCTCAGGATACGATGCGTATTCAAAGTAGAAAATTTTTGTGGTGATTTATCACTCATGCTTGATACACTTGAAGATAGGCAAGTGCATCAAGCACTCGTGGCACCACCACAAAAATTGTCGACATAACTTTGAGTACTTATCGTATTATATAAGAATTTCATTCTTCAATTTAATTGGATGATGCTCAAATCTCTTGAGTGCGTAAGTATGTGGGAATACCAACCGTAGTGGATAATACACTGAAATCCATAACTAAGAGTAGTAAATTATAAATTAGAAAGTTTGATAAATTCTTGAAAAGAAAAACTGATAAGAAATTCACCACCAACGAATATTCGCAAAAATGCAAAATAAAGTGTGTTTAGTTTTACGTCAATTATTAAAGTAAGTATTCGTGTTGTATACACCTACATGACATTACAATTTATATTTAAAGGATCATTAATATTAGTTATTTATTCTTATTATAGTAATGGACGTTATTAGCACAATGTACATCCGCCAAAAATTACTGACATTAATAAATGTAGATTGCAGAATTATAAAAGTTTGAGTGCCTTTTGCAATAAAAACTTAAAGCAATAAAAGTTATTAAGATATACATTTATAAACACTATCAAATAGGTCAATTATCAAATTGAAATAAACAAGTATGTTCCTAATTTAACATTCTTTCCCTTAAAAGGAAATTACAATACCTACCATAATAAGTAATCTTAAAAATAATTTTATGGTATATACGTACATATAAAAAGAAATTTTAGTCATCGTTTAAGAAGAAAATACTAATTTAAGTGCACGAAGATTATCTGTGGAATAATTAATATGTAAAACATTGAAGGTATTCAATTTCGACATTTTTTCATCATTACAGTAGCTAACATAAACTATCCAGTAACGGTAGTGTAATTAAAATCTAGAGTGTGTAGGGGTTGAGTTATAGCTGTTATATCTGGGACGTAAGTAGTGTCGTAACCGCTGCAGCCTTTTTTTAAAATCTAAACGCAGTGAGGATTTTACGACAATTATGATACTTACATTTGCAGTATGAAATTTAATCAGTTTCAAGTGATCCGCATTATGAATTTACTATCATAATGAATAAATCAAGCTTTCTGACAAACGATTTTTATAACGTCCAAAATAGTTCAGACTTCATACAATCATTATCACTAGTTCACTAACACTAGTTCATTAACCCTAATAATACAACATGCAAGTCAGTGAATGGGAGCGTTTAAACTAAATCATTTCATTAGCATTCCTACCACTATCATTAAGAAGATGATCTTAATTATACTCTGTCCAAATCTGCGGGTGCAGATCTTTTATAGATGAAATTTGTATTTATATTTGTAGGCCGAGATCTAGACACAAACGGAAACGTTAGGCTTCTCTATGTGAAGCCAATCAACTACTAATGGTTAATTGTACTACCAACCACTCAAAATTTTTCTCTACAGAAGAAATTACACCTTTAGTAAGGGATCTTTAACGTGTACAGCTTATTATCTCTTTTACTATCTTTAGTCATTTAGAAATAATGTTATCCTTATCCTTTATGAGTATGTTGTCAAATCTAAAATATAATTACACATAATCTCCACGTAGGGAGAATGTGTTTTTTTTTTTTTTTCTTTTTTTTAGTTTGCTCATGCTTATGTGTTAGTATTTACTTATTGTTAGCTTATATTACTTATTTGTGGACTGTTCAGGAGTCCTTCTCCTCTTCAGCCCGGTCATTCTTTGTTGTTGTGTCGCGGTGTTTGATGTTATTGTATGTTGTACAATCATGAGGTATGGTTATTTTGGGTGTAAAAAAAAGAAAAAATTATTTAGGTTTTATTGAGTAATGAATGTGCTAATGGATTAAGTGTGCGTGGTGGTTGTGGTGTGTGTGGCGTGGTTGGTGTGCTTAAATTCGTTGGCCTGTATCTTGCTGGGGATGCGGAGGGCATATGGGATGTTGTCAAGGGATTCTTCTATCTCCTCGGGGAGGTCGTCGAGGAGTTGTGTGAGGATGGCGGGTGGATGTTTAAATTTGAGCTTGGGTTTCCTTCGTGGGAATGGGAGAAAGCGGTATTTATAAGGAGTGGCAAGGATCTCTTTGGTTGGGATGGTATCGCCGAAAATTCCTTGTGGGTAAAATTTTTCTGAAGGGTTTGGATTCTATGTGTGATTGGGGATATATTGGCGCGTTGGATAGTAAGGCTATTAGGGTATCTGAAGAGTAACCGATGTATGCGTCGGAAAAGTCGGCGTTCACAGGAAGCGATGGAGTAAAGGCGTTTAGGGTTTATATTTGTATATATGGGATCTCGGAAATCTATAACAGGGCGTATATATGTTTTATACGTGTGTAAGAGTGCTTTGGGGTGACAACCACTGATTCTACCGCGGAAGGTGCCCAGTAGGTTTGCGCGATTCCTAATACGGTTGAGTGTTTTTTTAACATCCGGGAGCCAGTTGAGGATTCGTGTGAAAGGGATTCCTAGGTAGGTGATTTCTTCTTGGAGAGGGAGTCTTTGCTGATTTAGAGTGAGGGACACATTTCTGGAGGCAAGCTTTGGGCACTTATCTTCGGTGTAATGAGGATGGCGAAAAAGGATTGCTTGGGTCTTGGTAGAATTGAAGAAGACTCTCCACTGGTTGGCCCAGTTGGAGGAGTTCCGTAGGGTTTTGGATATGATGCGGGAGGCCGTTTCGCTGTTCCGATTAACCGCCCAAAGGAGAATGGGGTAGTTGCGAATACTTAAGGGTGTTACACGTCCAATCCGTAGTAGGCGTCACGTATGCTTACATTAATAAGCGGGTTGCCAAGCCAGCTACAGTGGAAATAACACGCTCAAACACCTTACACTTACCATAAATTCACAACTTATACAGCTCAGTCCGGGAAAGATGTCTCTTGGCGCCACCACAATCTTAAATTTTGCTAAAATAAATAGTCTTAGGCGATACGGTAAATTAATCCTATTTGATCGTGGAAAACAGGATTAAAGCCTACTCAGTAAACTCATACATTAACTTCTCAAAGTCAAACACACTTCCAAACAAATCAACTCAAAACTTCATAAAATTTAGTGATACACGGGTCGTTATAACTTACTGTATAAATGGAAACTCCAATTCATAAAAAACCCAACTATAGAATTCAATTTTAGCAAAGAATAACTAGGTCATTAAAAATAAATATTGTTAAACTGTATTAAAGATGACAAATCAGAACACTCTCTAACGGCGAAAGCTAACGATGAAAAATATCTGCCAAAAACACATTTAAACGAATTTAATCAAGTTATGATGCAATTTCAAAATGATAGAAGCATTCACAAATATAAACATGACATAAAATAAAATAATCCAGTTAAATCTAACAAAGAGATATCTTTGTCAATAAGTGCAAGTGTTATTGACAAAGAAAAGCATACTGCAGAACGTTTTTTGTAATTTTTTTATTTTAATCTTAATTTCCACTACTTATGTTAAATTATAGTGCTGTGGTAATTTAACATATAATTGGTAAAATTTGCTTCAAGGTCTAGGAAAAACACAGCAAAAAACCTAGACATACCAAAAGTTAAAATTAAAATCAAAATTAAGACGTATCACTATACCTTTTTTTTAATTATAAGATGCCAAAACCTGTTTAAAAAACAGAGATTTTCGTCTTGTCTATTAAAATTATTAGGGTTTTTATATATTTCAATAGCTTCACGTTGTAAACGAACATAATAATGAGTTTGTCTTGACAATACTTTCATATTGTCAAATTGAATGTCATGATTCAGATTATTCAAGGTATGGTCAGCCACCCCAGACTTCTCTGGTTGACCTAATCTACAAAATCTCATATGTTCTTTACGTATTGTATCAGGGCTACGTTTTGTGGTTCCAATGTATACTTTTCCACATGAACAAGATAACTTATACACTCCGGAAGATGATAATGGGTTTGACACATCTTTAGGTAATCTTAAATGTTTTTTTAAATTTTTCTTGTAGGTTTAAAAATACTCTTAATGCTATATTTAATTAGGATTTTTTCAATTCTATCTGTAACATTAGCTATAAAAGAAAGAAAATCAGTACCAACATTAAGAACCGGTTTTTCTTTAAGGTTACGTCTAGAAGGCGTAATAACATTATTAATATCTGTAAGTAAATATCCATTATCTTGTAAGGATTTTGTTAAACATTTATATTCATCCTTCAAAAATTCAGGGTCACATATTCGTTTTGCTCGATCTACTAAATATTTAATTACACCAATTTTTTGACGTGGATGGTGGTTGGATAATTTATGAAGGTATCTATCAGTGTGTGTCGGCTTTCTGTAATCCCTTAAAAGATTGTGAATTATTATTTTTAGATATTAATATGTCAAGAAATGGTAAACTTCCATTAGTTTATTTTTCAATGGTAAACTGAATACTAGGATGTATACCATTTATAAAAACCAAAAAATCTTGCAGTGCCTCTTCTCCGTGTCTCCAAATAACTAATGTTTCATCTACATATCTATACTAAACTGAAGGTTTTTAGGTGTGTTTTGTAACGCTAATGTTTTAAATTTTCCATGTAAAAATTACCTATAACAGGACTAAGGGGATTACCCATTGCGACACCATCGATCAGTTCATAAAATTTACTATTCCACTGAAAGTAAGTTGTATTAAGACAGTGCTGAAAAAGAATGGTCATGTCCTTTGGAAGAAGATGATCAATGTATCCAATAGTTTCTTTCAGAGGCACTTTTGTTAAAAGTGAAACAACATCAAAACTGACCATTATATCACCCTCTTCAATTTTGAAACTATGCATTTTTTCAACAAACTCGGCAGAATTTTTAATGTAATGGGGTATTTCCCATATGAGGTTGTAATAAAATGTAAGATGTTTTTAATGACCTGTTTATTCTTTAATAAAATTTAATTCTATAGTTGGCTTTATACGTTTCTCAAACTGCAATATCAATAGCAGGCTGATGTTTATATTTTTTACATCTTTAACAATTTTAATAGATATTACTACTGACGAAGATAACTGTGTTATCGAAACGTTCAGATTGTATAATTTAAAATACAGCATTGAAAGACCCAAAAAAGGTAAGTATTTTATTATGTGTGGTAGTGGTGAAAGTTTACATTTTCATATTAACTTATGTAGTTTTAAATGTCTCTCGTATATCTACCACTTTAAATCTGCAACGGTTAATGAACTTTAAAATGAAATAAATAGTCAATGCCTAATTTAGAATAACCTCTAACACAAAATGAATAAACGAAACTATTTTACGATATTCGTTATCCCAATGAAAACTACTCGTTAATTGCTAATGATCATTAATGATCTCTTTATATTTTATTAAAATACCAACTTTAGTGATCGTACTAATGTTCTGCTTTACATTCCAAAGTTTTACTGAAATTTTGTGAACGATTTGGCCAATACAACATGTCAAATCGATCCTTAATCCCCAAAATAAAACAAGGTAAATATTACTTTCAATTATTAAAAATATGTAATCAGTCGAGTTAATATCACAAATAAACAACTAAATAATTTAAACATTCTGTACATATATTGTGGATAAATATTTACACAACCGTGGTCGAAACCACCAAATAGCCCGAATTAAAAAAATACAGCTATCTTTTTTTTAATTTTAACTTAAATGAATAATCTGTAACAACCCATTTTGAGTTGTATTAAATATACCGTAATTTAACGTCTTTTATTCGTTCTGTTGTAAATATAAGAAAATTTATTTATTAATGGTTTGTAGCTATGAGGTAGGCAACTTAATTTGCATTTTGGTGTAACTTAAGTGCATATCTTCTTAAGGGTATATACTTCTTAAAGGTTTATATTCCCACTTTAAATTATTTTTCTGCTCAATATGTTCGCGCAATGCGTCATCATTGACTTAATTATTCTGCGCAAATCTTTTCGAGATTTGATGGTAAGATATCTTTTAACTCGTAATACTAAAAATTAAAACATTTGCTCCTTTCAGGCTCTTTTACTTCACTTTTACTTTCCTTTCTTTTATTTTTACATTGATTACATTTTAAATACGCATTTAATTTTACTGTTACGTACGCTTTCATTTTATGATTGCAATTTTTATTGGAAAATTTCAAGATAATGCATTAAACGGATTATTCCATTTCATAAAGATAAATTTATAAGAAATAAAATTCCAGTTTGGGTGTGGCTTACTACGTAAAGCATTATTACAAGATATTGTGCAATATTTATGCAAAGATGACATCACCTTAGTTGAAATTTCCGTAATCATTTAGATACCAGAGGTTATTAAAAAGGTTGTGTACAAGATTTTATGAACAAGTATTTGATGTTTAATGATTTTTTTTAGTAATTTAAGGCTATTTGTGAGATACATTTTATTTAACCCTATTATTTTAACTGTTAATAAAGATAGTTGTATATTTTTTATTGTTTTACATTTTGATAAATTTTAGTGTAGTTACATTGCAATTTTTTATATTTATATTTAAGTGGTAATCAAGCAAATCAAAAGACTGGCCTATATTAATTTACCGACTGGGACAAAGGCATTATTTGTGGTGAATGGTTAGTATCTCCAGTTAGTTTAACGATTTGTGTTTTTGGAGAACTTTTTACTCTTATTTCTTTATTCATTTATTTACAACCAATTTATTATATTATTACGATTATCAGTTCGACCACTTTATTATTACAAATCGTCAAAGCAAAGAAAGAAAATTATCTTCAAAAGGTGATCGTGCTCGTATTCGTCAATAAGTCCTATAGCTAATTCTTACAATAAAGGTCATTTAATCCGTTTTCTGCCGGTATGATATGTAGTCTATTTAATCGGTCAGACGTAATCCTTTATTTGCTAACGTCCTTTAAATTGGCCAGCACTTTGGGTACACACACACAAGCACGCACGCACTCACGCACGCACACGCACGCACGCACGCACGATCGCACGCACGATCGCACGCACGCACGCACGCACCAAAAATCTTGTTAATAAAAGATACATCTTGTCACAAAAGACATCAGTGAAAGTATTAATTGTACTTAGAATAGGCCCTTTCAGTATATTTTGGGCCACCTAGAGCTGTGAATCCTACAATTTCACTGCGAATGATTCAAAAGTGAGAGAAATGTCATTATACCGAAAACTAATTAAACGGAAACTTACATTATGATGACATTATGGTAAAAATATAAGAATCTGTAACTGTGACTTTACAACCGTATAAATTTCAGTGCTCATATAATGGTGTACATTAAGATTATCGTTTCAATTACTTTGATAACGTTCTAGGTATACTAGATCTCACTTATCAACTTAGCCGTACGGCTCATACAAAGGCGCAATATTACAGACACTTAAACTCTGATTGATAGTTTCCTCGAAATAAGAATCAGAACCTTCACATGCTATCTCTATTAAAGCTAACACTTAAACTGGAATCCCAAAAACAAAACATCAACATTCCAATGGAAATTAAACAACTTACAGCAAAGAAAAGGAATGCCAGAAAGAAATGGCAGGAAACTCATGCCCCGATGAAAAAGGAACATACAGTCAACTAACCAATAGACTAAAAGAAAAATTAAAACAATTGAAAGACGCGAATCTAACGGACTACATAACTAACCTAAGTCGTTACGACAATTCAATATGGCGTCCAATTAAATCTGCAGGAAACAATAGCAACAAGCTTGCCAGTACGAGTTGAATTACCAAACATAGGTCACTGGGCTAAAAATAACCAATAAAAGGAAGATCTCTTTGCTTCACACCTAGCTACAGTAGTTACACCTAACAATGATATTCCTGATCAACACATATCCAACTTTTTAAGCAACAACCATCCAGCCAACACTTCCATAACAAATATACTATTAATAACTACAAAAGAAATTAAATACAACAATAATGCTAACTAAAAGAGTTACCAAGAAAGGGCTTAGCCATTTTAACTTACACTCACAACGCTACCTTTAGGGTACAATGCTGGCCTAAACAACTAAAAAAGTACCAACGTAGCATCCTACATATCAATAAGCCTGTTATCAACAATTTCCAAAATCCTAGAAAAGCTACTATTACATCGTATAAAAGACCTTCTGCAAGTAATCCCCGAACATCAATTTGCCTTCCGCACCATTTAACAGTGCCATCGCATGGTACACACAATTAATGAAGCTTTAGACGCAAAGAAATATACAGCAGCAGTCTTCCTGGATATCAGTCAAGCTTTTGACAAGATCTAGCATAATTGATTGCTTTATAAATACAAAACATTGCTTACCTACTCCATACTTGTACCTTATCAAATCTTATCTACAAGACAGATGTTTTCGAATGAGGGTAGATGGTGAAACTTCCGAATTCCAGCCTATTAAATCAGGAGTCCCGCAGGTCAGCGTGCTGGGACCAGTGCTATACCTCCTATATACCTCTGATCTTCCCACAACTGAATACACCATAACAGGAATTCTTCTGGCAACACATGAAAGTCCCTTAGTAGCATCCGCAATTAAGGTATAAGAGTTTTTCTCACTGGGGAAGCTCATCAAAGACAAAGGGAACTGCCTTATCTAGTTCCTATGCTGACAAAATAGCTTGAAGATGGATTGTATATTTCTTATTGCTGTTCAATAAATAAAGAAAAAAGTAATAATGGAAGCCTTGTTTAATTCAGATTTTGTTTAACTTTGTTACTTATAATTTTGATAATAAAGGTTTGATAAAAAACTTATTTTCTGTATTGTAAAAATATTAGGTATTAAAGGCCTTAGAAGTTTATTATAAATTTTCATTATCGAAGTATGAACATCCAAACTGATTATTTGATCGGTTAAATTAATTTAAACATGTTTTCATTTCAACCTGTTCGCAAAAATAATTTATCACTACACTTTTTATGTAAATTTTTTGCAAAATTTAATGAGTGCACCGTTCCATAAAAAAGTGTGCCATAATTTTCAGTTCGTAAAAAATTAACAAATATTTTATCTAAGTAGTGTATAGAAATGTCAAGAAGAAGAACCATATAGAGGCAATGTCGTTCGTTCAACTCGATTAATGATGAGGACTACGCTGTACATTATTTTTTTCGAAACTGGTATAATTAATTACTAATTTATTTCTGCATAATCTTTCAAGAAGCAATCATAAAGGTAAAAACTATCATTTCTAACAAAGATCATTCATCATCTGTTTTAAATTCACTCAACAATCTTCTTGCTACCAGTAAATTAATCATAACTTTTACTAATAATACAAGCTACTATTATTTGATTTAATGTTCATGTAACGGTTGTTTGCGTAAGGTGCGTCCCAGTTTAAATCTAACATTCAATAAATAAGCACACTAACACTACGGTACATATTTGCGCAAATTAATTTATGTAATCTAAACAGATTTAGTCGAGTTTTCCAATTAGCTAAGACACGGACTAAGTTAAATTACGTTCAACCTTGGCTGTAAACATAATTAAGTAAACAACGACAACCTATATATTCACCTTGTATTATCACCCTTATCTTTTCAATACTTTAATAGTAATAAAATAAACCTGACAGTGGCGTGAGAATTAAACTCCACGTGAAAGGATGAGTTCACAAAATTTCCGCGTTCTCGCAAATAATCTTGATGCATTCCTCTTAGAAACGGAGCAAAAAAATTCACTTTCCACAAATGGAGCACCCTGTATAACCCTCTAACTGTTTATATTGAACATATGCGTAGAAATAATGTAGATAAAATAAGCATACATAAGTCAGATGTATAACCTATTTGGTATCGAATGAACGAGAAATACTTGGTATTAATGTCGTTTAAGTAACATTTGTTATCTGATATCTTTACCGTTGCAAATTCTGTTTAAATACGGTAGAACACACACATCCACATCAGATCACGATTGTAGGTTGCATTTGTGCGTTATTTATTTATGTCTCGATTTAACAATATGTCGATTTAATATTATGAGATGGCCTGAAAATTTTCAAAAAATTTGCTAAAACAACCGCCAAAGACAATTTATGAGTAATTTAATGTATCCTTATAAAAAATTAATTTATTCGTGCGGCATCATCTTTTAATCTTAAACCGGATTTCAATTTCGGAAAACACTTCCTTAACGTTATGATAATTTTTAATGAATATTCATTTCCCAAAATCCATATCTTCCAGAGTATATATAATAATAATATTATGAAAGTATTTATAAATAAGTCTAATTTATAAAACGTTTTGATTACCTCAAACTTAATTATTACCTACAATAAATTAAGCACTTAATATAAAATTAACTTCTACTTTAACGAGTAAGGTTATTTCGTTAATTTTCGTTGTGTAACATAAATTAGTCTGATTGACAGTTTACGCTCAATACAATTATTCTCGGATGAATTCACAGACTAATTAATTTTTTTTTAATTTCAAATAAGTATAAAAATACCCTAATCTGTCATCTTATTATCAATATTAATGAAATCAGAAATGTGCAAACTTCAGCCTTGTAGAAATGTTGCAAAATTTAATTATATTTAAGCTGAACACTCTTAAGTAGTTTTCGAAACTACTTGTTAACGGATTACACAAAAATTTAAGAAAATTTTAGTAGTTATCGCCCAAAGCACTTAAATTGTATTTAATTATTGGAAATTTCATTGGTCCTTGATTGAACTATTAAACAGACCAAATAGGAATGCCTTTTTGACCTCATATCGATAATTTCTATTCATTTCATCCTAAGTTTATTAAAAAGATTGTCACCCTGGGTGTAAATTTTAAGCAACTCGGTAGATAGTTTGGTGATTCTCATTTTATTCGAATTTCGAAGTTAAACATTTAAAATATTTTGTTTCGTATTGAAGTATTTAAAATTAAATATAATTTTGGAAACTTTCATTTAAGTCACATTTTTACGTATTTGGGGATAGCTGGTTATTATTGCAAATTATTTAGTAAGTTACGAAATCCACATCTAACCATAAGTTAATATTAGTAAAGTATCATTAATAATATATGTATATATATATATATATATATATATATATATATATATATATATATATATATATATTTAACTAATATCCGGCTATCAATATTTAACTTTAAACTTCTTGTTATAATCTATATCATAAGTTAATATTAGTGGAATATCATTAATAATATATATACATCCAGTTATCAATATCTAATTTTAAAACTATTGTTTGTGTCTCAATTCTTTATATTACTATTATTATATAGTTGGTAGTAAGAGGTGTTATTGTGTAAATTATTCAAATAAAACTTGTAACCTAGTTTTTAAAAACTCAACGTCTTGATCCAAGAACGTAATTAGTATGTAGGTAGCAGACCGCCAAAAATTTTATTATTGTAATAAACGTTTGTCAAATCGCCATTGTTACCACGATAGAAAAGATAATTAGTGGATTTTTAATATTTTGATAATACGTCGTAATTTGCCGATGTTTTCAAAAGATTTCTTTATATATTTTTATGTAAGGAATGTTGTAGTTGATACTTGTCTGGGGTTACAAAACACATATTTAGTGGCAGGTGCACGCTTAAAAAGTTTCACTGAAGGGCGTAACGAATCATTGAATTTCATATGCCGATTCTGAATGGAAAAATGTCACTAGCTTACCGCGATCAAAAGGTATCTTTGTTTGATACTTGAAACTTCTAGACATATGTAGGGTTGTTACAGGCGAATTGCATATTTTTAAAATTAAGATGTGCAATAATTAATATGAAACGGTTCCAACGGAAAGTAATGTTTCTTGTATTTTTATTGCTTTTGGAAAAACGGGGGTGGTTTTTCGGTAGTAGATATAGTTAGTTTTGAAATCGAAGGGAGGTGGGCAGTTACAGTGAAAATGTCAACAGAGCCAGATCGATTTTGTGTTAATTAAATACCTTCATTGTAAATAGTTTGTCTTTAAAATAATTCTTGTATGTACTTTTTCTTTTGAATTCGCCAACGCTAACATGTCTATTCTTTCGTGGTTAAACAGCGTATGTTAACGATTTGTGTCTGTGGTCTATTATAGGAATATTTATTCTAGTGCAAGTAGGTATTTTTATATAAATTAACGCTGGATGCAAATGATTCTACAAGTCTATATAACCTATTAAACATCGAGCATCGCCTTGCGAAGGTATCTTATTCGTACGCGGACTCATTGAGCTGAATAAAATACTTATCTTGTTTGGGTTTTTTAATGGTGTATTTTAAATTATACAATCTAAACGTTTCGATAACACTTACAGTTATCTTCGTCAGTAGTAATATTTTTAAAAATTGTTAAAGATGTAAACAATTTTGTCAAAGTTGAAAAATTAAAACATAAACATCAGCCTGCTATTAATATAACAGTTTGAGAAACGTATAAAGCCAACTATAAAATTAAATTTTAGTGAAGAATAACTAGGTCATTAAAATTAAATATTGTTAAACAGCCTTAAAGCTGAAAAATCATAACACTCTACGGCGAAAGCTAACAATGAAATTTGTCAGCCAAAACACATTTAACAAAATTTAATCGAGTTATGATGTAAGTGTAAAGTTGTGAAAAACTTCAATTTGAAAATGATAGAAGCATTCACAAATCCAAACATCATCAAATAAAATAACCCAGTTAAATCTAACAAGAGATATCTTTATCAATAAGTGGAAGTGTTATTAACAATGAAAAGCATAATGCAGAACGTTTTTGTAATTTTTAATTTTAATTTAATTTCAATTATTATGTTAAATTATAGTGCTGTGGTAATTTAACATATAATTGGTAAATTTGCTTCAACGTCTAGGAAAAACACAGCAAAAACCTAGACATACCAAAAGTTAAAATTAAAATCAAAATTAAGACGTATCATTATGCTTTTTTTAATTATAGATGCCAAAACCTATTTAAACGGATTTTCTTCTTGTCTATTAAAATTATTAGTGTTTATATATTTCAATAGCTTCACGTTGTAAACGAACATAATAATGAGTTTGTCTTGACAATATTTCCATGTTGTCAAATTGAATGTCATGATTTAGATTATTCAGGGCATGGTCAGCCACAGCAGACCTCTCTGGTTGACCTAATCTACAAAATCTTATATGTTCTTTGCGTATTGTATCAAAGCTACGGAAAATGACGAAGGGTTTGACACATCTTTAGGTGATCTTAAATGTTTTTAATTTTTCTTGTAGGTTTAAAAATACTATTAATGCCATATTTAATTAAGATTTTTCAATTCTTTCTGTAACATTAGCTATAAAAGAAAAGAAAAGCAGTACCAACATTAAGAACTGGTTTTCTTTAAGGTTACGCCTAGAAGTGTAATAACATTATTAATATCTGTAAGTGAATATCCATTATCTTGTAAGGATTTTGTTAAATATTTATATTCATCCTTCTTGTAGGTTTAAAAATAGTCCTAATGCCATATTTAATTAGGATTTTTCAATTCTATTTGTAACATTAGCTATAAAAGAAAGAAAAGTCCAACATTAAGAACTGGTTTTCTTTAAGGTTACATTACGTTACAAAATACACCTAAAAACCTTCAGTTTGGTATAGACATAGATGACACATTTTTATTTGGAGACATAGAGAAGAAGCACTGCATGAGTTTTTGGTTTTTATAAACGGTATACATCCTAGTATTCAGTTTACCATGGAAAAAGAAACTAATGGAAGTTTACCATTTCTTGACATATTAATATCTAAAATAATAATTCACTATCTTTTAAGGTTTACAGAAAGACGACACACAGAGATAGATACCTTCATAAATTATCCAACCACCATCCACGTCAAAAAATTGGTGTAATTAAATCTTTAGTAGATCGAGCAAAACGAATTTGTGACCCTGAATTTTGAAGGATGAATATAAAGATTTAACATAATCCTTACAACATAATGGATATTCACTTACAGATATTAATAATGTTATTACACCTTCTAGGCGTAACCTTAAAGAAAAACCAGTTCTTAATGTTGGTACTGATTTTCTTCTTTTATAGCTAATGTTACAGATAGAATTGTAAAAATCTAATTAAATATGGCATTAGGACTATTTTTAAACCTACAAGAAAAATTAAAGAACATTTAAGATCACCTAAAGATGTGTCAAACCCATTATCATCTTCGGAGTGTATAAGTTATCTTGTTCATGTGGAAAAGTATACATTGCGACCACAAAACGTGGCTTTGATACAAGACGTAAAGAACACATGAGATTTTGTAGATTAGGTCAACCAGAGAGGTCTGCGGTGGCTGATCATACCTTGAATAATCTGAATCAAGACATTCAATTTGACAATATGAAAATATTGTCAAGTGTCAAGACAAACCCATTATTATGTTCGTTTACAACGTGAAGCTATTGAAATACATAAAACCTAATAATTTTAATAGACAAGACGAAAATCTCCGTTTAAACAGGTTTTGGCATCTTATAATTAAAAAAGGCATAATGATACGTCTTAATTTTGATTTTAATTTTAACTTTTGGTATGTCTAGGTTTTTGCTGTGTTCTTCTAGACCTTGAAGTAAATGTTACCAATTATATGTTAAATTACCACAGCACTATAATTTAACATAAGTAGTTGAAATTGAGATTTAAATAAAAAATACCAAAAACGTTCTGCATTATGCTTTTCATTGTCAATAACACTTGCATTTATTGACAAAGATTTAACTGGATTATTTTAATTGATGTCATATTTATATTTGTGAATGCTTCTATCATTTTGAAATTGCATCATAACTTGATTAAATTTTGTTAAATGTGTTTTGGCGATATTTTCATGGTTCTTAATGTTGATACTGCTTTTTCCTTTTATAGCTAATGTTACAAATTTGAAAAAATCCTAATTAAATTTGGCATTAGGACTATTTGTAAACCTACAAGAAAAAATTAAAGAACATATGAGATCACCTAAAGATGTGTCAAACCGTTTGTCATCTTCCGGTGTGTTATAATACGTCGTAATTTGCCGATGTTTTCAAAAGATTTCTTTATATATATTTTTATGTAAGGAATGTTGTAGTTGATACTTGTCTGGGGTTATAAAACACATGTTTGGGGGTGAGTGGCAGGTGCATGCTTAAAAATGCTTTACTGAAGGGGCGTAACGGATCATTGTAATTTCTTATGCGCCGATTCTGAATGGAAAAATGTCACTATAGCTTTTATAGCTTACCGCGATCAAAAGGTATCTTTGTTTGTTACTTGAAACCTCTAGAGATATGTAGGGTTGTTACAGTCGAATGCATATTTTTAAAATTAAGATGTCGTGCAATAATAATATGAAACTGTTCCAACGGAAAGTAACGTTTCTTGTTTTTTTATTGCTTTTGGAAAAACGGAGGTGGTTTTTCGATAGTAGATATAGTTAGTTTTGAAATCTAAGGGAGGGGCAGTTACAGTGAGAATGTCAACAGAGGCAGATCGATTTTGTGTTAATTAAATACCTTCATTGTAAACAGTTTGTCTTTAAAATAATTCTTGCGTGTAATTTTTCTTTTGAATTCGCCAACGCTAACATGTCTTTTCTTTCGTGGTTAAACAGCGTATGTTAACGATTTGTGTCTGTGATCCATTAAAGGAATATTTATTCTAGTGTAAGTAGGTATTTTTATATAAATTAAGGCTGGCTGCAAATGATTCTACAAGTCTATATAATCTATTAAACATCGAGCATCGCTTTGCGAAGGTATCTTATTCGTACGCGGACTCATTAAACTGAATAAAATAAAGCCAACTGTCAAATTAAATTTTAGTAAAGAATAACTAGGTCATTAAAAATTAAATATTGTTAAACTGCCTTAAAGATGACAAATCAGAACACTCTCTACGGCAAAAGTTAACAATGAAATTTGTCAGCCAAAAAACAAATTTAACAAAATTTAATCTAGTTATGATGTAAGTGTAAAGTTGTGAAAAACTTAAATTAGAATATGATAGAAGCATTCACAAATCCAAACATCACATCAAATAAAATAACCCAGTTAAATCTAACAAAGATATATCTTTATCAATAAGTGGAAGTGTTATTAACAATGAAAAGCATAATGCAGAACATTTTTTGTAATTTTTAATTTTAATTTAATTTCAACTACTTATGTTAAATTATAGTGCTGTGGCAATTTAACATATAATTGGTAAAGCATTTGCTTCAAGGTCTAGGAAAAACACAGCAAAAAACCTAGACATACCAAAGTTAAAATTAAAATCAAAATTAAGACGTATCATTATGCTTTTTTTTAAATTATAAGATGCCAAAACCCATTTAAACGGAGATTTTCTTCTTGTCTATTAAAATTATTAGGGTGTTCATATATTTCAATAGCTTCACGTTGTAAACGAACATAATAATGAGTTTGTCTTGACAATATTTCCATATTGTCAAATTGAATGTCATGATTTAGATTATTCAGGGTACGGTCAGCCACAGCAGACCTCTCTGGTTGACCTAATCTACAAAATCTCATATGTTCCTTGCGTCTTGTATCGAAGCTACGTTTTATGGTTCCGACGTATACTTTTCCACATGAACAAGATAACTTATACACTCCGGAAGATGATAAAGGGTTTGACACATCTTTAGGTGATCTTAAATGTTTCAGTTCTTAATGTTGGTACTACTTTTGTTCCTTTTATAGCTAATATTACAAATAGAATTGAAAAAATCCTAATTAAATATGGCACTAGGACTATTTATAAACCTACAAGAAAAATTAAAGAACATTTAAGATCACCTAAAGATGTGTCAAACCCTTCATCATCTTCCGCGGTGTATAAATTATCGTGTTAATGTGGAAAAGTATACATCGGAACTACAAAACGTAGCTTTGATACCAGACGCAAATAACATATGAGATTTTGTAGATTAGACCAACCAGAGAGGTCTGCTGTGGCTGACCATGCCCTGAATAATCTAAATCATGACATTCAATTTGACAATATGGAAATATTGTCAAGACAAACTCATTATTATGTTCGTTTACAACGTGAAGCTATTGAAATATATAAACACCCTAATAATTTTAATAGACAAGACGAAAATCTTCATTTAAGTAGGTTTTGGCATCTTATAATTAAAAAAAAAGCATAATGGTACGTCTTAATTTTGATTTTAATTTTAACTTTTGGTATGTCTAGGTTTTTTGCTGTGTTTTTCCTAGACCTTGAAGAAAATGCTTTACCAATTATATGAAATTACCACAGCACTATAATTTAACATAAGTAGTTGAAATTAAATTAAAATTAAAAATTATAAAAAACGTTCTGCATTATGCTTTTCATTGTTAATAACACTTGGACTTATTGTTAGATTTAACTGGGTTATTTTATTTGATGTGATGTTTGAATTTGTGAATGCTTCTATCATTTTCAAATTGAAGTTTTTCACAACTTTACACTTATATCATAACTTGATTAAATTTTGTTAAATGTGTTTTTTTGGCTGAAATTTTTCATTATTAGCTATCGCCGTTAGAGAGTGTTCTGATTTGTAATCTTTAAGGCAGTTCAACAATATTTAATTTTTAATGACCTAGTTATTCTTTACTAAAATGTAATTTTATAGTTGGCTTTATACGTTTCTCAAACTGTTATATTAATAGCAGGCTGATGTTTATGTTTTAATTTTTCAATTTTGACAAAATTGTTTGCAACATTTATAAGGATTTTTAACAAATATTACTACTGGCGAAGATAACTGTAAGTATTATCGAAACGTTTAGATTGTATTGTTTGCTGCCTACGAAGGATAGGCAGCAAATACAAGATACGCACTGCCTTCAAATCGACCAGAACGCTCAGGGGAATACTCACCAAAACCAAACCATACAATGAAGATAAGAATTCCAAGAATTGTGTATATAACCTACCATGCGAATGCGGCAGAGCATACATAGGAGAGAGCAGTAGACCACTCACAGTGAGAACACAGGAACACAAGAATAACGTCCGCAAGGGCGAAATAGAAAGATCAAGAATCGCCGAACATGACCACCACATCCAATGGGATAACATACAGATAGTGGCAAAGGACGAGAACACAACTAGTCGAAAACTCAAAAAAGCCACATACATAGCACTAGCAGAAAATCCAATAAGCCAAGCTAGTGTAGAAATGAAACCCATATGGATTCCAATAATGCGCGAAGAGCTCAAGCGCAATACACCTGCGCAAGAAGTTACTGCGCAACATGCGCAATAAACTTCTGCGCAACCACGAAAAGTTTAATAATATATATATATATATATATATATATATATATATATATATATAAGTTCTAAAATATATATATATATATATATATATATATATATATATATATATATATATATATATATATATATATATATATTGGATTACTCCGTGGCTCAGTGGCAAAGGTGTCAGACTAGTAAGTGAAAGGTACCAGGTTCGAATCTAAGAGTAGTCAAGTGCTTGAGAAAAAATGACATATAAAATATGAATTCGACTCAAGTGCGGAAACAGTCCTTCTCAGGACTAAGCCTGATGATGGAAGCAGAGTCCGCTTCCGAAACGTCGCGCTCAAAAAGCATAAACTGTGGAAATAGGCCGATCAACTCCACTAATAGGAAACCACAGTTACAAAACACTTATAATACAGAAGTTATAGTTAACACCTTCATAGTATCGATTAATTTATTTCGTGGAAAATTGCATATGAACGAGGCAAACAACTACAATAGGAATTGTAATCTCGTCCCCATTGTGTATAATAAACTATTTGTAATACAATATTCCAACCGTTGACAGATGTGTCAAACAGTAACTAACTTCTGTAATCGCGTGATTCTGAGTTGGTAGAAGTGTTATTAAGTACTAATTAAAATATTATATCGAAGGAGTATTTTTTGTTAATAGAAACTGGCCGATTTTTTTACCAATCGGTCCGTTATTTCACAAATAATAATTTTAGCACGATGAAGGAAATATTAATTCAGTAATTGATTTAATATCAATTTCGTTCTCACTGTTATCGTATTTAGACGAAAATTGCAATTTTGAATTAGGATGAGGTAAAGAGTAGTTAGTAATAATTAATTAATATAATTCAACTTAGTAAATACTTGCTCTGTAGATGAGTATAAAAATTTAGTTAAATTTATTTTGATAAGTAGTAAAAGTTGCATTGCTACCGAGCACCGTTTTTATTATACCGTAATTAGTGAACTTTAAATAAATTAATAGAGTTCATAGTTATTAAGCATCATTCATTTTCATCCTTCATTGGTGAAGGAATTTTGTTTGTCAAGAGGACCTGTGACCTTGCCTACCGTATCCGCGATCCGCTCGATTTAATTGAGTGTTAGGTACATCTTCTACCATATCTACCATAAGGATCCGAGCCTGAATTTTATCCTCCACTGGGAAACCCGACGCAGCCTGTTTGGAAAACCGTATATGTTCAGGAGTGGACCCAAAGATCGCCTGAACAATAGTTTATCTTTGGGTGGCGCCCCAATCCGTTATATTCATAATATTCATAATAACCGTAACTTACAATTTTCTTTGAATAAAATATTCCCAAACAAGGTTTAATTTTTGTGGACTTCGTTAAGGGCAAGCTTCACCTGCCACCACCGAAAACCCATTACACATGATGACATTTTTGGACATAGAAACTACTGGTGAGGATTTCGTGTTTTTAAGGGCCTGTAGCCATGTTCTACAGACCTGCTGTTTCGCAAGTTTGTTTTGCGTGATTAAAGTAACAAATTTACCATTAGGATTCGACCAAATTTTATCTTCCACTGGGAATATTCGCCGCAGCTGTTTGGAACAACAGTTCAGAGTGGACCCAAAGACTGCCTGTAAATAAAAAGCTTTTCATTCTTTGGGTGGCATTTTAAACCTTAGTAAGTGTTAGAACTTGTATAATAGTTATAATAACGTGGTCAAAGCTTATGGAATTCTTTGAATATAAATATTACCAACCAAGGTTGTAATTTGTGACTTCAATCAGCAATGCTTATCTGTAAGGAGAAACCCATTACACGAGTGAGTCATTTTGGACATAGAAATACGTGGGTTTCAGTATTGATCGGATCCATTATCGCACGTTCTAAGACTCTGCTTCGCAAGGTATCTGTATTACGGATGTAAAGGTAAACTCTTTCCTGCGTTTAATCAATAACTTAAATATGTGTATATTGCGACTTGAACAGGATAATACAAATTGGTGTAAATAATAACTTTCGTTCTTTTGGATTTTAAATTCAGTAAGTGTTACAACTAATTATTAGTAGAATAACGTGGTCAAAGCTATTGAAGTTTAGCTTAGTGCCATTACAAGCCTATTGTAAGTATCAATCAGATTATTTGTTTAAAGGAGAAATATTAACGATTTAATGTAACAATTGCTGGAAGAACCTAGTTGATTATGAGTGATCCATTTCTATTCCGAGGTCATCTCAGTACCAATAGGTATCTGTATAACAATATGTATAGGTAATACTCTTTATGTGCGTTTATATCATATATATATATATATATGGTATATCGTTACTAGGAACGTAGATTATTGGTTATAATCTATTGTTATTTGTTTTGTTATCAAATTTATGGAATTTGTAGGGCAATATTGGAGCTGCTTTACGCTTTTATTTAGATCATGAAATTAAGTCATTATGGTTTAAAGGATTTGATTTGAGTAACAATGTGGATTACATTTCAAATATCATTATTCATATATGTATATTTAGTTAACGTATTACTTTTTACTAAGATGTAATACTTTGTTGTAACATGTATTACGAATTTGAGCATATTCTATACTGGATGGATTGAGATAGTTCCGAATGGTTGTAAAATGAATTAAAGTAATTTCCTTTGAAGAAGAATTATATTGAAATTCAGATTTATTAAGAGATTTTAAATCCTGACGTAACGTAAATTTATGAAGTAAGTCAGTCACTCACCGGACATCTGATCGATTTTGCATACGAGGGTGTTGCGATTAGTCGCCCTTTTGAAGTATTTTGATAGTTATCGACCTACCGATTGTAGACATAATTCGTAGGCTGATTTGCCAAAGATAAGCAGTTTGTTATTTGTTTGAAAATGAGTTGTATTTTTTCGACGAATTTATGTATTACATTCCGATATCGACGTTTCATAAATTTTTGGGAATTCAGAGATTATTGATCGCGTTTGTTTAGTTTTGTGGTGACATATTTTCGTGTTTAATTGAACAATTAAAATACCGTTTCGATAAGTTATTTTTGGGCAGGTGATTAAATAATTTTTGATGTAGGTTTATCGAAATATTTAATGATCTTTGAGTTTTATTTTCGCAATTTTGCGGATTTTATATAAAGATTAGCATTTTTTTGAAGTTTAGGTAAACTTGGCGTAGATATTTTTGGAATAGAATTTTAAGTAGTAGAGTAGTTTATTTTTGAGTGAACGTTTTGGTTTCCTGTTAGGCCAATATAAGATCTGTTCATAACGTTTTCCCGCCATAAATGTTTTAGCAGTTGGCTCCTTTTGACAATTTTTACCCGATTTTGACGAGTGCGCTTTTGCATCTTTTAGTAAGAACCCCGCCCACACCACTGAGCTATTCCGTGGCACAAATTGCCTTTACGGGCTGGATGCTCTAGTGAGTATTTAGCCTGTAACAAGATAAGGTACTATGTGTACTCGCTTCCGCGCCTTTTGTAATTTTTGGCTAAAAATGTCGTCCAGTCCAGACCCGAAAAGGCAGTTCTTTGAAGTTTGTTTGATAAAGAGTGGAAAAGGTAAATCTGATGATGCAAGGTGTGACTTGCGTAACGTTGGTTATAATACTTTACTCCATAGTCTGCATTTTGTTGTAAAGTTTATGTAAATATACATAACAATGTAAAGCCCTAGTAGGCTACGTTCATCTTTATTCCCTTTACCGTGGCTATAGCTCGAAATCGTTGGGCGTGAGTTCTATTGGATAGAGCTGATCGATTGCTATCTGGGGTTTCACACTGAAGAATAAAGAGATAAAGGTTTAACACATACGTTGACCTAGAACTGTACCATTCTACATATTTACACTTATCCTACCCTAAGATAATAAAAAAAAGGTCAAATTCCGATTACTCTACCTTATTAAAACGAAAAAAAAAACTAAAGGAGTATTATATTCAAACCAGAAAATAAATGGACGCTCCTTAGCCGGACACTCTAGACAGCCTCCAATCTACTTGGGCACTGGACTATGCTCTACTTTCGGCGGCTGAGAAAAATAACATTAACGGTGCAAGTAAAAGTAGTGCATTCACACAAGGATAAACTAACTCAAAATACATTAAAGTAAATAAAGAAAAATCACTCAATATTTTGATTATGTCCCTGACTGGTAGCTTGAATAGAATTATTAAATTTTTGATATTAAGATATGTGCGATAATATGTTTTATTTCTCGTTGAAATATTCTCAAAGAGATAAAAGCATAGAGGTAAACGATCTCTACCTGGAGTAGGATAGGTCCGTTGATAGGAAATTAGGTATTTTTTTGTTTGAATGACTGCTTGCGTTTTAACAGTTTTATATCAAACTAACGTAATAAAATTTGAACGTATTTTGATGATATTTCTAGCCAGTGGCGTAGCCAGGATTTTTGCCGCCCAGGGCGGAGTCGAAAATCGCCGCCCTCATTTAGGTGTTTAAATCCAAAATGTACAGAAATTTTAAAGAATACATGTGTTGTAATGTATTGTACAGAGTAGCTGGGGGTACAAACAAAGAAAAATCAACAGAATTAGAAAACACCTGTTTTAACTAAAACTTTAATCGGCTAGTTGACTTTTCTTAAGTATTTAACTATGCAAAGTCATATAAATCCCGCCATAAATCCTTTTTGCTTAATACCATTCAGAAAAACCCTAGATTTGGAAACGCTGCTCCCGGTTCCGTCAAGACATTTATTATTTTATTGTGAAAGTTTGCCGCCCGCAAGAAATGTCGCCAGGGGAGGGTTGCCTTCCCCCCTCCCCCATGCTACGCCATTGTTTCTAATTTGACAAATTTAATTAACAGAACGGTGTTCTAATTAGCTTTTAGTAATTAATTGTAATTTGCAAGGGGTATGTATGCATCCTTCAGGACGGCGAAGTTAGAACATGGTGGTGGTGGTGGTGATGGTGGATGAAAGAAATGTTAGCGGGCGAATCTCTTATCTCGGAGCGGTTGTATAAGATGTTTAAACCTTTAGGAACGATTAGTTTAATGGAATATTTATATTTGTATGCAGTGTAACGGGCTGAAACAACGTCAGAATACCGCACAGGCAAATAACCAAAAGGGCCGACTAGCTCGTCGCTCGGGTCGTGGACTTTACTAAGAATTGTAGTTATGTTAGTCGAATTGTCTAATCGGGTAATGATTTGGACGCCACCTTGTTCTGATCCGGATAAAGAATACGTAAACAAAAGGGGGTGCATTACTATAAAACAGGAAAAAATAAGTTAATCTACCTTTAGCAACATCTATGGTTCGGATTCCTCGTTAATTCCCTAGGGTGACTTTGAACACAGAATATAAGCGAGGATAGTGTAGCATAGGAATATATTATACAGTACAGTGCTTGTAATATATCAAACCGCACGGAACCTATAGCACCTACCTCCACGAGGTGAAATGCAGGCAACTACTCGCAGGCTATAAGTCCTTTCGGGCAATAAAACCCTGCGTACGGCTAAAGGGGTTAACCCCAGTGTTTGTGCCTCCCTTGAGTATCCAACCCGGTGTGCCTACTGTTACACCGTGTCTCGTCCAGTTTCTCCCGTCCTCCTCTCTGTCCCCATGTAGGCAGAGGAGGTGACTTTCAAACGCCATCGGACTGAGCTCGTTACCGATACTACCACCGAGGATAGACATCTGTCGGACCTCTCCAAAATTGTATTCGATGCTAAAGCCCTCTGCGTTAAAAACTGATCACTACTTCGAAGGATCCCCTCTCCAAGCGCGTTGAACATGCTCGAGTCTGTATCAAAAATTAAGACCATATTTCGGGAAACGGTCACCAATTCTAAACTCCTTCAGCTACAGGCCGAATTAAGTGATTCAGTGGCTTCCATTAAATCCACCTTAGACGCTTTGATGTCTAAGGGTACTTCAATTATTCACAGGCCAGCGGAACGTAGTTACTCCGCTGTAATTCGTACGGCCCTTGACCGTGTCAAAATCCCATCCGGGAAGTCTGTAGCCCTGTCCCATGGTCCGCCATCGTTGTGGTACCTAAGATCGACAACATAAAGACCGCAGACGAAACTAAAGACACCCTAATGAAGGCCCTAGATCCGAGCAGGTTTGGCCTCCGCGTGGACAGGGTTACTAAAATCGGGAAAAACGCCGTTAAGATTGAATGGAGAAGAGCGATCTCTCAAAATTCCCCAGGACCTTCTGGAAAAAGTCGGTCTCATTGATAAATCCCAGAATATAGCCTTGGCCAGAATATCCATTATAGATGTGTCCGCTGACCTCTTCTCGGAGCAGGTTAAAGTCATCTTTTCCCAGAATTTTGATTCTGATCCTGAAACCACCAAAGAAGCGGCACGGAATTCGTTGAAAGTGATGTTCCGGTTTGGACAACGAGACCGCAGGACATGTCATTGGATTATGAAGTGCGACGTATACAAGACCATATACCTATACTCCGGTGCTATAACTGCCAACGTTTCGTTCTTAATTCCTCCGTCCAAAAAGATCCATCTTGCGCAAATTGTACGAGGTTTGGTCACAAGGGCGATCTTATCAAGCGTTAAGCCTCCGCCTCCAACTGTATTGCCTACGCTAAACATGTTGAGTCCAAGATCGCTAACACCAATCATGGATAGTGAAGACTCACCCATGACTCTTAGGTTCGCGCAAGTGAATCTTAGAAAATCTCGTGTTGCGACCCTTGAGGCACTGGGCTTCTCCTCAGACGTCCTACTGGTGCAAGAGCCATTCACAAAGTGTTCGTCTAACCATGACTGACACACGGAGCTCCCTTGTGGAAAAGGTCGTTGCGGGACGCGACCTGTGTTGTAAATTTACCTGTTCAACCACATACGTATTCGAGCCATCGCGGCGCGACGAATATCGATGTGACCCTTACTTTATTCTCTTTGGTGCGCAAGGTTACCGACTAGCAAGTAATGGTGGATGCAATTGAGTGACCACCGACTGATAAGCTTCGATATAGCCGTCGATAATCCAATTAAAAGCCATTTACCTACTATCCTCGACTTCAAACACCTCGAACCGTCCAGACTCAACGCAGTCTGCAAGCCATATATTCCCGTTTATCTTCCCTGTGGCGCAACGTGCCACGATCCACATTCTTTAGACGCCGTCAATGGCAACCTATCAGAGCTGGTCCGGCATACGGGGTGGTGTGCCTAAAAAGGATTATCCTTACTGCGCGAGCCGATACCTTCGCCAGCAATAGCTGGTGGTCTAGAAGTTAAGCAGATTAAAGAAGGTAGTGCCCATCATGCGGCGCCGTTACCAAAGAGCCCCTGCAGAGCTAAAAACTCAATGGCACGCATCCTATAAGGGGGCATTAAAAAGATATAAACTGGACGTGATGAAAGCAAAATTTGGCTCATGGCAACGTTTTGTTGAGACCATCCTGACGGCAACACCATGGGGTGCGGTCTAGAGAATATCCTCTCAGAAACAAGTTCCCGTTGATCCCTGCTCCAATGACCGTTTCCGAACATGAGACCATGAATGTTTTGTTAAACATCTTTTTTCCCGATGACGATCCGACAACTGTCGAACCTATTTACACCGAAATGCGTTCCGGTCTTGTTAATTTGGATTCCAGAGAAGACTGCGTGGTCATACGTGAAGATCTGCTTGCTTTAGCACCAGAGATCCCTAAGATGGCATCATACTAGACATTGCTAGAGACATTTTCTGGTACACTCGTCGAATTATTTAATTCTTTTATAAAACTTGTGTATTTTCCTGTCAGTTGGAAGGCTGGTAAACTAATCAAAATTCTAAAACCCGGTAAAAAGGATCTCACAGACGTAAATTTGTATAGATCAATAACTTTATTATCCGAATTTGGAAAGTTATTCGAAAGAATGCTTCTCCAAAGACTGTGAAATGAAATCCCTCCTCAACGTCTTTTCCATCCTAACCAGTACGGTTTTATCCCTGACGTAAGACTACCGACTGTGTTTCACGGCAAATATTAAAACGAATGCCCTCAGGTACACGTTCGAAATCTTCGTCGACATTTCCGCGGTATCAATAACGTATCAATCATAAATGCTCTCGTCGTTAAGAGAGTGCCTCGATCCGCTACACTTCGAAGGCATCGAAGTTTTCCGTTACGGAAGCCCCTTTCAAAGGGTTGCCCACGAACATCGGTTCTAGGACTGTTTATGGAATTTAGTCATTGATTCCCTCCTCGGGCAAGAACTGCTGGACTTCATGGACTGTTTTACCTATGCGGATGACATTCTCTACACTGTCACCGCAGACAATAGGAGTGACCTAGAGGCTAGAGCTTCCTTGTGTCTCACCCGACTGACGACCTGAGCGGCAGCAATAAACTGTCCGGCTCAGTAGACAAGACAAAGTATATAGTTTTTATAAATGACAAGCTATCGTTCGTCCAGTATTGCCCACTCATAGTCGAAAAAGGTAAAACTTCACTTCATCTACTATACAAATACTCACGCCTCAAATGAGATCTGCCCAAAAAGTCCTTACAGTTGATTTTTAACTGTGCAGTGATTCCCACACTAACCTACGGTTTAGACATCTGGTATGACAGACTCAGACATACTTACGTGGTCAGGAAACTGACCTCGCTACAGTCCCTGTTTATAAGAACCTAGATTGGGACCTACAGAACAGTACGCGTTGACTCCTTGTGTGCGATTGTCAAACATGCCCGACCTCATCTTTTACTGCAGGAAATTTAGTGCACTAGAGTCCTACGCGGGACCGGCACCGGCGCTCTTTTGGACAGCCGCATTTCGTCCGCAGATTTTTCTCCCTTTTCAGCCGCTCGCCCTCACATCAAGGCTTTGGCCTTGAGTGAACGGCGACGGCTGTGGGATGCATCCATGAACGGACGCAATACCTATTCCATGATCCCCAATACCCAACCGTGGCTTCACCAAAATCACTTACTAGGACGAGCGGCCGTGCGAAACCTTACCTCGCACGGAGGATTTAGATATCACCGAAAACGCATTGATGTCTCCGATGATGACCTTTTGTTCGATGTGCGGCACCTCCGATACTCCGGCCCATCGTATTCTCACTTTTCGAGCATATCATGTTGTCCGAACTCCTTTACAAGCGAGAATTGTCCCTTTCCCAGATTCGCCTAAGACCATCCTACAACTCATACCGGATGATAATGACCTCAATGTACTGTCGACATAAGTGTTGGTATGCGTCACGAGAGACCAGAGTCAAACGATATCGTATCGTTTTTATGAATAACTATTTATTTTGACTTATTTGCCTCCGCTGTAGTAGTGAGTCACTTACGTTTAGTTTCTAACAAGTTATGTTTCATTTCAATTATCAATTATTTAAATATATATTTAATTTTTAATCAGTTACATGTTAGTTTTGGTTTTTAATTTCAACTATTACAGTAATTTCTGCCAAACTATGTTTAACTCCTTATCCTTCCTGGAAATTAGTCATGCTTATGGGGATAAACCGAAAGGTAGGCGCACCAAACTCTTAACCAAGAGTCGGTGTTTTCTTCCACCATCACTCGTACTGCGCCATGTATCCTTCTAACACCTCCTTACTCGATCTTTCCTGAAATGTGGACGGCTTGACCGAGGCAAGCCGCGGTGGTGGGGGTCCACTTCCTTCCCTCCTTCCTATTGAAATCCTGATTAAATTAATGTTTACTTTAAATGAAACTCCCACTATCCCCACCTTTATTTGCACAAAATACCAAAATTGAAATGTGATAAACAGTAAGGCTAAATTGTCAAGCAAGAACACAAAATAGAAACAAAATTATAATGTTAACATCTGTAATATGTTTCTTCACAAAAGATATCCAACACTCAAAATATTCATTTCTTTTACTTCCATAAAAGCGCTTTCGAGAACTAAAGATAATGTGATACATTATTAATTAATAACACCTTAAAGAAATAATAAAACCTGATGAGCACGACGTTACCAGCAACCAACATAGAACGAAAAGAAATTTAATATCAAATGGTTTCCGTAAATAAATGACTAAACAAATACGTAAATGTGTTTGTAAAAATATTTCCATCACAGATAAGTATATAATCTTGTAAACACTACCAAGCCGGGGACGAGTATTTTATATCAACCAACTGTTCAATCATTTTTAAACAAACATTTATAGGTATTTATTACAAATCAAAAGAGAATTTGAATAGTTTTGCCTTATTCATTCAGGATGCAAGGCTAGATTATCTTTTCATTGAGTGAAACTAGCGCGCCAGGAAACCAAAACTACACAAAAGTAAGGTGTGATCTATGAACTTTCCATAAAATATACGCCAACGCGAAACGGTATAACCCCAAAATTACATTACCCAACACGTTGAGGGAGGTTTAACTCAACGCCAGCGCTCTAATCAGCAGGTATGTTTTTGCACACGACTTACTTAACGCATCGCTCGCGACAGAATGCCCTACGACTCCTTCAGATTTCGCCATCTTAACCCTCTTGAATCTAACCAATCTCTACCAGAAATTGATTCAAACCGTACGCGTGATAAAAACGAGAAAATTTTCGTGAACACGAACTAGAAATGCGTCATTAGCACAAACTTGCAGTATCAGGCTACAACGCAAATATCTGAAGCTGATCTGTTTCCGGCGTCTCCCAACCTTGAGAAATCGATCATACTTTACCACGTTATAAAAACATAATCCTAACTTTTAACTCCTTATAAGTATTGCGTCGTTACATAACCTGACTAGCCAAATACACGATTTCGTATAGTAATCTTAGCTACAAACAAACAATTTTTTAGTGATGCCGTATCGACTAAAAACTAAACTAACAAATCAACAGGTACTTAGCAATAGGATTATCCGATATCTTGTAGCGTCCCCTGGTACCCTATCTTAAAAAGCGTAATTTGAACTTATTCGGAATAATGCAAATTTAAGAACAAAAGAGTCGCGATGTATCATGTGTTTACTGACAATAATGCTACTATCACTCAAAATAATTGCTTGCCTTACATCGTCTCTCCTGGCAATAATTAAAACGTTAGAATTTATTTACAAGCCTAATATTTAATTACTTCGCCGTCTATTGGTAGCTATGCTGTGTTATTTGAATGAGTTCAAGTTAAGTGTTGCATCATGTGGGACAGGTAAACAATGAAACTACTCAAATTAGAATTAACGAGCTTTGCGCAGTGATGGCTCAACCCGCTAATTTACTAAGTTGGAAAAGAACCACCAAGAAAACTCACGTAAATGCACAAGTACATTAATAAATCAAATAACAAAAAAAAACAATGAATGGGTTCAATATATAACAAGACACCATTAGATCAAGTTAATGGTGCGTGCAAAATTATAACATTAACGAACAAAAAAATAAAAAGCAGTTTGACTACACATAAACACAAAAAACAAACAGTTTAATCACACCCACAATTGTGTCATAAGTAAACCAGAATAAAATTGTAATACCAAACATGTGGTCCTATATAATCAATTATGCCGGTATTTAAGTAAATAAGCAAATAAAATAATAAGGTAGGTTACGGTGCATATAAAATATAACAAACAGTAACATTGAACACATAGCAATAAGCAATAAGATAACTGCAATGCAGTTTATGTTGACTTAGAAAAGTACATTTTTTTTCAAAGTTTTTTAAAATTTTTGTGATACATAACAATATATAGGATTTACAATACGTATTACAAGATATAATATTGTACAATAAAATAAAATAAGTAATATGTATTGTATATTATTGATGGTCCGCTGCTCAGGATTCTTCATCCTCTTCAGCGCGTGGATCGCGTGGTTGTTGGGATTCGTGATTGTGTGTAATGCCTGTTGACATTTTTGTGTTGAGATTTGTGGTATTTCCAAACAAAAAAAAGTGTTGTAGTGGTTGGTGATGCTTTTGGTGGTATAGTTGTTGTATGGACTGTCCTGTTGTATCTCGGTTGTGGCTGATGTTGTTGATGCCCTGCGTATCTGAAATAAATAGAAACATGTGTTAGTTGTGTCGATGTTAACTAGACAAGTACAAAAGGCAAGGAATTTACACATACACACTTGTGTGGTTAATGAAAGCATAAAATACATACGTACAATTACAATAAATTACATATAAAAGGAAATGAGTTCGTAGAGAAAAGCAATTCTAAATAAGCCGACTGGATCAAAGACACTAAATAAAAAGAAAGTTGTAAATAACTCATAACAAAGGGACCGGTACACAAGCTTGAGTGGCTGCGTTAGAAAGTACAGCATCCCTTTCTCATCTATACAAAACAATAAGAACAGTAAGGATGGAATTTGAAGAGTTTTTAAGTTAGTTCCAGGTCATCTGGACACGGAGTATGTAATAAACCATCAGTATTGTCTATTTAAAATTGTAACCGAGATCTATTTTTACACGTTTTGTCCACGCCTTACTACTTGCACAGGAGAAAATATTAACAGTCAACAATGCTAATTCGCACAAGTAATGAGGGAGAGAGCCCTGTACTGCCTGACGTTAGCTCTTTTCTTTTAACAGATTTCGGCTTATTGAGCGTGATTGTATAATTAAATAGGAACCTATTGCAAGATAAATGATGGGAATTATTTTCGAATTGTTAATTAGTACACATTTAAAATCCAACTTATGTTTTGAATATAATCCTTTGATTGATCACAGGCACAAATGGTTAACATACACGGTTTAACCTCAAGTCAGTGGCTGTCATTCATAGATTAATATTTGAAAAACAACTAACACTCAAAAGTAAAAGACAAATTCGCGTTGGTTAGTTTTTCATAAAATGAAGGTATTTAATCAAAAAATCAGATCGATCTTACTCAATCGAAACCCTAACTGCCGATTTTACTCTTCAAATTCATCACCGTTTTTAAAAGTTATAAAAAAAAACAAGAAATATTGCGTGGGAATAGTTTCATAATAATTACCACAAGAAGTATTAATTTTTAAAATATACATTCGTCCGTAACACACCTTATCGGTCTCGAATTTCCTAGTACCAAACAAAGATGACTTTTGATTTGCGGTATGTTCCGACGTAATTAATTATTAAACTAGTGACGTTATACATCAAGAATGTGCATGTAAAAATATTCAACGATTCGTTACACTCCTTCAGTAAAGGCCTGTTTCTACCCTAACATATGTTTTTCTTTTTCTTTACAGTCCTTACTCAAATATCAGTTTCATACATTCTCATATTTGTTACGGAACATACATAAAATAATATATCCCGAAATCATTGGCAAATTACGACTTATTATCAAGATATTTAACCCATTAATTTTCTATTGCGGTAACAATTGCGATTTCAGAAAATATTTATTACAATAATAAAATTTTCTCGTACACAACTATTCCTGCAATATGCGGCATATATTACCGCAAATTTTATATTTCAATCTACACTGCCGAGCAAACAATTTGGATCACTTTAAATAACTCAAGAAATTACAAATAATTTTAAAAATAAAATGCATCCGCTTGTGTCTGCGTATTGTAATTTTACCTATTGCATCTTCGTAGCTTTTAAATATGGAATCAGACAACACAATTTATTTTTTTTATGATTTATTCTAGAAAAAGAGTAACTGTACATTTTAAACGAACGTCGACTACGCTATTGGGAACGAAATGAATGAGAAAACAACATTATTGAAAAATTGATGATAATTAATAACGTGTATTACCCCCTTTTGCATTAACGACTGCTTGGATTCGACGAGGCATGCTATGAATTAAATTAAGGATTACATTCTGATCCATGTTATTCCACTCCTGCAATAGCAAATCTCTCAGATCCTGAGCAGTTCTTGGGGCTGGTGTATGCCTTCGGGATACGTCGCCCTAACTTATCCCAGGCAAGTTAGATGGGATTCATATCTGGACTGCATGCTGGCCAATCAAACCGCGTATTCCTACTTCATCTAGATATTTACTAACAATCCTGGCAGCGTGTGGTATTGCATTATCATGCATGAAAATGCCTTACTAGCCCATACTGACGATGAAACGCATAACATGATCTTCCAGGACCTCTGTTATGTATCTATGAGCTGTTAGAGAGCCATTCTCTACGAAAACCATCTCTGTACGTGTTTCTGAAATGATACCTGCCCAAACCATAACAAACCAACCCCAAAATTTACGTCTAACGTCAATAGAAACGGAGGAGTACCTTTCTCCGAGTCTTCTCCATACTCGTCGACCTCTGGTCCATTGTACCTTGTCCAGTCATCATCGTTCCATACCAAGTGATTTCGAACAAAATCCAATCTTGCTATTCCATGCTGTCGATTCAATGTTGGTCCTGTAGCCATCGTTCTGCAAGACAATCCATTAGCACAAAATCTTCTGCTAACTGTCCATTCGTTAACATTAACACCCCTAACCGCTTGAAGCTGATTGCGCAGCAGAACCGCAGAAGATGTTCTATTCCGCAAGCTTGAAATCAACAAAAACCGATCATCTCTTTGACTTGTGACTCTTTTTCGCCCAGAACGGGTGTTCTGGTTATAAGACCATCCTCCTGATAGTGCTGGTACACATTTTGTACAGCAGATAGGCTCTTACAAACAATTCTGTCCGTTTTGACGTTGTCCTCTATCATCTTGTATCAACGCTAGAATTCGTGCCACAACAATAGGATCTACATGCATATAGAGACCCGGTAAATAAACAATAAGAATAGTAAAACGTCACTACCCATAATAAACCATATAACGAATAGGTTTTAGAGAAAACGAAATTAATACTTAAGTGAAAAATACGCAACGACATGTGAATGTTTACTTAGAACTAATTTTTGTTGTTTAACACACGTTGCGAATACGGTGACAGAATGTGACAGTCGCCAAGAATATAACTTTCAACGCCTACTAACTACACCTATGACTCCCTGATTAGTTTTATTTGTAAAATCATTTGTAATTTCTTAAGTTATTTAAAATGACCTAATTTTTTTGCTCGGCAGTGTATATACAAAAAAAAAAACAATAATCATTAATCTCAATTCGAAAAATTTACAACAGTTTCTAAAAACCAAAACTGAAAATAATATTTTTATTTCAAAAAAGGTTCCCTATTAAACGTTAATAGTATTAATAAAACAAATAACTTCGCTCATTAAGGTGTTAATAGTTTCGTTGTGTTTTTCCAATAATTTGGCAGTGGCTAAAATTTTATTTATTTAATTCAAACAAGAATGTTTTAATTCTAGTGTAATTGTTCTAATTTTTCAGTTTCATTGTAAGTGTAATTTATAGTTTTAATTTTCACAAATTGTTTATTGTAGTCTATTAAAGAAAATACAGGAAATATACGTCGAGTTAAGTTAAATTAAAAAATATTACCTTATAATTTAACTTACTGACTAATAACACTCGATTATATGTCATACTAGTAGTTTAAGAAGAGAAAATTACGCTTAGCTAGACCTTTCTGGGACTGGCTTGTTTCGTATATGTTAAAAGTTTTAGCTATATATGTAATCGAATTCATAACTCAGGTAATAATAGTAATACCGGAACATTACCGTTTATGTCTTTGGCCAAAACAAATATAAACAAAAAGTATGCGTTTACCCAGCCATAAAAACCAATAACATTTGATCTTTTGCGTTACTTACCAATTTAGGAATCATGCATCCTTGTATTTATGAAACACTCTCAATAGATCTGTCTGTATTAAATGTTAAGGTTATTACTTAAACCTTATGTGTATGGATATTCGCTAATATTTACAATAAAAGTCCATAATTTATTTTAAACCATTATTTTATGTAGTCTTTAAGTTTGCTTGTTGTTTCTTAAACCAGCATGTTTACAATATAATCTACAATATATGGGCATAATGTTTATGTAAAGCTTAAAAAATGTGTAAACGGTACATGTAGCAACACCCAAATTGTAAAATTCGTCATTGTAATAATTTTAACATTTTTTTACCTTACAAAAATTAATTTGTCAATCTGTGTGTAAATAGGTACTTCAAGAGAAGTAATATTATTAAGTAACTTACAACAATATAAAATACCAAAATAAAATAGTTGCTAATTCGGTAATGAGTGGTATTCTTTGTGTGATTTCAAAATTTTCTCAACGTTAAGCATAATTGAACTCTATAATAAATTGTAATCAAATTGTTAGCAAATGTGTAAACATGCGAACGCTCATATAAATCTATTATAAAATGCACCATCCACTTATTAGTGAACTGTTAAGTGAAGTTTAGGCATTTTTACGACAGTAGTAATAGTTATAGATCTACCTTAGCCTCGTGTGTAATAACACGATTGAGACTGTAAAACTGTAGAATTCACGATTACTGATCAATATTTGCCTTCTGCAACAGATGTTTAAGCTATGGTCCTAGAGCTATTTAAAGCTAAACCATATTTAATTGATATGCTTGCAATATCATTTGTTAAAGCAGTATTTCAAACAAATTCTTGAACTGTTTTTATTAATCAATTAGAAAATAAGAAAGTAAATATACAGTGGCCGTGTGTATGTGTAATATTTTGATAACGTATGTAACGTGTTTTGAATGTAGCTGAAGTGAGTTTGCATGAAAAGAATTTTTTTGAGTATGCGTAATGTAAGTTAGTGTAATTGATACGCTACTGGAACATAATGAGGGATTGGTTATCGTGTGAAGGAATATTTGAATGCTGTAGAAAGATTTTCGTGTTGAAAGGCACTGATAAAACTACTGGTCTTTTTGCTACTGTATATGAAGGAATTTGGACTAAAGAAATGGTTGTAGACGTATGAGTGAGTGAGTTTATGATATATTGGTATTTTATTAACTTGCACTAAGGAATTTGTATGCATATTTTTGTTTGTAAAAATATTGTAATATGGTGCAGTAATGACAAATTAATGCACGTTCAAGAATGAAGTTAATAGAATGTGAGGGAGTTCGCTAAATTGTGCGGAAATAAGATTCGCGTGCATGTGAGATTTGCATAGAAAGTTGAGGGATAATCTGGTTAATCTACAGTGTGAACATAATTGCAATTGAAGGTTTCTTTGGAAAGTTTTCAGTGAATTTACAAAGTAATCCAAGATGGTTACGTTTATTTCGCTTCGTTGGCGTCTTCCTCCACGTTGGAACCTTCGACTCGGCAAAGAAACGCACGAAATACTCAATTGTGTAAATTTTGATCTTAGCTCGAATTTATTGTGACGTATAGGCAATATGGTGGGCAGAAGGTATATAAGCGAGTGTCAGATTTGAGGGGTTGGTTAGCTAGTTGGTTAGAGGTTTTGAGTACGAGTCTCGCGCGTGATAATCATTAGAATGGTTAATATTGGAGTTTATCTGTGAAAATTATAGTTCAGTAGAGCATATAGACATTCACAAATAAACAATATAATATATTGTTACACGTCCAAACCGCACTAGGCGTCGTGTATGCTTACTAATGTAAGCGGGTTGCCAAGCCAGCTAACAGGGAGATGGGCGTGGTCGAAATAATAAGTAAAATGAATGATTAATACACTCAAACACCTTACACTGAAATTCAAACAGCTCAGTCCGGGAAAATATGTCTCTAGGCGCCACCACAATCGAAACTTTGCTAAAATAATTGTCTTAAGCTGGGTGTTAATTAACCCTACTTGATTGTGGAAAGTAGGATTGTGCTTGCTCAGTAAACTCTCACACGAGGGTTCTAAAACAAACACTCGTCCCAAACAATTCAACTCAAACTCAAATATATTTAGTACTACCCGGGTTATTAAAAACTTTTTGAATGCACCTCGTATACCAAAACTCCCAAAATAAAATTTATCACTCAAATTCAACTGCATTCACGTAACCAACAGTTATATTTTCTACGTATCCCTCGTATACATATAAAGTTAAATTTCTACTTATTAATGAATAAACTATTTCTTCATTCAATGGTCGATAATTAATTTTTAAAATTCCTAATCAAAAGAAAGCAATGTCATCGGCTTAATAATTGTTACTCTAATATAATAGTGATAAAGTGCTGCAAAACAGTCAAACGAGAATAATCCTTGAAGGTTTAATATTCCTAACATGAACGATATCTTTTAAATTTAATTTAATTTTTATAATACTTCTGAATCGTATTGGACATTCGTAAATATATAAGTTCTCAAAACTCATCTCTCTTAGTTATACTTAATGAAATTTTAATTAACAGCTGATCCGTCATTAGTGTACTGCGTTAATGAAACTAACATGAAAATTTTTGCAATCAACCTGGCAAATATAACCTTTCAGGTTGTTCATTAATCTTAAAAAAAATCCAAAATATGCAAAGTTTACATTTTAAATTGTCAAAACAAAAAAAAAAGGTCACCAATTAAGTAAACGTCACAAATGTATCTCATAACTGGCTAAACAAACAACAGAATAAAAAGGTAACGATAAATATATATTGTCCTGTACCAAAACAATAAACAAATGTTTACATACACAACAGCGTGGTTGAAAATACAAATTTGCGTTTCTTCAAAAATTCTTAATACTAAAACAACCAATACAACATAACTCGAGACCGATTATCTTCTTCCTTCAACAATAATTAATTAACTAAACATTACGCAAATTACAACTAAACAAAAAGAAAAGATAATCGTGCTCTACTGAATTTTCAAGGTTCTTAAATGTAATTCTTACTTAAAAAATTGTCCATTAATCCTACGCTTTTCTTTCTTCTTTCTTCCCGTAAATCAATTATTTGTAGTCCATTTGTATTCCTTAGATTGCCTGAAGGCACATAAAACAAGTACTCCACAATTTCACCAACACTTATTCCTTTCTGCACTCGCGATTAGCCCAGCTATGCGAGGTTATTACTCCAATAACGTAATAATCTATACACGTTTGGTTGCCTCTTAAAAAGTTTCTCGCAATCTTTAGGACAATTAAGTCCTTCCTTAACACAAATAAACTTTTAATGTCACATAAAATTACCTTAACATTGGCTTAATTTACTACGAAAATTTCGTTTACTTGAAGGTGGTCCCATAAATAATTTTACCTAAATATCGTTACAAGAACACGCGCCGCACTCAACACTCTAACGTAATAACTGTTATCTTTTATAAATCTGCTTACGCACTTTTTCTTTTGAAGAACAAAAACTAATTTTATCTTCAATCTCAATTTTATTAATTGTTTTATTTATGAATGTCTTATACGATTCATCCCCTTTCGGATTACGCAGTTGTTTAAACTATGACTGCCTTCAATATTATTCACAAATATAACTCCAACGCAACCCATTCTAATTTCACACATCACCTCGCGCGCGTGTCTCTCACCGAGCTCTCACCAAAAAGCAATAACCAACAACCCTACGTCAATCTCTGACTTTCCTATTTATACCTTAAGCCATCCATCTTTAAACATGTCCGGCTTCCTTGCTATATTCTCCAATGGTATTCACTCAATCTTTCTTAGTCCCGACTGATGCTACCCTCTGTATAACCACGCTTATAACTACAATACATCGCCATGTTTGTTCTTACTTACAAATTTTACAATTACTTCATGGAGAAACCATTTCTCGCCATCACATTCATTCAGTAGCCACTCTGGACCATTATACAACTTTCAACGTTTATTTCCCACATGCGCTCGATCTCCTTCCGCAACATTTGCAAAAATAAGTACAGTCTAAGGTCTCAAATCCCATATACATACATGTATTCTCAAAACAAATTGCACAACATTACGAGAACTTTCTGAAATTAACAATTAAACATACCCAATCTTTCTCTACATATTTTCTAAAACATTCTACACTTATACATTCACATCTTCTGGCAAAGATTACTCCTCTATCTTCCAACATTCCATTTCTTATCAAGTAGCTCAACAGTAGCAACCATTATCGTCCCATCGACAAATTTCTTTTCACATTTACATTCATCGGAATCTGCTTATTCCAACACCAATGTCTCTATAACATTCAAATACACGTATCTACATACTGAATGATATTTCTCCTAAATTTCCAGTGGCGTATCACCCACCCACATACATTATGCATATACACAAAAAAATTTTTTTTTCGTTCAAACTCAATACACCCGTACTCAAAACACGTAATACACGTCATTATAACATCCTACATACAGGGTGCGTCAACGCAACCTGACAATATTGTGAGTTGAAGAAAAACATTAGTGATTTTCTTCAAGAAATAAAAAGTGCTGAGGCAGATTAGACGTTAACACAGTAAATATTTTGTTATTAGTGTTCAACTGTGGGTCGCGTGACCTAATATTATTATAAAGAAAACTGGAGGTAACCATTTAAGTGACCGAAAGACAAGATTGTAAAATTTAGTTAAGTTATTGGTAATCATCATTGACATTGAATGTGTAGAATCGATAGCAATACCAAATTGATTGTATAAAAGCGAATAAGTACTTTAATGTGTATATGGAAGTAACTATTTATCATTGCGGTAAACGTTTTGACTGGCAAACATCACAATATAAGGCGATGTGATGTTAGGCTAAAGATTCCCTATACCAGGCATGCTAGTGAACAAACCATAGACACTGCGTTAGTGAGTACTACAGCCGAGTGCGTAGGGCGAATACGGCTACCTCTTGTGTTTTGTGCATAGTGCATCTGAGAATTTAAAAAGGATTGCAGGAAGCAGATCATTTGGACTACAACTACCGCACCGAAAAAGGATTAATTAATGTAATACATAAGAATTAGATTTAAATTTTATTGAACCAATATAAGTACGATTATCTTTTAAGTAATTTTTTTTTTGTTATTGTTGCGTTAATTACGGTTCATTCAAAGAAAAAAAAAGTAATCGAACTTTAGTTATTTTATTGTTTTTAGTTTTAGGAATTGGCTAATTTTAGTCTTGACGTATTTATGTGTTTGGTGGTTTTTTTTAACCACGTCGTTGTATATATTTATATGTGGAATTTGTCAATATATATGCACCGTTTAATTTATTTTGTCGTTTATTTGTATCAATTGTGTGCCTAACTGGTTACTTACATCTTCTGATAAGTGAAATTAGTCTTGACATATATTCGAATTTAAGGATCGAGTGGAAATTGCGTAATGAGCCAGATCGGTCACGAAATTTCATTTTAGCTTTGAAATACTAATGCAGAACACTACTAACAAAGTAATTATTTTTTTTATTCAGTATAAATTACAGTTTTGAAGTAGTAAAGTTTAAACCTATTAATGAATGTGTAAATACGATTTTAAAGATAAAGTAATAATAAAATATAAAGATATTATTGACAATACAAGCACTAACCGCTCTATGTTTGAATTACTCAGCAATCAACTAACATTTTGTTGAGATAACAATTTATTGTTAAACCGATTTCGTTTATTTTATTTAGAATTTTATAAATTGGGAATATTTATTTAATTCAAAATTTTATAGCAGTTAGAAATATAAATTTACAGGTATACGAGGGATACTTAAAAAGTATTCAAGTTAATGTCTTACGATTTGGGAATTTTCGTTTGTACAGGGTGTGTTTATTAAATTTACGACGACTCGTGTATTTCAGAATTTTGTTAAAGCTTTTGGATCAATTTAATTTGAAGTGTGATTGAATTGAATGGTGAATTGTTTTACTGAGTAAGCTGCAATCCTGTCTTCCACAGTCAGATAGGATTAATTTAACATCCTGCCTAAGACTATTTATTTTAGTAAAATTAAAGACTGTGGTGGCGCCTAGAGACAAGTTTTGTGAGGTGTAGATTAAAGGTAAGTGTAAGATGTTTGAACTACCCTTCAACCATTTTACTCCTTATATCCATCACGCGCATTTCCACTGTAGCTGGCTTGGCAACCCGCTTATTTCGGTAAGCACACATGACGGCTAGTGCGGTTTGGACGTGTGAAAAATCTTCCCCCCCCCCCTAACCTATTACGTGAACCATAAAACTGAAATGAACACAACTTTTTATCTAGAATGCACTCATCTACTTAGATTTTATTTTGCACAATTCGGTTTTTTGGAACCACCATCAACCTTTGTTTTCTTCTAGCCGCCATATTGAATTTTTTCATTATCAAGCAAAACAAAAAATTACGACTTCAGTGATGCATTACACTTTGCTCAGAAACTTAATTAAAGATAAAATAGGAGAAAGAAAACAATTTTTAATAAATTCGGCAACATTCCATAATAGAGCACCACACACGCATGGAGATCAAAATGGCATTTTGTAAAACATATTCATAAATTAATAAAGTTTTTTCTATAATCTGTATTTATTAATGAATATTGAGAACCAAACATACAACGAACTCTTAAAAGCTAACTTACTAACTAAGTTTTTAACAAAAATTTTGAAGAATAAATGCTACACAGAATTATCAGATATTTAGTAAGATGAATAAACGGAAACTCTTTAGTTTACTAAAACAATAATAAAAAGACAGTAGTACTATTAAGAACCAAATTTAAATTTCAATATACGCTTGTCATTTTCTAAAAACAATTCTGGATACTCGATTTAATGTATTACGATTGATTGTAGCTAATACATTCCTTTGTTGTTCATGTACTTGCTCTATTTTCAGGAGGGTCGAATTCATAGACCTCGTTTTTAACATACCCCATAAATAAAAATTTAAAGGAGACTTGGGCGGGCAATGTACGGGGTCAGTATTGGAAACAATTCTTTCGTCTAATATAGTTTTTAAAAATATTCACATTTACCTAGAACTATGTGTTGGACAACCATCTTGCTGAAACTAAACCACATTAATTTGTTCTTCTAGAATAGTTGCCCTAAATTATTTGGTTCCGAAGCATCTGGAGGTACCTTCCACCAGTAACCGTTTTTGAAAAAATAAAAGAGCTGATAAGTCGATTTCTTTGAAAGACAGACGATACCATTGAAATAGCATATCCAAGAATGATACTGGATAAACTCGTAGTAACTTCTTATTCATGTAGGTCAAGAAATAAATCCCTATCTTGTTTCATGTTAGAGGTTTTGAAAAGAAAATCTGAAAAATATATTCTCTTACCACACATTTACTAGATCTTGTTTCGTCGGTCCATATAACAATATTATAAAAATAAAAAATTTCCAAAATTTAATACATTTCTTGCAATCTTCAAGAATTATTGCAAAATAGGTTAGTATCTTTCGAGGTACTGCTCAAAGTATCTAGTCAATGCAGTACTTCCATTTCTCTGGCTCGTAAAATATCAGTCATGTATAAGTTCTTGTCCATTGGAATAATGTACAGCCGTTACGACGAATACAATGCGGTACACTATAAAACTGTTAATTTTCATTGTATGTCACGTTTAAAATATTCATTAATAAAAACCTATTATAAAGAGACTATTGATTTATGAATACCCTTTACAAAATGGCGTTTTCATCTCCATGCGTTTGGGTTTTTTTATACATTATTCAGCGTTGCCAAATTTATCAAGAATTGTTATATTAAATTTGATAGTTTCTTAGCAACGTGTGATCCATCACTGAATTCGTAATTTTGCTTTACTTGATGACGGAAAAATCCAATATGCGGTCGATGAGAAAAAAATACGATAATGGGTCCAGAAGACCGACACGTATAAAGCATGTTTTCAATTTTTTTTATCCGTTTTCCTATCTGTGGCAGTTTCCGAGATCCCCATACATCCTTCACCAACACAGGACATGTATTGCTTGGAATGGCATCTGATTTGATTAGTTAAATGTTTAAGCAATATTAATGAAAAATGAATTTTACACGAGTGTAATAATAACTGCAAAACAAGCAGTTGGTGTGGGACACACGATCTTCCAACTTAGAAAGCGAAAATTATAGGAAACAAAATAATGCATTTTTTTTAGATAATTATGCAACCCCGATTGTAATGAAAATAGGCAACACTGTAAAAATAATAGTGCTATTAAATCAATGAAGCAAACGTATTATCTATTAATAGCTGTTGCGTCGTAGGAATCCTAAAGGCACCACCTACTCAAAAGACGCTTATACGGGACTGTAAATGTAGTTTTCTCTCGAGACTCCTCCGATAAAGGAATCTACCAAAAAGCTTTCCTTAAATCAATCGACAACGGATAAGCTTCCTTTTTAGTTAGAAAATTTAATTTACGTCTATCAAAGCAACGAAAACAAGTCCCATCCCCCTTTTTAACTATTAACATTTGAGAAGCCCAAGGAGATTTAGAAAACCGAACTTCCAATTGAATATTCTTCCTTACCTACGACAAGTGATAAAGTGTTCAATCTCAAATTTAACAGGACTTGCATCATTGTGCAATCATTATTAATCATTCATTTAAATAGCAACTTTCATAATTTAGCGTAAATAAATTGTAGCGTAAACATTAGTCAGGAGTATCACCAGATCAATAATATGAAGAATGCAACCTAGCATAATGTAATAGAATTTTTCTTCTCCTATATACGTAACACACGAATAACGAAACTCTCTACTATATGTGTCAATTCTCCATAAAGTAATACGGTAACGTAACCACAATTGGAACTGTAAACAGTTAAAGGAAAATTAAAATTAATTTGGTAACCATCAAGTTGTCTGGTTTCACTAAGTTAACCTCCTATGTATTGTTTGGTATGAGCTTCAATGTCAAAAAATTATTACTTGTTATTATACTGGTTGTAGTAACAGCACTTAATTCGGAGTTCAAGCCAATTTGTGCTATTATTTAACATCCACCTCAACTTTTTAGGTGTTTTTAAACGTGAATTTAGGTAAACTTGTATTGATAATGTTATTTAAAGAAACTTTTAAATCTATTTTATAGATGGCATATTAAACATATTTTTAATTGTAATGTAACATTTAAACAACACAGGTCATAAATGTAGCAGAAAGTTCAATTTACAATTCTATGTTAAATAAAGCCTCAACAGTCACTACAGTTTAGTACATAGAATATATTGAAAGCAGTGTGCCAACTAAACTCCATATACGTATCTAAGTCATTTACTTCAGTGTTTTAAAGCATAGTCCATTATTGTAAACTGAAAATTTTTTCAATAAGTTTCAAGTTTGAAAAAAAATATATCAGACCACTTTAAGTTACAGTTTGTAGTACATTTAAATTTATTATTACTTCAGAGCAATAACTTATGTTAATAAAATGACATTCCATTCCATCATTAATCGTACAAAAAGTGAGGTTAATTTGTCTAATTTCAAGATAACTAATAAAACTAGTGGCGTCAACAAGTTCTATTTATTTTAGTTCGACTTTTTTGAACTTTTAACGTGGTAATTGAAATAAGCCATACAATCGTGTAATACATTTACAGAATAATTTATTTTTATAGGATCGTTCATCACAATATTAGGTAGGTGTATACAACGTTCAAACGTCATACGGATGTTAATGAGTGGTAGTTACGTATTTCTCATACGTCAGGAGTAGAAAAAACATAGTATACAACTCGGGTGCTAATGCATATTACGCACTTGTGTAAATTACGGCATCGTGCGTATTAGGCTACTTACCACCTTTATTATGTAATATACTATTATGCGCCACATTAAATTGCAATTTTTTATAAATACGACAGTAGGATCATTACCAAAGATAGCTGCGCTTTCGGATGTTTTAAATAGTATTGAGTTAGATACCAGCAGTTCAATGATTCACAGTGTACCAATCTACAATTGGTACCAGTGACGGTGTACTCCTTGCATCCCCAACACATTTAGCCTCGAATAACCCGAGGTGAAACACAAAGAATAAAAGTATTGCTTAATAAATGTAGCATCGCATTAAGCGCACATTAGGAAACTGAAAATAGAAGATCATGACTACCACACGTCAAAATATTTTGAGCAGTTAATACAAATACAACGATTGAAACAACAAGACATCTAGATTCAGCAATTAAAGCCTCTACTACCACGAGTAGAACAAAAATTAGGGCATGAAGAGGATGCAGTCCAAATCAACATGTGGCAAGAAAAACATGATCGAAAATGGATTACGATTAAGGAACTCTACGAACACATGAAACAATATTTCAGGATACTTATTTGACAACAGGCGAGTTTGAGAAGAACAATGGTGTGACGAAATATGTATCTAACTCGGAAGTAAAATAAAGATGGCCACACAAGTGAATATGCCATGCAACGATGCACTGACAAAGTGATGCTACCAATATCTAATGATGACTATGGAAACTGAATGACCTTCCAAGGCATCTTCGAAAATGTAATACACACCTACAAGTTTGTAATACATACGGAGAAGATGCCATATCTGAGAATCCATGTCACAGGAGAAGCAGCTTAAGTAATCCAGTACCTCTACATAGCAGAGTGCAACTATGCAGCAGCATGAGGCATTTTGAAGAGCAGATATAACAACAGAAGATTAATGGTATCAAAACCAATAGATAAAATTTTAGACATTTCCGCGATCTAACAGTAGTCCGCAGAGCCAATAAAGCATTAATTACATGACGTGATTAACGAGTGTCTGCAGGCGATCAGAAACCTAGGAACAAAATAGGCCTGCTGGGGTCCGATGATCCTCAGGAAAGGGATACGGAACGCCGAATGAATCACTATCCCTTGAAGGAACAATGAAATTCTTCAAAATAAGATTCCATTCGTTAGAAGCCATGTCGCCGGCCGTGAAAACAAAATATACTCCCACGTAAAGGAATTCAAGATGACAGAACATCCATCAACAAGTATGCTCCTACTCCAAGTAACAGCACAAATTGAGTAAATGCACCACATTCAAAGGATTAGTACCACCAGCCAGGCTCGGCTTGGTGGAAGATATGCGTCTATATTTGAATTACATGAACTTAATTTCAACGTCAAATTCCATTCGCTTCGATGCTGTACCAACTGCCAATATCCACACATTCTGCTACTTCACCAGAACTACAAAAATCTAGTAAAACCAAAACAGTCAACAGCGACCGAAACAGCTTCAGCGGAATTATTAAAATTGCCCAGGAAAGACATACAAGCGAAAATCAGCGGTTTTGGAAGGGGAGTAGCAACCCAAAGTCAAAAATAATCATTCAACTAAGACTACGACATAAAATTATAGGCAATACTCCTGATAAAAATTACGGAAAATCTTCCTATGAATCCATTTGAGTTGAATATGAACCAATGGATAAACTAAATTCTAGCGGATTCTACGTTCAACATACCAGGACCAATACATGTAACTGGGAATAGAGGATTATGCGATACTAGTATTGGACGGCGTACAGAAGACAAGCTTCTAAGTCAAAATACAGAATTGGGATGGATTGTGTCAGGGCAGTTTTTACAATTTCAGAAAGCAAGATAGCACGGTGTCACGCACGGAGAAAAAGCGCAGTTAGAAAATTTTAGAAACTCACTTCCTCGAGTTTCTAAAATTTTTCTAACCAAAGGGCCACCAAAACTTTCCCCACAAAATGAAGAATACAAAGGCAGTGCGTCTATAGGAGGGCAGTCATTTGCAAACCTACAGTAGTAAACAGCTTAGAGCAGAGTCCAAATCGTTTAATAGACCAACTGTACCAATGAACAAAGGAAATCACATGCAAAGTGGTAAAGCAACAAATGCATGGAACAATATGGAAACAGCTGTATACGTCCAACACGTAGACTTTTACCACAACGGCCATCAACAACGCAGCGGCAATATGCAATGTAATCAGGAAAGACATAACCAAACATGGATCATCCAAATATCTCGTCTCTGCTTATTTTCTCATGGACTCGCGTACTCTTTGGAAAATGTTGGTACTGTGACTTAAATACATGACAACTAGCCTACGTAGATGGCTGTTAATACTGTTAATGTTTACAAAAAATCCGCTTCTAACCTACTAGATTTGTTTTTAATCCTTGATAATACCCAATTCCATAACAATGTGCAAATGAATGAATTAAATTTATTTTTTTATGTGAAATCCATACTGTGGCGTATCACTCTTCTCTTTAAATGGATTGAGTGCAAATTCCGCACGAATGCCACTAGCACAAATAAAAAAAACCGCTGCCAAATTATCTGCCATAATCCTTTCTCATATATGTAAATAAATAACTCCAAAGCCCACAATATCTGAATTTGAATCATATCGGATTTTAAATACGATAATCCCGCATTTTTGATCCGCCATTTTGAATTTTTTAATTTTGACAAATGATTTACACTTAGCGATCTTGAAAACCCCCAATGCCCGACTTTCAAAAAATCCGTTGATAAATTTAAATAAACACGATAATCCCCCAATTTCGATCCGCCATTTTTAATTTTTTAATTTTGACAATTGATTTATTCTTAGGGATCTTAAAAACCCCTAATGCTCGACTTTCAAAAAAATCGGTCGATAAATAAAAAAATTCACAATTTTGCACCCTAAAAACGGTGCGCTCCTGGTTACTATAAATTTTCTTATTTTGAAATTATAAAAAAAAGATTAGTTTGTTATTATAATTATGTAAATTTTTAAAATTTGAAGCAATGAATTTTTTAGTTTTCTGATCCCCTAAAAATGCCCCGCCACTGGTTGGATTTTGCTGAACTTGACATAGATTTTATGGCAAAGACTTTTTGTACTAAATTTCATAGAGATAGCTTTAACGGTTCTAGAGATATAACGCCCGCGCGCACACACACACACGAACACGCACGCACGCGCACGCGCATACGCGCACGCACACGCACGCACGACATACTCACACGCACAGCAGCACGCACACGCACACGCACAGCACAGCACACGCACACGCACAAGCACACGCACACGCACACACGACACGCACACGCACACGCACAGCACACGCACACGCACACGCACACACGACAGCACGCACACGCACAGCACGCTAACAACACGACACAGCACACGCAACGCACCAAAAGCACACAGCACACACACACGACAGCACTATACGCACAGCATCAGCAACAACAACACAAGCACACCACAAACGCACACAACGCAACAAAAACGCAACGACACACACCAACACACAATCACAAACACACAACACACTACAAACAAACACACACACACACACAGCACACGAACACTAAACACAACAGATTTATCATACATAAATCAATATATCCGACACTACACAACACACATCAACAGAATTCACACAAGTTTCTTTTTTTGCTAAACTGAGATCATCGATAAAAGTGATTAAATAAACACTACAACTACACTACACGTACAGACATGAAGAATCTAAATTTTTTTCGTAAAATGGATATTAAAAGTGTATTGATAAATTAATGATTGCAATATTTCGAACTACACAGATCAACTATATTATTTGTATTATGAAAATATTATTCAGCACAAAATATGTTTTATCAATTTATGTTTACGTAAGACCCTTCGAGATCATGAAAATGGTGTACCTATGAAAATATACAGCGAAAAACAGTAACTATCAAAGTGATTTATACGGAGTACGTAGCAATTATTATGTTAAAACTTATGATAGAAAATACAGGAAAGAATCGACATCAATATTTGACGGGATCAAAGTAGCATATACCTGATTACAAATTATGAAATTGAATAGCTGAAAGAAGTGCTTTAACTATCATTTGTTGGTGTTACCTTGAAAATATACAAAGGGCGACCGAAACAAACGTAACAACTATCGAGGTTTATCGGTTACCAGCACATTCAGTCGACTGAGTGGTTAAAACCTAACCGAAGAAGAATACAGCGGTAAAGAATCAGAACATCAAAGTGAATTTAGAGCCGGCAGATCATGTAGTGATAAGACTTTCTGCATAAAACAAATAATAGAGAAAGAAATAGCTCATGGAAGAGAAGTGCATTTATTATTTGTCGATTTATCAAAAGTATACGACATACTACCGATTACAAAATTATGAGAAACATTAACAGACACAAATGAAGTGCAGTTCAAGACCTATATAACAACTGCATATGAAAAGTGAAATTAGATAAAAAACTATCCCAAGGATTTTCAATAGGTAAAGGACTATGCCTGGGAGAAGAAATGTGGAATTATGGGGTATGAAATCACGAACAATACAATCTGAAGAGGATACAGAATATATGATTAGGAAACTTATAGACTAGTATCGACAGTGGGGATTAGAGGTAAATGTCACCAAAACGAAATATATGAGCGTTGAAGTAAAATCAGAAAATTTCGCACTCGAGAACGGTATAATGGTCGAAGGAGTGGGCCATTATAAATACCTACGGGTGACATTTCGGAGTGAAGGCAAAGACAACAGATATTCAAAATCGGATTACACAAGGTCGGAAAATCATCGGTACTCTAAATGGAATATTATGGTCAAAAACCACCAAAAAGAAAAACAAACTCAGAATATACAATCGTATGATTAAAAGTGTCCTAACTTACGGCAGCGAAATGTGGACAATGACGGAGAGCGATAAAAAGAAAATTTTAGCCACTGAAATGGATCCCATAAGGTGTGTGCAAGTGTGCGTACGTGCGTGTGTGTCGGTGTGTGCATGTCCGTGTGAGTGTGTGTGTATGTGTGTGTGTGTGTGTGTGTGCGTGTGTGCGTGTGTGCGTGTGTGCGTGTGCGTGTGTGCGTGTGTGCGTGTGCGTGTGTGCTGTGTGCTGTGTGCGTGTATGCGTGTGTGGTGTGCGTGTGCGTGTGTGCTGTGTGGTGTGCGTGTGCGTGTGTGCGTGTGTGCGTGTGTGGTGTGCGTGTGTGTGTGTGCGTGTGTGTTCGTGTGTGGTTCGTGTGCGTGTGCGTATTCGTAGTGCGTGCATGTGTGCGTGTGTGTGTCGTGGTGTGTGTCGTGTGGTTGTGTGTGTGTGTGTGTGTGTGTGTGTGTGTGTGTGTGTGTGTGTGTGTGTGTGTGTGTGTGTGTAATAGTGAATCGTTAAGTATATCGAAATCGTTATATAGTCAACTCAACAAAATATAGATATAATCTAATGATCAATACAAATTATTTTAATATGTACAAATAAGGATTCTTCACACTCTTGAAGGTGTAGTTTTTATTAATTTATTAAAATTTGAACTGTGAAAGATCCTTTCGATCTATCATTTGTTGATGTTACCTCCAAAATTTAAAAGGGCGACCGAAACAAACGTAACGACTATCGAGGTTTATCGGTTACCAGCACATTCAGTCGACTGAGTCGTTAGAGACCTAATCGAAGAAGAATACAGCGATAAAGAATCAGAACATCAAAGTGAATTTAGAGCCGGCAGATCATGTAGCGATAATACTTTCTGCATAAAACAAATAATAGAGAAAGAACTAGCTCATGGAAGAGAAGTGCATTTATTATTTGTCGATTTATCAAAAGTATACGACATAGTACCGATTACAAAATTATGAGAAACATTAACAGACACAAATCATGTGCAATTCAAGACCTATATAACAACTGCATATCAAAAGTGAAATTAGTCAAAAAAATGTCCCAAGGATTTTGAATAGGTAAAGGACTATGCCTGGGAGAAGAAATGTGTAATGATGGGGTATGAAATCACGAACAATACAATCTGAAGAGAATATAGAATACATGACTAGGAAACTTATAGACGAGTATCGACAGTGGGGATTAAAGGTGAATGTCACCTAAACGAAATATATGAGCCTTGGAGTAAAATCAGAAAATTTCACACTCGAGAACGGTATAACGGTCGAAGGAGTGGACCATTATAAATACCTAGGGGTGACATTTAGGAGTGAAGGCAAAGACACAACAGAAATTCGAAATCGAATTACACAAGGTCGGAAAATCATCGGTGCTCTAAGTGGAATATTATGGTCAAAAAACACCAAAAAGAAAAACAAACTCAGAATATACAACTCTATGGTTAAAGGTGTCCTAACTTACGGCTGCGAAATATGGACAATGACGGAGACGATAAAAAGAAAATTTTAGCCACTGAAATGGATCTCATAAGGAGATCGACAAGATTCTCAGAACTGGAACACAAAACAAACGACTATGTCAGGCAATTAATGAAAGTAGAAAAAACGCTATTGAAGAAATAGAAGAGAAACAACTAAAATGGTATGGGCATGTCCAGAGGGTGGAAAAAAGATTACCCAAAACTAGTAGTGGAATGGACGCCACTCGGAAGATGAAAAAGATGAAGGCCTAGGAAGGACTGGAATCCGGGATCAGAAAATCAATGAGTGAGAAACACCTGAATGAGGGTAAATGGAATGAAAGAGCATAATGGAGATTGGGAATTGCAAGGCGTATAACGCTATAACGCGAAATGATATGTATATATATATATATATATATATATATATATATATATATATATAGTGTGATCCAAAGTAGAGGACCATTCAATAACTTCTTTATTTTACGATACATAAAAAAAGTTAAATTATTTTTGTTTACGGCCATGTGCTACATTTAATAGGGCTATCAAATATTTTTTTTCATTTCCGGTTAAACCGGAAAAGAACACAACTATTGCTTTTTAAATGACACCCTGTATATTTTTTTAGACTATCTGATTCCTCATTATTTTTTCTTTCTGTAAATATAAAATTTTATGGGTATTATATCAGAAAATTTTGTTGTAAATCGCAAAAAACTGTTTGAAGGAGTACAAGATCACTATTTAAAAAACAAAATAGTTATTGCCATGGAAAACGGAATCAACTGCTTTTTGAAGTTGTTTCAGATTGTTTCACATCTTTCAAAATTAGTTTTTATATGTAATTACTTAAACTGTGACGGCATTTATAATTACAACGTTATTGTATGCAATTAATAGGCAACTACATAATGAATAATAGTGAAAAGGTCGATTTAATGTTAATATTTGGCGAGTGTAATCGCAACGCACGAAGATCAGTCGCACTCTATGCAGAGAGATTTCCTGACAGGTATCACCCTCCACATACTTACTCACACAAAACTGAAAATTCATTAAGGCAACATGGAGCATTTCCTGGAGTAAAAATCCAAAATAGAGAACCCCAGAGAAATAACACGATAAAGGAAGAACGAGAATTGCAGAGTTTAGCGTATGTTCGACTACATCCACGTTCGTCTATTAGGCATGTAGCTCAGGAAGTAGGAACGTCATTTGGATATGTTCAGAGGACATTAAAAAACCACAAGCTGTACCCCTATAAACCAAATTTAGCGCAACACCTACGTCCAACAGATCCCGAACGCCGATTAACATTTATTGCGTGGTTAGTGGAACAACTGGACGATGACCGAGGTATTTTCCGAGGTATTTTAGGCAGAATTGTGTGGACCGACGAAGTAAAATTCACCAATAATGGTGTTATTAACAAACAAAATAATCGTTTCTGCTCGGACGAAAACCCACATTGAACATGAAATACAAACCATCAAACCGTTTGGGGTACTAATGTTTGGTGCGGTTTAATAGGAGACAGATTTTTGGGACCTTTTTTTTATGACGCAACTCTCACTGCAAGAAGATTTCTTCATTTTTTTAATACTGAGCTTTTGACCATGTTAGAATATTTTCCACTAGCATTGCGACGAAGTATGTACTTTCAGTTGGACGGAGCGCCAGCTCATACTAGTAACATTGTTAGTGAATATTTAAATGAAACCTTTAATGGGCGTTTAATTGCCACCCATGGACCAGTGGAAATGTCGCCAAGATCGCCTGATATTACACCTCTGGACTATTTCTTATGGGGCTATCTTAAGACACTAGTCTATGCAGATCCGCCACAAAATGTAGAGGATTTAAATAACAAAATCCGGTTGGGTTGTATGCAGTTAACACCCGATGTGATACATAGAACAACACATCATGAACTTCTAAAGCGACTAAGGCATGTGTTGCACAAAATGGTGGTAAACAATTTATAAAATAATTTTCCTGCATTCCATCTTTGTAGTTAAAAAATACGTGCTTATTACTTGTTGAATTTTGTATTTTGTTTATGTGTCCGTTTCCAGATTTCTTACTATTCTAATAAATACTAATAATAAAAGCAGTTGTTTCCGTTTTCCATGGCAATAGCTATTTTGTTTTTTAAATAGTGGTTTTGTATGCCTTCAAACAGTTTTTTGCGATTTACAACAAAATTTTCTGATATAATACCCATAAAATTTTATATTTACAGAAAGAAAAAATAATGAGGAATCAGATAGTCTAAAAAAATATACAGGGTTTCAATTAAAAAACAATAGTTGTGTTCGTTTCCGGTTTAACCGGAAATGAAAAAAAATATTTGATAGCCATATTAAATGTAGTACATGACCGTAAACAAAAAATAATTTAACTTTTTTTTTATATATCGTAAAATAAAGAAGTTATTGAATGGTCCCTCTACTTTGGATCACACTGTATATATATATATATATATATATATATATATATATATATATATATATATATATATACCTCTAAAATGTTTATACATTATTTCCGAACACCTCGTAACTACCTGCATGAAACAAGCAGTTCAGAACATTAAGATGCAAATACTAAATTAAAACATTGAAACACTATTAACAATGTCAAAGACAATGTTTTATGACAGAACTAATCTACCAGGTAACGGAAAATATATTAATTATTACCTTCCATATAAGATGATGTAATAAAATTATTTTAAAAATGTAAAGAATTTACGGAAAAGCTAATGATAATATTAATTGAATCTTGAATCTTAATTAGTTCCTTTTTCCTACATAAATCAGCCATGATTTAGCATTTATTTAAACAAAGCAACAAAATTTTGCTGATTATCTCATTATTTCCTTAAACAATGTGGATCACGATTAAAACGATTGTTTATTTAAAATTATCAATAAACACATGTTCCTTATACAAAAGACAATATCATGATTCCATAAGGATAATGAAACTAAAAGATTCTACCTACAACTTCCTGTTGGTATTAAACAAAGTAAAAGATTAAAATAGCGCCGATTTCCTTTTTTAAAAAAAAATGCATGTATATGAAAGTTTTCTTAACGTATTAGTCATGGTAACATCCAGATTATTTAGAATATGGAAATCTAGGGTCACGATGCGTATACATATTAGGTAAAAGATGGGACGTGAGTTTCCCAACTATGACAACTTCAGAAATAAGTGTGATTTATGTTTTTAAAGAATAGTTGCAGATGCTTTTGTTTCACTAATAAAAAGCTTATTTACCGGACAAAATTAACATTTTATGGTGTTTTCTAAATAAATATTTTTATTTTATACATTTTATAGCGTTTTATGTGAAATTAATCGATGTGTGTGGTGTAATATACACAAACGATCTTTAACCTCTTCTTTGCAAAAAATTTAACATACAGTTTGCACAAGTTTGTTGTATATAACTTTGAAGTGTATCATTAATAACAGGCATTTCAAGGATTAGATCTAAGGATAACCGTAAATTTCCGTGATCGAGTTTTAAGATTTCTTTATTCAATTTTAATTGTAACGAAATTATGTTCTATTTGAGTTAGTGATGAAAGAACAATAAAGTTAAACATTTTTGTTTGAAAATAGCTAGAAGATGCTAGCAGTTAAGTCATGCTCGTAATACATAATTCTGTACATGTTACATATCTGTAACCATAACTAGTTGTACCAGCGCCCACTACATACCTTTACTATAATTCAAAATCTTATGCTCTTCCGGTATTATTTCACGATATTTTCTGCTGCAGAACATAAACTTAATTACAATACAACTACCTTCAATTATTATTAATCCAACGCACGTGATTTCATCCGTGTCCTGTCATCATCTAATGGCCAATGACTTCACCAGTATCTGGGTTTTATTTTATGCCCATACACAAAATTAATATGTATATAGAAAAATGAATTGTGTCATTTTCACTAAATTATACAAATACGACACAAATATACAAGGAAAGTTAGCGATGCACAGAATTATTTTAGTTTACTACTAAATTATGTATTCAAACAAATTTTGTAGGATGAATGAATCTGTCTATATAAACTATTTAAATATACAAATAAAGTATGTAAACGAGTTTATAATTTTTTAAATAATTAGCACTGTTTAATTTATGTTGATCATTAAATTGCAAAAAATTTTGGGCTCTCACTAAAAGCTTGTATATTTGAAAAAGAAAGTAATTAACAGTGCCAACAGTGTCATTAGAACTGCAAATTTTGTTTATTTGCAAGTTGAAAATTAATGTCGCCTAATTTATATATCATTATAATTTAAATTTTATCAATTCTTTTTATTTAATTAGGAATCATATTTGAAATTTATTTTATATGTTTTGGTTAATTGGTTATTGACATCTAAATGAATAATTTAGCTAAGATTGATGAAGGTACTATGAATTTTGATAAACATTTAAACAAAATCATTCAACTTTTATGCACACGTGGCAAAGTCTACGGATATCTCAATTAAAGGGCAGTAATAATAAAATTATTACTCAAAAATTATTTTTAGGTAATTATTTTTATCAATCAGTCTAAGTTACGTAACGTTTACAACAAAACATCTAGTGTTTGAAATACACGGTGGCCTAGACCTAGCGTCAACAATTTTTTTGCGTGTTAGAACAACATAAATGTGACTCAAATACACAATTAAAAAAATTCCATTTCACACACCCACTTAAAGAAAAATTATTTTGATTTTTTCCAAAAAAAACTGTAACTGTACCCAAAAATTTTGAAATTCTGGGATATTTTGATACATTCCTCGAACTTTATCACTACTATTGTAGGTTAGAGTGGAACGAAAAAACCGATGAAAAAATTTCGATTGCTGGTATTGTGGAAAAGTTGTCTCTTGGTATAGGAAAGAAGGGGGGAAAATATGAAACATATTGAATAAAGTCTTGAGGTGCCGCAAAGACATTGAAGTTGTTTAAATTTTTGAAATGTAAGTAAATTTGCGTTATAACTGTCCGATTTGCATGATTTTTACATATTTATTATCAGCTAAACATACACAAGCATATATTAAAATTCAAAATTAATAATTATAATAAGTGGAAAATTTTTATATTTGTAATTATGAAAGAAACTGTCCAGGAAAGACGGCCGGGCGGCGAGCAGCAGTACGCCCGGCGCGCGGGTTTCATGTTGTGACAGGATTGAGCGTCAGTTGGTTTACGCAGTGCTAGCAGTGTGGTCCGTTGTTTTATTCTTGTGAGTTAAAATGACCCAGTCTAAACAAGTGAACACAAGACTAATGTCAGAGTGTCCAGTTTTTGGAACATTTTGTGATTTAAGTGAAGTAGTGTTGCCGACTTATGAAGATGTCATGAAGTGCTATTGTTTAATTAGACATAACCTAAAGGCTGTTTCAGGAAAGGACCCTTCTGTCAACGAAATATGTGAGTCTCATTTAGTTCCTAAAATAATGAGAGTGTGGTCAAAAGCTTCTATTTCTACCACTTCTAATAGAACAATTACATTAATGGTTAAAACTTACCATGATAAGTATAGGAATTTACTCAAATCTAAAAGTAGAAAAGGGACAGAAAAGCTTGATTCAAACCTTGACAATTTTAGAATAAGTGCTAAACGCGTACATGTAAGAGTTTCGATGAATGCAACTGTGTGAAAGAAAAGAAAGGTCCAGCTTTAGAACGCGAGTTTTTAAGAGACCAGCGTTCTATCAGGAAAATGATTATAAGTAGTGTTGATAGAGCTACCACAAATTCTCTGGTAAAGAAAGAAGCAAGAAAAAGTAAAGAAGCACAGAGATTCATTAAAAGTAGTCAAACTACTGTAAATGTAAGAGAAATAATTGTTGACGACTTTGATAGCGTTGAAGAGCAACCTGAAGATTTTGAAAACCCATCTAAAGATACTGACAAAAAGCAACCAGACGAAACGTACTTACCACAAGCAGGTCCCTCATCATCAAAAACAGATACCCCTAAAGTTATAACTAAAATGCGCATTAAGTTACCCACTGTTGCTTCTATTTGTAATAGAACTGGAATATCAGATAAAGCTGCTGCCGCAATAGCAAGCGCTGCTCTGCAGGACTTGTGTTTCATCACAGAAGACGATAAAACTAAAGTAATTGACAGGATGAAAATCAGAAGAGCCAGATCAAAAAATCGAACAGAAATAATTAATGACAGTCACACTATTGAGATAACCGAAAATAGAGGTGTGTTTTTTGATGGGAGAAAGGATCAAACTATTGTCCAGGAAAAGAAAGGAACCAAGTTTTACAAGAAAACGATTACAGAAGAACATGTTACTTTAATAGAAGAACCTAGGACACGTGACACCGACTTCGGGTACTGGAAGAGATATAGCAGAAAGTATATTACAATTTCTCAAAGACAAGGAAGGTAGTGAACAAATGATGAAATTTACTACAGTTGGTTGTGATGGAACCAATGTAAATACTGGCGTTTTGAATGGAGTGATTGCTGTAATAGAACAAAAAATTGTACGATCGTTACAATGGTTTTTTTGTTCGTTCCATGGAAATGAACTACCCTTACGACACCTTTTTTATTATTTAGATGGAAAAACAAAGGGACCTAATGAGTTCAAAGGTGAGATAGGCAAACAACTGGTAAACTGTGCGAACCTTCCCGTAGCAAATTTCTTGCCGATTGAAAATAATTTACCTTTGTTTGAGAACATAAATGACTTAAGCGCAGATCAGAAGTATTTAATGGATATGTGTAATGCTGTATCAAGTGGAAACTGCTCCTTAGATTTGTCTTTAAGAAATCCCGGGAAACTTGCTCATTCCAGGTGGCTCACCTTAGCTAATCGTATCCTCAGATTTTGTGTCGCAACTGAGAGTCCAACAAATAATATCAGGACTCTAACCGAATAGATTGTCAAAGTCTATGCACCAGTGTGGTTCAACATTAAGTTGAAACCATCGTGCACCTATGGACCAAAACACTTGTTTCAGCTTATTTCACTCTCGCGCTACCTCGTTGATGAGTACAAGAGTATCATAAATCCAATTATTCAAAGGAATGGTTATTTTGCTGCCCTAGAAAATGTCCTTTTGTCTATGCTTTGTGATGAAAGAAAAGAGAGGTAGGCTTACGCCGGGTTTTAAAAACGAGAACAGAAAGTTCAGGTAGCTTAAGGAAGTTCAATGTCCCAAAGATAAATTTCGACGCAAAAGACTACATTGACATGATAACATGGACTGAAATTGACTTGACGGAACCTCCTATTGTAAAACATGTTTCCCAGGAATCTTTACAGGAGTTTATTAACAAAACTTCAAAAGTTCAACCAAATAGTGAAGAGGACTTATTAATTGACTTCCCAAGAATCCCATGCCACACTCAAGCTGTAGAAAGAACTGTTAGTCACGGAAGCAGCTCAACATGTGTGTGGTACGGTAGCTAGAGCTACATAAAAACGAAGATTGCATCAAGAAGGTGTATGCCAAAATTTAACACCAAAAAACAATATAATGTGTCGAAAAAGTAATCAAAAACTCTTTTAAGTTTCAAGATTTGTATTTTTTAAATAAATGAAATTTTAAAGAAAATTTTAAACATATTTGAATATAACATGTTTTATGTATTATCTATGGAGTTAGAAGATAAATAAATTATATAGAATTAATTTATATTTTTTATTTAACTAAAAATGTCAAATTACGTTATATTTGGGATTAAAAATTACCTGACTGTTGCATTTAACTTTGTTTTTCTAATTTTTATTAGATTTTTTGTTGCTTGATTACTGATTTTAACAGTGTCTTGCAAGATTCTTTTCATGAAAATAAAAACCAGTAATATAAAACAATTGTTTTCTAAAAAAACAGTTTTTTTATTAATTTTAGGCCCTTTGCGGCACCTTAAGATATTAAGTTATAGGAACCTAATTCTTGTATCTTCTTTATTAACCTAAATGACAACTTATTTGCACTACCGAATAACAAAAAAACAAAATCCTAAAATTTCGACCATAAAAAAATAGTCTTAAAAATCAGTTCTTTTTTTTAACTTTAGGACTTTTGCGGCACCTGAAGATAATAAGGTACAGGTCCCAAACTTTTTTTCTTTCTTTATTAACATGAATGACAACTTTTTTGCACTACCGAATAACAAAAAATAAAAAACTTAAAATTTCGGCCATTTTCGTTCCACCCTATTGTAGGTATTGTACATTAAAGTAAGGATGGATAGCTGATGAAGAGCCTGAATCTACACTACCACTAATTAAATTGATTAGAACTGTGAAGTTATCACTTTGTTAAAAAAAAAGAAAAAGTTCATACACACAATTCTCTAAAAAAAATTGCTAGACAGTAGAAAATGCTATAAACACTGCTTCAAAATCTAAGCTTTCAGAAGACAGGATATAACATTTTATTCGTCACCATTTGAGTACAGTTACAGTCCGCGCGGCCAAAGAATGCCTCGTGTCGCGCATGGATGTTCGTGCATTCGGCCGCACTCGTTAACGCAATAGCAACTGAAAGCATATGAACAGTAATAGTTTAAACATTTATAAAATAAAAAAATAACCATGTTGACAAGTAATAAATTTTATATTTGAATTATAAATGAACACAACAGTTAAATCGTTTATGAAAATCAATAAAGTATAAGTTCGATTTTTAATTATAGAAACAGAATAGGCTGTATTTTAACAGTATTATTCAGGATTTAAAAAAATTATGATATTTGTTAGGTAATCAATTTTTATATTTCCATACACTTTGGGGAAAAGTTACTCAAACGGCGATAATTACCTACTATAATAATATTAAATACTACTAACAAATAAGTCACACAATCATTCATCACTAGACCAGCCGGTTTCTGTTTCTGAATGGTCCTCCAAATTTATCACCAGTTTTTCGACTTGTACGTCAATCAGTATTTCGTTCTCTAAATATTTTTTTTTCCTGGTCGATTACCTTCTTACAGCACTTTTGCCAGTTTTCTTGAGTAACAGCCGCTAATTCTTCTTCCAACAATCTTCTAACGTAGTTGAAGTTAAAGGTGGTATTTCTTTTTGAAACATTATATTTCACTTGAGCCCAAATCAACTCAATCGGGTTTAAGTCCGGGTGATCTTTTTCTCTATTAACCACTTCACCATATCTGCCTTTTTCGAATTACTTGTTGGAGCACGATCCACCTAAACATTATGGTACGGCGCATTATCAATAACCAAAACCGATTGTGGAGGCAAGTTTGGTAAAAGTTTCTCACGTAACCATTTTTCGTAGTTGCTACCATTCATCTCGTCGTGATAGTCTCCGCTGCTAGTTCTTGATTTAAGTATCAGACTACAACCTGGAAAAAAACCCATTTCACCTCCTGCATGTACCACAATCATTCTTGGTCCTTTGGAAATTGCAGACAGCAGTCCGTAAGTTGTGCCATCACTCCACGACGTTGGATGTGTGTGTCCACTATGAACATATGTTTCGTCCATGTAGATAATTGGACGATTTAATTCTCGGTAGAATTGAATTTTTTATAAGTAATTCTTAGAGCCCTTATATAGTTCTTCTCTATTAAAAGTTTTCTATTATTCTCAATTCTATGCCATTGAAATCCCAGGTCTTTAATATAACACGTAAAGATGTAGCACCACTGTGCCAACCTAAGTCATTGTGGAGTTTCTCGCGTAGAGCAGGAATTTTCACCCGTTCACTCTCAGTCTTGTGAAAATTATATACTATATTGCGAAAAAGGCTCTTTTCGAAATCTTCCAAGTCGGTCACAGGAGACGGACGTGGGCGTTTCTTGCCTGGAGTTGAAATCTTGGTTTTCCCTCTTCTGTTGGACCTTCACCCTCTTTAATAATATTTGCCACTGATCTAACAGACACTTTTGTTGCTTCAGACACGGTTTCTTTTAATTGTTTCAAGGTATATGTGGGGTGTAATTTTTTTAAAGAACTGTACACATTATATATCACCTCACGCGTTTGACCACTTATTACTTGGCCATTTTTTCCCAATGTAGAACTCATATTTCTACACTCGCTTTTAAATCACAGTTGAAAACGAACTAACTAATAAAAACATTTTTAAATATTTGCTAATATGTTGTTAATGATATTAAGAAATGTCAACTATTAGGATTTCTTTAATGAGAATTTAAGCAAATGCCATTAGCATTACATGCGCCGCAAAACTACTTATTTATTTTACTATGTATTGTGAAAATATTTGTTGTTTATACATATTTGTCTAATAAATTTGAGTATTATGAGCTTTAAAATTCACATAGGACACAAAATGGTTCACTGTCGTTTTGTTGCAATAATTGTAATAAAGTTAAATTAACAAGTATGTATGTAATTTAATAACAGAAATAAATAATTAATTAGTGTAATACATGATAATAAACAGAACGCACTTTTGGTGGCGACGCCACTGACATGCCGCGCTTAAGAGACTTGAAGTTGGACGAATGCGCATCCAACGTTCAGGCATTCTTTGGCCGCGCGGACTGTATGCCAGTTTGAATAGTGTAAAACATGGTTTGAGAAAAATAATAATTCAACTGTATCAAACTAAAAAGACACACATGATCATTTTTATTATTACAGCTATAACATAAGGTTACAGTTAATTTTTATAGTCCACCTTATGATGAGATAAGGTATCACGCACAGATGTTATATTTTATTTGGATACAGTTTTTTAGTGGGCTTGGATCATGTACTCATTGGCAGTGATCTCAAGATGTCGTTTTCAAATCGGGAATATGTGGAAATGCATAACATCTGTGCGTGATACCTTATCTCATCATAAGGTGGGCTATAAGAATTAACTCTAACCTTATGTTATCGCTATAATAGTAAAAATCTTCATGTGCGTCTGTTTAGTTTGATAGAGTTAAATTAATATTTTCTCAAACCACGTTTTACACTGTTCAAACTGGCATAACTGTACTTAAATGTTGACGAATAAAATATTATATCATGTCTTCTGAAACCTTAGATTTTGGAGCAGTTTTTATAGCATTAGCTACTGTCTAGCAATTTTTTCAAATAATTGTGTATGTATAAACTTTTTCTCCTTTTGTTAAGAAAGTGATAACTTCACAGTTCTAACAATTTAATTCCTTACATGAAATCTAATGTACAATACCTACAATAGTAGTGTTAAAGTTCGAGGAATGTATGGAAATCTCCCAGAATTTATAAATTTTTGGGTAAATTTACTTTAGGTGGTGTGTGAAATGGAATTTTTTAAATTGTGTGTTTGAGTCACCCAAAAAAAATTTTAACGCTAGGTTTAGACCACCTTGTAGAATAAAATTATTATTCAAAAATTATTTTTAATTATTAGTATATCGGGACACTCTCCCCTCCACTTTTTTACGTCACAAGCCCCGCCCCTGGGACAGTTTAACTTTAACTTTATTTAATATGCCCACGTGGGAGGCGTATTTTTGTCGTCCATTTTTTACGGCTTCTTTTCGGGGGCCATTTTCACCCCTTGATGGAATTTTCACTCTAATTTGGTTGTATTAAGAGCCTCTTTGGCACTTCAGCCCCTGGAAGGTAGGCAAATGCGTGCATATACAATGTTCTGAATGGAGGTCCTAAGGACAGCCCCTTTGACCTGATTAGTTTCTGATTGGTTCTTAGCCCCGCCAGCTTTTGGACTATGATTGGAGACTTAAGGCTCTGCAATGGAATTTATAATAAGGAGTCTCTAATGCTAACTTGTAAGACAGGTATAAGAACTTGTGTTAGGTCTGTGCCCTCTTGTCTTGGCGTCTTGTTGCGAAACTTGAATTTGCTTGTAGGGCCATCTAGTGGTGTATGCACTAATGTATATTTTTTCTGTAATAAAGGTAGCGTCACTTAGCGGTAGGACTAATTAGGGTTTGTTTGCGACGCCATCTAGTGGTGTATAGACAAACGAACATTTTCTGCTCTTTCTCAAACAAACCAAAAAAATCAATAAATCAGATCAATCAATCAACTAAATCAATCTCAATAAAAACTAGATCATACCTTACAATTTACGAAAACCAACTGACAGTTCAAAAATACTGATTTGGTTTAATTAATTACAGCTTGCTTGCTCAAAATCAGCCACTGTTCAAAATACCAAATTGCTATAACGGAAATAAAAGGCAAAAGGTTTTAACGGTTTATTATTACATGCAAATCAATAACTACGAAGTTTAAAACCAACAGATACGTACCGCATAATGCTATTAATTAATTTATTAAGAAATAGCATAACACTCACACCTTTATCTAAGTAACTAAACAAATCAGTAGAGATCGATTAGAATACGAGCTGATATAAAGTTGGTTGGTTTATAACAGCCTCCTCCTATAGTAACACATTAAAATCTTTATTAGCATTTTTGTGAACAATATCAAATAAAATATATATTAAAAAAATACGCATACCTTCAGATGTGTTTTTCTTTCTACCGTTCTAATAATAACAGTGTTGGAGAACTAAACTAAATATTGAAATATTTTATACAGTTTACTAAAGTTAAATTATGGTATTCGATTGTTAGCAATTTACTTATTAGCTCTTGGTTATTTAACTCGCTGGAAATTTCTTCAATGTTGGCATAATTCCCCGAGGCGAAACGTAACACATACCATCCGTCCTCAATATAAATGGCTTTCTCGCTGTCCTGTTGTAATTGTGATGCAGCCTTTTTTAATATCGTCTCTAACACATCCTCTTCTCTTGCGGGTGGATCAGTTCTATAATAAATTAAATTGTCTGTCGCACTTACAGCGACAAAAGAACAAGGGTACTGAATTTCCGAAATGAATACAACCGTTAATCTTATTCCTTTTGGCAGTTGTGTAATAAAACTTGACGTCAGATTGTCAGGAAAATACATCATGGAACTATTACTTAATAAGGTAAGATAAAACTCCATTTTATATATCTCTCAGCTGCGAAGCTAACACCTAGCTATTAAATTTGTCACTGTATCCACGCCACTTAAACAGATATTGTTTATATCGCCCGCGGCCCTTCTCTACCAAAATCTTATCGGCCTTGAATACGGCGTCTTTATCAACCGTAACAATTAACAACTCCTCGTAAAAGTTACCCGCAGCGGGATCGTTATTAAGAGCGCTTATGCGATAAACTAGAGGTCTTCTTTTTATCACTGCACTAATTGTAAAAACTTCTTCGCTCCAGTTCGTTTCATATATCTTCTCAAAGGTGTACTTAGTTCTGGAGATTCTAACATGTTCACCGGCTTTATATTTAGGATGACGTGATGCGCCTAAGCCTTTCGCGTACAGGTTATTCCACACTTCCAAAATGTTTTCATCGTTTACAGCCGCAGGGGCCATCTTTATACTTGAATGAGGGCTATTGTTGTAAGCAGTCGCAAGTTTTTGGAGAACATCAATCTACCTGTAGGAATGTTTGTAGGTGAAATACCACATCTTCATTTTCAATGTTTTATTAAATCTTTCAACTACAGATGGTTTTACATCAGGGTTTTTTGTTACATAGAAATTGATATTTTATCCGTCTGTATATTTGCCGGTGTATTATCACTTTTCTTAAAAATATCGGTGAATGCTTCAATTACAGATGCTGTTGTCTTCGTTTTAAGAACTCTCGCCCAGGCTTTCTTGCTAAACACATCAATAACCGTTAGTATGTAGTTGTATCCACTATTGTGTTTACTTAAAGTTCGCATATCGCAAAGATTCGCTTGCCACAGCTCGTAAATGTTGTTCAAAATATATTTATTTCGCGGAAATTATTTTCTGACAGGTTCATGAACCGTATAAGCCTCCTTAGCCTGCAGCCATTTTTTCACTTCACCATATCTACCCTTTACAGAATTAACTAAAGGTGTTATACCTGCAAACCCTGCCGAATGGTCTGGATTATAGTATACGAAAGTATCTTCGCAGGGTTTTCCTCGATTCACTATTGGCATCGTAATTATCACCTATAGTTGTGAGGCTCGGTTCAATGTTAGGTGATACCTTAGCATCATGTCTTCGAGTATTTCCCATAAACTCTCGTGGTATACTTATTTCTTTAATATACGTCGCAAACTGTATCCAGCCGTGTGGGTTTGTAGTTTTTCGCTGTCTTAACGTTTCGTGAACCAGATCGATAATGTTAGAATGAGGGATGATCTCGCCTTTTATTGTGAGAGTACCCCTTTTATCCCAAAATACATCACCGCCCGTATTCAGAATACGCAAGAAATCAGTGCCTTCCTTCCTGTATGAAACAGGAAGTGTTGATACTATCTCGTCGTCTGCCTGACCTTTGCGTTTCGGCGAATCCGTAATATCATCTTCATCACCGCTGATTGTTATACTAGCAGGTTGACGTAACTGATTGGAAAAATGTAGATATCTTTGAAGAACCTGATTGTGATGCTGCCATTTGTCATGGTCGGTCATTTTGGTTTTTAATACTTTATCCATGTCGTTACCCAACTGCGTTATATGTTGTTTTGCATGACATCTGGCGCTTGCAGACGCTGTATAAAATCTATAGGTAGAATAATAATCTTCTTGAGATTGTGGTCCATAGTTATTGAAACAAATTACCCAGAAATCCGCCAAGTAATGGTCCTAACAGGAGCGGTAGAAATGCGCCGCCCTTCTGTACGAGAAACTGTTTCTTCTTTTTTATAGATTCACCTCTCTGTGCCCGCCGCCTTAAAGTGTGCTTATGTTGAGAGAGTCGCTGCTTCTGATCAGCTGACAGAGGTACACGACCTTTTAAAATGTTGTGTGCACACTCGAAAATGCATTCCACCTGCGTATTATCCAGACATTTCAATAAATCGTTACGCTGACCTTTACTTAATCTGACTAATGCGTGCAGGATATCGGTGGTTTTGATTAAAACGTCAACCATCATATATGATGTAATCTTTATGACTGTCGGGCTTAAACCCTTTTGTCGCTATATATACTTGGCCAATACCTTGAGGTCCGAATATACTTGTTCTATAGCGTAGCACATCCGGTGTGTTCTGTTTTAAATCGAACAATAAATATTCGTGCTGATTAGAAGTAGCATCTTGGTACGCAGCTTCTAAAAATTTAGAGTTGTCAGGTGAAATTCGTCTTACTAAATGCTGTATCTATGCCCTGTAACGTGGATTCTTAAACAAGATTATGTAATGAGCGTTGAGAGATATCTCGCTGTCCACGTCCTTGATGAAATATGTTTTGCATTAAGAAAAACACGCTTAGATTTCTATGACGACAACCCTTTGTAAATATCAACCACCGAAGCGTTAGTCTCACGCACTAGATCGTCAATTATTATTAAGACCGGTTTATCACAGTCAAACTGATCCATACCAGGTAATCCTGTCTGAAATTCCGCTGAGTGATCTTTGAATACGCGATTCGACGTAAAACCAGATAATTTTTTCAAAAGCTGTATCGCAGACAGTTTTGATATTTTTTAGATAATGAACGATAAAATCGATTTCCCACACCCCGATGGCTCCGCTACTATAGCAGAAAAGGGATGCTTAAACCGAACTTCCATCTCGAAACGCTAATCGATACTAAAGAGTATTCCGTTATCATCACAACCTAAATACTAGGTGAAAAAAATTCTGCAATCACAGATATAATCTACTCTATTTTATTGTGCTTATCTGCATCAAGATAACCCTATTTTGTTGCTGTCTTTTAAATATTTACTTAAATCAACACGCGCATCCTGCATTAACAATAATAGTTTGATGATTATATCTAATTATAATGTCTAAGGGGCTACGGCGAGAGGGCGCAGACCTAACACAAGTTCTTATAGCTGTCTTACAAGTTAGTATTAGAGCCCCCTTATTTAAATTTCCCGCCGTAACCATTGCAAAGTCTTAAGCCTCCAATCAGAGCTCAGTAGCTGGGTGGGGCTAAGAACCAATCAGAAACTAATCAGGTGAAAGGGCTGTCCTTAGGACCTCCATCCAGAACATTGTATGCGCTTGTGACGTAAAAAAGTGGAGGAGAGTGTCTCGGTACTACTATTATTCTTATCAAACAGCCTAGAGGTATATTTATACAGTGCTAGTAGCTTGCCTGGCGAGTAGGCAGCAACTCCGATGACAGTTGCTGCTTGTTCTCGAATGTTTACACGGAGAGCTGAAAATGTCAGTTGCTGGCTAGACACCGAAAGACGGACAGAAAATTGTGCCTTCCGCATCATTTTCATCTTCCAATCAACGAAATATGAGGACAGTGATTAAATCGTTGATTACAGTATTATGCGCTGAAATGGAGAAATTGCACAAGCATGAATGTACTGGAAGCCAAAAGCTCATTGGCGCTATGTTAAAGTCGGTGTTCTTGCAGAAAGTTGGGCGTAACGCTCCTGCTGCGATATGGTAATTCGAAATTCACGTTCATAACGTTCAATTACATTCTCCGTTTCACAATATCTGTTCCATAAAAAGCAATAAGACGCTCTGCGTTTAAAAAAGTGAAACGACAACAAATTACTATTGCAAACACATGTGACTATTATTATTAAAACAAAGCGTGCGGTGTAGGCAAGGTACTTCAGTTACAATATGTAGGCTTAGCTAACATTTAAACCGTCGTACATATGAAATCCGATTTATATCCTTCGAATTTTGCCATGTGTTTACATCTTGTCTTTTGTAATAATTAAAGATTAGTTATTTATTGCATACAGTGGTAGTAATTGGAGTAAAATACATAGGCATTTTTAAGGAAATTATGTAATTTTCATAAATATTATGTGATTAAAGTGTATTCTTCTGATTATGCATATAGTTCACTTTTTACTAAATAAACACGTTTATGTGATTTTAAAGAAATTATAGTGTGCTTCCATAAGTATAACAATCCCAAAAAAATTTGTAAAATGTATAAAATTGTATGAGATGTTGCGAGGTGTGTTAAGATAGCCGGGTCTTTTTTGAAAAATGTGATATAAACTTGTGTATAGGAGCTGATAATGTGCAATTTTGCGCCGTTGAAATAAAATTTTGCGCCGTAATAGGAACTAAATTTTTGCAAAAATTCTATAAACTTCATGGCGCCACAAATTTTTGTATAAATCATTATTTTCCTATTCAGTAATTAGGCGGCATTTTGTGCCTTGTAGAATATTGTAAAATTACACTGACACGGCTAACTTGGCGGCCGTGAACTTGTACATCAATAACTTTCTTTCTTCTGCAATCATTAGGCACCAGTTATGCTCCACCTTGCGGCATCGACAAGACTAACTTAGAATAAAATTTTGCGCCCCTATAAGAAACAAGTTACCGTAAAAATTACGTCGCAACGGCTTATTTTATACTCAAAAATATCCCACTCGCAATCATCCAAACAAAAGCGTATTTCAAAGATAGTTGGAAGTGTTCCGTAGAACGGGAAGTATAGTATACCAGAAAATTAACAGACAAAAGCCTGTCACTGGAAATGGAGACAATAAGTTTGAGGTAATTGTCGCCCTTGTTGAGAATCCCGACACAAGTCAGGGTGAAATAAGTCGAGAAGTAGCTTTCAGTAAACGACGCGTTGGTAAAATAATTAAAAGACACAAATTTCATCCATACCGTATTCAGTTACATCAGGATCTGCTTGATAATGATTTCATTCGAAGACTTGATTTTTGCCTATGGGCTCTCAACAAAGTGGCTAAAAATGATAATTTTTGCGACGCGACTCTGTACTATTTTCAGACGAATCTACGTTCCATAATAACGGATTGGTCAACAGACAGAATTTCCGTCACTACAGTGATGAAAATCCCCATTTAGTTCGCATATAATAGTTTCGCTTTTTTAATGGAAATTTAAACGGTCAAAAGTTTAGAAGATTTTTGCAATATAATTTACCTGATCTTTTAGAAGATATTCCAATAGATATCAGAAGACAGACGAGGCTTTATTTAGATGGTGCTCCGGCAGATTTTGAAGTCTCAGAATATTTCAATAGAACTTTCACTAATAAATGGAAAGGACGGGACAGACCACAAAATTGGCCGGCAAGATCCCCAGATATGACTTTTTAATGTTATTAAATGTGAAGAGGTCTTTCCAAGAGAGAATACGCCTTTGTATTGATCAAAATGCACGCCACTTCAGACATTTATTAAAGTAGAAGCATCTGTTTGGAGTTGTAATTATTTTTTAAATTCTATACGTGATTATTATATTATATTATATTATATTTATGTAATTAATAACAATTTTTAATTACTATAGGTGATCAAATTATTTCCATGTTTTATTAATATCCCGTATTTTTATTTACCCTACAAAATTAAAAAAAGATGTCATCTTGTATTTCAAGGCCATCTTAATATTGAAAAATTAGATGTAGTGCTTAAAATAAAAAGAAATCAAAATAACTCAAAAACTGTTAGAGTTAGGTATACGGAACCCTAATATAATTTGAAAGGTTATAAAATTTTACATTTTTTTAAATTAAATATAGGGTGTAATATTTAAAACAATGCAGTTATTTATAATATTAGGTACCTGCAGTTAACATATAATTTGTGAGTGCCCTGTATATTTTCTTACAAAAATTTCATGCTATCAACCCTTTTGCAAAGTACTAACAGAGGCTACGCTGTTTCAATAATAATAAACGTAACAAAAATAAATTTTGAATTCAAGCCTGTAATTTCAAAAATAATTAAATATTTTTGAAACGGTAGGTTTTAGGTATAGGGAATTCTATTGCAACTTACCCTTATTTTATTCATATATTCCAAAAAACGTAAAATATACAGCATGTTCCATTAAAAAATATATAACTTTAATATGAATTTTTTGTGAACACCCTGTACAGTTGAAATTATTTTTAAATTGTGCTCCTAAACACTCTGTATACGCTCTAAGATAAAATAATTAAAAAATTCCAATAGTCTCCTACAGAAACTCCGTAGCGTATACGGTGCGCCACCCTGTGTACACACACACACACACACGCACGCACGCACGCACGCACGCAAGCACGCACGCACGCACGCACGCACGCACGCAAGTACGCGCGCACGCTCGCACGCACGCCCGCACGCACGCTCGCACGCTCGCACGCAGCACGCACGCACGCACGCACGACGCAAGCACGCACGCAGCACGCACGCACGCACGCACGCACGCACCACGCAACAGCACACACACACGCACACACGCACACACGCACACGCACACGCACACACACACACGCACACACGCACACGCACGCAGCACGCACGCACAGCAGCACGCAAGCACGCACGCACCACGCAAGCACGCACAGCACGCACACACGCACACACGCACACACGCACACACACACACGCACACAGCACACACACACACGCACACACGACACACGCACACACGCACACGCACACGCACACACACACGCACACACGCACACACACACCACCACGCACACGCACACACGCACACGCACACACGCACACGCACCACACGCACGCACACGCCACACCACACACGCACGCACACGCCACACGCACACACGCACACGCACACCGCACACCACGCACACGCACACGACGCGACACGCCACGACACGCACACGCGCACGCCACGCGACACGCGCACGCACACGCGCACCGCACGCACACGCGCCACGCGACACGCGCACACCGCACACGCGACACCGCACACGCGCACACGCGCACACGCACACGCACCGCACACGCGACACCAGCACCGCACACGCGCACACGCACACGACAGCACACCCACACGCACACGCACACGCACACACGCACACACCACACACAGAAGATATATATATATATATATATATATATATATATATATATATATATACAGGGTCCGCGTTTGGGAGCTGATCCTATGAGTATCTGTTAAACCAAACTTACTATAATTTTGAAAATTTGGTGACAGGGTAATGATGTTAGGGCTAACTCATCTAAAATATTTTCACGTTCGTACCACTTCCAGTTATACCGGAAGTCGGTACTTAGTCGCTTATTTTAAATGGAACACCCCGTATATTAATACATTTTTGGATTCTATGTCAAATTTTAAGGTAAGTTAGTTAAATAAACTAGATACGAAATTTCAGTCGTTTAAAAAAAACATTTTTCTAAAAAAATTGACAGATGCGGTCTTAGTAATAACTCGTTAATTGTTCTGTTCCTGTCTAACAATTTGAATAAAACTTTGTGGTGTTGGAGGCAAAGGTTTATTGCAACAGTGCAAAAAATGACATTTGTATTTTTCATAAAAATAATATTATGAATGTCTAAACTTGACTATCAAAAAATGCAAGTTACTCATAAAAATCAAATGGAAACCCCTATTTTTTATTACTCAGATCGATTTAACGTCAAAAATTAAGGTAAGTTTGTTTAAAACTTTATTTGCTTAAACGTAACAGTTTCATACTTATTATCAAAAAAGTCCCAATTTTAAAATTTGTGATGAAAATGAGCTACATACTTAAACCTTGTTCGTGGTCACCATGGAAACCAAATAATTGAGAATTGAAATAAAGAAAAATATTTGAATAAGTTACTGCAAAAAATTATAAAAATTGATAATTTTGTGATTCAAAAGTCATTTTTGCCAAACAGAAATTTTCTAAGTCATTTTTTTCAAATTCGATATACAACATAAGTGTAAAAATTTAATACTTTATGAATAAATCGAAAAAAACTACTTTTTACTGAGGAGGTAATACATACTTATCAGCGCATCATTACACGACAAAGATGCTGATTTATTTTGTTTTTCTTTTGTAGTCAATAATTTAATAAAATTGTTGACAGTTTGTGTTTTTCTTGATGAAATGGCTCGACTTAAATATTCTAATACAGATTATTTGAATTTAATTTTAATTCACGGAGAATGTCATAGAGTTGTAAAACGAACAGTAAGAACATTTATCGAACGCTATCCTGAGCGCCCCCGACCATCAGCAGATACAATAAGACGTGTGGTTCAAAATTTGGAACAGTTTGGCACATTTAAACACTCTGCGCCTCGCAAAAAACTGCTATTGATTACGAACAGAATGAAGTTGTAACTTTAGGATATTTCCGTGCCTATCCTTGTAATTCCATAAACGACGTGAAAACAGATATTGACTTAACACCAACAACTATCAGAAGAATTTTTAAGAAACAGAAGTTTAGACAATACTGTTTACAATTAGTTCAACATTTGAAAGAAGCGGATTTCTTGAAACGATATCGAATTTTCTGAAACAATTTTGCTCAAAATACAAGGAATTCCTAATTTTTTGACTAATGTCATATGGACGGACGAATCTAAATTTATGAAAAATGGCATATTTAATCGCCGAAACTCGCATTACTGGAGTAACGAAAATAGCAATCCAATTCGCGAATGCCATTTTCAGGAAATTTGGAATTTTAACATATTTTGTGCTATTCGGAATAACGAAATCTTAGATGTGTATTTTTACAACGAAAATTTGAGAGGTTTAAAATAGTTGATTGTTGCGATTTATGATTACAAATTTAATTTCTAGGAGAAAATTATCTTGAGATATTAAACACTCGAATTCAACCCCGATTAAATCTAGAAAGGGAAAATTTATGGTACCAACAAGACGGTGCGCCCCCTCACAACACCACCGCTGTTTCTATGAAACTTTACGAAATTTTTGAAAATCGTTGGTTTGCCAATAATGGTCCCTTTCCATGGCCACCTGATCCTACGCCAATGGATTTTTATCTTTGGGGTCGAATTAAAAATATTGTTTATGCTACACCACTAACGACTAAAGAAGATTGCATTGCAAGAGTGCAAAATGATTTCAATTCTCTTTCTCCACAAGAAATTCAAAGGGCTACAAATGAAGCCGTTATAAGACGGGTTCAACAATGTCTTGCGTCTAACGGGCAACATTTTGAACATTTATTGCAAATTAATTTACATTTGATCACGAGCAAGAAATACTAAATAAGCGACTTTATCGTGTAAGAATGCACTGATAAGTATGTAGTTACTACCTCCGCAGTAAAAAGTAGTTTTTTTCGATTTACTCATAAGGTATTAAATTTTTACACTTATGTTGTAATATCGAATTTGAAAAAAAATCACTTAGAAAATTTCTATTTGGCAAAAATAACTTTTGAATCACCAAATTATCAATTTTTATAATTTTTTGCAGTAACTTTTTCAAATATTATTCTTTATTTCAATTCTCAATTATTTGGTTTCCATGGCGACCACGAACAAGGAATACTAGATTTAAGTATGTAAGTAGTAGACCGGCACCTCACCTTTCACTTTTTGACGTCATTTGACCTTGGGATTCCCCACGCTCGCTTACGTGTAGGACGTGTTTTTTCACCCCTATTTTTGCACATCCACGTGTGAGACCGCATTTTCAACCCTTATTTTTTATATATCCTCGTGTGAGACCGTATCCTTTCTTTTCGAAGGCCCTTTTCAACCCTAATTAATTTACACACCCACGTGTGAGACCGTGTTTTCAACCCTAATTATTTTTTACTCGCTTACGTGAAGGACCGTATTACCCTTATTTTTATTATTTCTTTTGGGGGTTAAACCTTATGGCTGTATTAAGGACCTTTTGACAGCCAGGACTTTTTGGTTGCTAACGTGAGGACTGAGGTGGTGGCTGAACTGGGGTATGGCTTGGCTTAGGGCGGGGCTGGAGCTTAGGGGTGGTCTAGGATAAGTCTTAGAGTTTGGCCTTGGTGGTGGAGCTAGGGTTGGAGTCAGGTCTTGGTGGTGGAGCTAGGGTTTAGAACTGTATTTAGGGGTGGGGCTGTATGTAGAGGTGAGGATAAGTCTTAGGGTTATTTCTGATGGTATTAAGGTCCTTCTGGTTGTAACCCTGGGGGTTAGGCAGACACATACGCCTACAATAATTGCATAATTAATAAGATATTATTATTTAGTCTATTGCTTTAAAAGGGTTAAATGCTATTGGAGAAATCGTTTCTAATAAGGAGATGAGATAGCATCTGTGTTAAGGATTGATCTTGCGTGGGGGAAATTTGAATGACAGTAAAAATTTAATTATAGAACACTTATTTTTATTATCATAATTAAAAAACCCTCAGTGAGCTATAGAAAAATTACTGCCATTCGGGTGTAATGAAACATTTTTATTAAGTTAATTACATAACAGTTTGTCTTTTCTTAAACGATTATTAAAAACATAGTTTTACCTGCATTGAAAATAATATCCATACGTCCGTTAAAAATGTTGTACGCCTTAATATTTTTAAAGAAACTTAATGCTTGTGTTTTATAACTGTAATTAAAAATCTGTAAATAAATAAAAGGGTTAATACCACACTTACCATATCTGTACTTAAAGAACGTTTTCGAGGCACTGATTTATGCGTGGTGGTCACCGCTTTTGTGTTATCTGTCAACTAAAAACTTTCTAGTTGTGTAAAAGCCAGCTATAATTAGAGTGTAAAATATACAACCTCATTGTCTTTATTGCACTTACTGGAAATCGTATTAACCTTTCTCTTAAAATAAAATTGTTTTGAAAATATTCGTATACGGATACACAAATTGTTTTATAAAAACCATATTAAGTGTTTGGAATGTTTAAAATTCCATAACATTTTGTAGTAAGAAATCACTGTTCACGTTTACTTTTAACTAATTACCGTGTAATTATATAACTTTTGTTTAATTTAATAGTCTAAAAACCAATATAAATGGGTAATATAATTTCTAAAAAATATTATTAGAGTTGATACGCCGTTTTATTTCAAGTAATTGTTTTCAATATATATGAAATGTGTAAGTGGACCTGTATTATTTGTTGTAACCTTCTACTTACATAAATTCAACTTATACACGAATTAATAACGACCTCCACTAACTAGTTTATAACACAATTGCTATGTAGCGTATTTTTTTATTTACACTCGTACTTCTATAAACTATTAATGCTCCATTTTAATAGGGTGATCAACTATCTGAAAAAGGTTTACTGTTAAAGTATACGATGAAGATCGTTTGAAGCAAACCTTGTATTATTCTTATATACGAATGATATTTCAAAAAGTACTAGTATAATTAACATGAAGGTTTATTAATCTACATCCAGACAAGGAAACAGTTTTAAACACAAAGAATTTATCTGTAAGGGGCAGACAATGCTATTACATAAGACGTTTTACAAAAACGTGGTTATTCCACATTGAGTGGTGTGGTAGAATGACGTAATCTATTTTGTTTTGAAATTTCATAGAGAGCATCACCATCATCGAAATTTTAAGATACTACCATCTCATCGTCTTCACCTTGAACGATTATATTGCAACCTATAAAGCAAGCTAATAACCCTAATAGTTTATCAGACATTATTACATGGACACGAGGTTAGCTCTAAATTAAATGGTTTCAACGCTGCTCTGGGAATGCTGTACACACTTAAAACCTTTAAGTCTGCTCGCCGAAGTTGTACCGTATTCACTTTCTTCAATTTTTATCTGCACTCTGTTTCGAAGCTGTAATACGTTTTCTAATACATAAACAGAATCTTCAATACTGTGATACGTGTAGCAGCAAAACACATTAGCTAGTTAGTTTCACCTCTATATTACTTTACATGCAAGCCTGATCTTATCATAAATAAATACATCTGTCAAAAAAAAGCTGATTAAACATAACTCCACGGCCAGGTATAGCAAGCAACGCTTCCAATTATAGCTCTTAGTCAACACAATAGGGCCTACAACTACATACAATCGACTAGCACTGCTTTAGCACGAGGATCAAACGAAAAAACACGCACGCACGCACGCATACAAGCTCGCACGTACGCTCTCACGTACGCACGCACGTGCGAACGCTCGTACGTACGTCCGCACGCTCGCACATACGCACGAACGTACGCACGCTCGCACGTACGCAAGCTCTCACGTACGCACGCACGTGCGAACGCTTGTACGTACGCCCGCACGCTCGCACGTACGCACGAACGTACGCACGCTCGCACGTACGCAAGCTCACACGTACGAGCGTTCGCACGCCCGTACGTACGCTCGCACGCACGCACGTATGCGCACACACACACACACACAACACACACACACACACACACACACACACACGAGAGAGCGAAAACACGCTAAAGCGAAAAACTTGTAAACTTGCAAACATGAATCAAGACGGTGGAGCACCGCTAGGAAAAAAAACAGGTTTATTAACAAAACCGAAGGAAAGCTTAACGTTTTGAAAATATATTATTATTATTATTATTATATAACAACAATACATCATTATTATTTAATAACATGCTTTATCGGTTTTCTTCTTCTTCTTGAACCGTGAGTCGTCCTCATCATCATCATCATGATTTTGAGATTTGCCCTTCCCCCCTACCTCATCGCTCTTCTTTCTCTTCTGTGAATCATCATCTTGGATGTGAGATACATCCAGCTCAACCACGTCATCGCTTTCATCATTATCTTGAACGGTTATGTTGTAATAGTTTATTAACAAGTCAGTAAAATCTCTAATGTCCGCTGATGTTGGCTCATAAACAGGAGAATACATTATAGTAATGCTCACTCGATGACAGTTACACTTTAAAGAGCGAAACACACGAGAAACGAGAACGCAGCTAGCTTTGGGTCTTGTGCGCAAGCGTACTCGTCAATGTTAGGGTAGAATCGGACATCTTCGGGGATGTCTGAAGTATTGACCTAACCACACTCTAACATAGCCCCTGGGGGCATGTTTTATAAATCTAAACGCCTCTTTTATGGTCGAGGTATTTTATCCTAAGAAGCCAGAACGCAGCTAGCCTTTGGTCTTGTGCGCAAGTGTGCTCGTCAACGTTCGGGTAGAATCGGACATCTTCGGGGATGTCTGAAGTATTGACCTAACCACACTCTAACATAGCCCCTGGGGGCATGTTTATAAATCTAAAGGCCTCTTTTATGGTCGAGGTATTTTCTCCTTAGACGCCAGAACGCAGCTAGACTTTGGTCTTGTGCGCAAGTGTGCTCGTCAACGTTCGGGTAGAATCGGACATCTTCGGGGATGTCTGAAGTATTGACCTAACCACACTCTAACATAGCCCCTGGGGCATGTTTATAAATCTAAACGCCTCTTTTATGGTCGAGGTATTTTCTCCTTAGACGCCAGAACGCAGCTAGACTTTGGTCTTGTGCGCAAGCGTGCTCGTCAATGTTCGGGTAGAATCGGACATCTTCGGGGATGTCTGAAGTATTGACCTAACCACACTCTAACATAGCCCCTGGGATATGTTTTATAAATCTAAACGCCTCTTTTATGGTCGAGGTATTTTCTCCTAAGACGCCGCGCTCTTTAAAGTGTAACTGTCATCGAGTGAGCATTACTATAATGTATTCTCCTGTTTATGAGCCAACAACAGCGAACATTAGAGATTTTACTGACTTGTTAATAAACTATTACAACATAACCGTTCAAGATAATGATGAAAGCGATGACGTGGTTGAGCTGGATGTATCTCATATCCAAGATGATGATTCACAGAAGAGAAAGAAGAGCGATGAGGTAGGGGGGAAGGGCAAATCTCAAAATCATGATGATGATGATGAGGACGACTCACGGTTCAAGAAGAAGAAGAAAACCGATAAAGCATGTTATTAAATAATAATGATGTATTGTTGTTTATAATAATAATAATAATAATAATATATTTTCAAAACGTTAAGCTTTCCTTCGGTTTTGTTAATAAACCTGTTTTTTCCTATCGGTGCTCCACCGCCTTGATTCATGTTTGCAAGTTTACAAGTTTTTCGCTTTAGCGTGTTTTCGCTCTCTCGTGTGTGTGTGTGTGTGTGTGTGTGTGTGTGTGTGCATACGTGGTGGTGCGAGCGTAGCGTACGGGCGTGCGAACGCTCGTACGTGTGAGCTTGCGTACGTGCGTACGTTCGTGCGTACGTGCGAGCGTGCGGGCGTACGTACGAGCGTTCGCACGTGCGTGCGTACGTGAGAGCGTACGTGCGAGCTTGTGTGCGTGCGTGAGTGCGTGTTTTTTCGTTTGATCCTCGTGCTAAAGCAGTGCTAGTCGATTGTATGTAGTTGTAGGCCCTATTGTGTTGACTAAGAGCTATAATTGGAAGCGTTGCTTGCTATACCTGGCCGTGGAGTTATGTTTAATCAGCTTTTTTTGACAGATGTATTTATTTATGATAAGATCAGGCTTGCATGTAAAGTAATATAGAGGTGAAACTAACTAGCTAATGTGTTTTGCTGCTACACGTATCACAGTATTGAAGATTCTGTTTATGTATTAGAAAAACGTATTACAGCTTCGAAACAGAGTGCAGATAAAAATTGAAGAAAGTGAATACGGTACAACTTCGGCGAGCAGACTTAAAGGTTTTAAGTGTGTACAGCATTCCCAGAGCAGCGTTGAAACCATTTAATTTAGAGCTAACCTCGTGTCCATGTAATAATGTCTGATAAACTATTAGGGTTATTAGCTTGCTTTATAGGTTACAATATAATCGTTCAAGGTGAAGACGATGAGATGGTAGTATCTCAAAATTTCGATGATGGTGATGCTCTATGAAATTTCAAAATAAAATAGATTACGTCACTCTACCACACCACTCAATGTGGAATAACCACGTTTTTGTAAAACGTCTTATGTAATAGCATTGTCTGCCCCTTACAGATAAATTCTTTGTGTTTAAAACTGTTTCCTTGTCTGGATGTAGATTTATAAACCTTCATGTTAATTATACTAGTACTTTTTGAAATATCATTCGTATATAAGAATAATACAAGGTTTGCTTCAAACGATCTTCATCGTATACTTTAACAGTAAACCTTTTTCAGATAGTTGATCACCCTATTAAAATGGAGCATTAATAGTTTATAGAAGTACGAGTGTAAATAAAAAAATACGCTACATAGCGATTGTGTTATAAACTAGTTAGTGGAGGTCGTTATTAATTCGTGTATAAGTTGAATTTATGTAAGTAGAAGGTTACAACAAATAATACAGGTCCACTTACACATTTTATATATATTGAAAACAATTACTTGAAATAAAACGGCGTATCAACTCTAATAATATTTTTTAGAAATTACATTAACCATTTATATTGGTTTTTTAGACTATTAAATTAAACAAAAGTTATATAATTACATGGTAATTAGTTAAAAGTAAACGTGAACAGTGATTTCTTACTACAAAATGTTATGGAATTTTAAACATTCCAAACACTTAATATGGTTTTTATAAAACAATTTGTGTATCCGTATACGAATATTTTCAAAACAATTTTATTTTAAGGGAGAGGTTAATACGATTTCCAGTAAGTGCAATAAAGACAATGAGGTTGTATATTTTACACTCTAATTATAGCTGGCTTTTACACAACTAGAAAGTTTTTAGTTGACAGATAACACAAAAGCGGTGACCATCACGCATAAATCAGTGCCTCGAAAACGTTCTTTAAGTACAGATATGGTAAGTGTGGTATTAACCCTTTATTTATTTACAGATTTTTAATTACAGTTATAAAACACAAGCATTAAGTTTCTTTAAAAATATTAAGGCGTACAACATTTTTAACGGACGTATGGATATTATTTTCAATGCAGGTAAAACTATGTTTTTTAATAATCGTTTAAGAAAAGACAAACTGTTATGTAATTAACTTAATAAAAATGTTTTTTTGTTTCATTACACCCGAATGGCAGTAATTTTTCTATAGCTCACTGAGGGCTTTTTAATTACGATAATAAAAATAAGTGTTCTATAATTAAATTTTTACTGTCATTCAAATTTCCCCCACGCAAGATCAATCCTTAACACAGATGCTATCTCATCTCCTTATTAGAAACGTTTTCTCCAATAGCATTTAACCCTTTTAAAGCAATAGACTAAATAATAATATCTTATTAATTATGCAATTATTGTAGGCGTATGTGTCTGCCTAACCCCCAGGGTTACAACCAGAAGGACCTTAATACCATCAGAAATAACCCTAAGACTTATCCTCACCTCTACATACAGCCCCACCCCTAAATACAGTTCTAAACCCTAGCTCCACCACCAAGACCTGACTCCAACCCTAGCTCCACCACCAAGGCCAAACTCTAAGACTTATCCTTAGACCACCCCTAAGCTCCAGCCACCGCCCTAAGCCAAGCCATACCCCAGTTCAGCCACCACCTCAGTCCTCACGTTAGCAACCACAAAAAGTCCTGGCTGTCAAAAGGTCCTTAATACAGCCATAAGGTTTAACCCCCAAAAGAAATAATAAAAATAAGGGTAATACGGTCCTTCACGTAAGCGAGTAAAAAATAATTAGGGTTGAAAACACGGTCTCACACGTGGGTGTGTAAATTAATTAGGGTTGAAAAGGGCCTTCGAAAAGAAAGGATACGGTCTCACACGAGGATATATAAAAAATAAGGGTTGAAAATGCGGTCTCACACGTGGATGTGCAAAAATAGGGGTGAAAAAACACGTCCTATACGTAAGCGAGTAAAAATAAGGGTGGAAAAACCAGTCTCCCACGTGGATGTGCAAAATAGGGGTGAAAAAACACGTCCTACACGTAAGCGAGCGTGGGGAATCCCAAGGTCAAATGACGTCAAAAAGTGAAAGGTGAGGTGCCGGTCTACTACTTATGTAGCTCATTTTTACCACAAATTTTATAATTGGGACTTTTTCGATAATAAGTATGAAACTGTTACGTTTAGACAAATAAAGTTTTAAACAAACTTACCTTAATTTTTGACGTTAAATCGATCTGAGTAATAAAAAATAGGGGTTTCCATTTGATTTTTTTGAGTAACTTGCATTTTTTGATAATCAAGTTTAGAGATTCTTAATTTTATTTTTATGAAAAATACAAATGCCATTTTTTGCAGACTGTTGCAATAAACCTTTACTTACACCTCAAAGTTTTATTCAAATTGTTAGACAGCAACAGAACAATTAACGAGTTATTACTAAGACCGCATCTGTCAATTTTTTTAGAAAAATGTTTTTTTTTAAACGACTGAAATTTCGTATCTAGTTTATTTAACAAACTTACCTTAAAATTCGACATAGAATCCAAAAATGTATTAATATACGGGGTATTCCATTTAAAATAAGCGACTAAGTACCGACTTCCGTTATCACTGGAAGTGGTACGAACGTGAAAATATTTTAGATGAGTTAGCCCTAACATCATTACCCTGTCACCAAATTTTCAAAATTATAGTAAGTTTGGTTTAGCAGATACTCATAGGATCAGCTCCCAAACGCGGACCGTATATATATATATATATATATATATATATATATATATATATATATATATATATATATATATTGTATCTTCAAATATACCATGGGTTGACCAGCAGCGTCGTAAAATAGGCTTTTGCACCGTGCTTTATTTCCCACAACTCTTTCTGGTCCAAGCCCAGAATTCGACCTCATCTAGAACATAATTCTCACCTCTGGGGTCGTGCTTCCCAATACGCTTTCGATATCGTTGAACGTATTAAAAATACGAGCAATTAGTCTTGTAAAGAACATATCTGTAACTTCTGACATACAGTCCCTTGAGCATAGAAGAATCGTTTCAGTTCTTTCGTTGTATTATCGGTATTACACTAGATGAATTACATTCTTTGACACCATTTCGAACAATCTTTGCTTGAAATACTCGGGTCGCTTATTCACATCATTAATATACAGTACAAATCTCCCGGTCGTACCAACTGGGCGCAATCCATATTCTTGAACACAGTTTTTAAACTCTGGAATTATCTCCCTAATTCCTGTTCTCTTCTCATTTATGATATGAAAAAATTTAACTTAGCCGTTCATGGGCATCTCTTGGCAACTCCATATCCCCTATCCATCCTTCTAAGTGTTTCTGAGTGCTGTGGTACGGTAGGCGTAATTTGCCCTGTTCTGGACCACAATTATTAAAAAATTGAGCATTTTTCTTATGTGTCTATTGATTTCTTAAAATGAAAAATATAACCAATCAATTTTCAAAAAACGCAAAGCGAATGGAAAAAGCTATTAGTTAGAGTTAATGAACTGATTGATCTATCCATCATAAACTAATTAAAAATACATAAATAAGTAATTGGCGTAGGTAGCAATTTCTTTGTTAATTTCTTAGTCGAGGTAATACAAATCCACATTGTTTTATTTTGGTTAATAAGTATAATTACACCATTACGAAGCAAATTGATAGTTTTAAGATATTAAACACAGAAGTGATATAATCAATTTGAAATACTTTGCCAATTATAAGGTCTAACTGTATATAATTCATTTTAATCAATTAATTCAGAAAAAAATATTCGTATTTATTTTGTTTTCTATTAACACACATTTTTTAGATCAAATGCATGAACTCATTAAACTAAACGAGGCGCCAACCATTAAATGTTCCGTTTGTTACCTGAAACCGTTTTGCAGTGTACTGGTATTTACATGAAAAACATTTACATTTTCTCATATCCTAAATAAATAAATAAGAGTAAATAAAAAAGTAGCTTTGGAAAGGCATTTGGCACTCCGGTTACGTTCGATACAATGCAATAGTGTTAAAAATACGTTCGATCGCCATGTAGTCGACCTTTCCATTCAACTGTACCAGATTGCAGATACATCTTTATTAACTTCTTAGAACATTGCTCTGGTCCAGCATCAACATATTGGCTTGCAATCTTCGTGTCCTTGAGAAGGTCAATACCTTGTCCCAGCCTCTGCTACGTAAGAAGACTTATAAATCACATTGCCGTATCGACGCTTCAGGCTCGTTCAGACAACAGACTAACCTGATCTGCAATTTTAAATAGTATTTTCTTGCTTTATATAATATAATAGGTTATACTGGGTCAAATCCGTTTAGGTGAAAGTTTTCTTCATGCTTCTTTAATAAAATTTCAGTAACCGTTCATTTGTTTAATTAACACTATCGATCTACTTGATTTTTGAGCACTAAATTCTTGATGATTTATGTTATTAGCTTTATTGTACACCCACACGTACAGGAAGATCTGTTAATTACCTTATTAAAATATAAAAGAATGATATACTTGACCTTACTCCCAATTTGCACACTATTTTATATAACGCTGCGATTTGTACTGATAAATTAAAAGTTAAGTGTGTAAATGACTTTTAGTTAAATTCCAATTAAATTAGATAGTTATGACCTTTACTTATATAATTTAGACGTTCTTAAAGGAAGAAAAGGATAAATGGTGATATGTGCAAATTTATACAAATTCCATGCATAAAATCCCATTAAACTGTATTTAGTAAGAAAAAGTAATAATTAAGCTCTAAACTTTGTAAGATTGTAAAGTTTAGAGTGACTAGAATGCACATCACTTCAAACAGAACAAAGTAGAGCAGCACATGTTTATAAACTGATTTTAGTAGGGAAATTGTTTGAAAGGAAAGAACAGAACTATTTAATCTGAAACCAATTTAACATCTTCCTGATCACGTTCAATTAATGCCTCTGCATTTGATTAGTTTTCTTAGCATACATTGAAACGAAATCGTTGTACCAGGCTCCATTCAACTATTTTTTCATCCAGTTTATCTGAAAGTAAGCCTAAGCTGGAATTTTCAAACATATTATCACAAGCATTCCTTTTTTCATCAAAATGATGCACCAAAAACAAGCTTTTTCTTCAAACAATATGGCGACAGCTTACCTTTACTGAAACAACAAACAAACATTTTTTTTTATTGTTTTTGAATAATAAATGTAAAGTTTCACGATTATTACTCATAATTAAGATACTTAGCTTTTGTGTATGAAATAATGTATTATTCATTTATTTTTATACAAATTTGAACGTTTTGATAATTACGGTTATCTTCTTCAGTAAATGATAATAGTTTTGAAAATCATGTAAGATGTCAAATAAATATATCAAATCGGAAAACTTAAATGTAAACCTGCGACAATAGGAAACTATATGATTATAATCTATTAATATATACAAAAAGAAACAAAAATTAGGTGATCTAATATTAGTAGTACACCGGCACCATCCCCACCACTTTTTTTTACATCACAAGCTCCGCGGCCTGGGACACCTTGGCCGCCATTTTTTATATGCCCACGTGGGAATCGTATTTTTCACCTCCTTTTTTTATGGCTTCTTTTCGGAGACCATTTTCAACCCTTGATGGAATTTTCACCCTAATTAGAGCCCATTTGGTAGTGTTAAGAACCTTTTCGTCAGTTCACTTATTTTTGTATGGCTTGTTTTCGGTGGTCATTTTCAACCCCTTGATGGAATTTTCACCCTAATTAGGACTCTTTTGGTTGTATTAAGAGCCTTTTTGGTAGTTCATCCCCTAGAAGGTAGGCAAATTCGTACGCATACAATGTCCTAATAAGGAGCCCTAATGCGACCTCATAAGGCAGCTATAAGAACTTGTGTTAGGTCAGCGCCCTCTTGTCGTGGCCCCTTTGGCGGGAAATTTGAAATAAGGGGGCTCTAATGCTAACTTCAAAGACAGCTATAAGAACTTGTGTTAGGTCAGCGCCCTCTTGTCGTAACCCCTTAGACATTATAATTACATATACATCAAACTATTATTGTTAATGCACGATGCGCGTGTTGGTTTTAGTAAATATTTAAAAGACAACAACAAATAGGATTACTTTGACGTTAAAAGATAAGCACGGTAAAACAGGGTAGGAATATACCTGTGATTGCAGATTTTTTTTCACCTAGTATTCAAGTTGTGATGATAACAGAATACTCTTTAGTGTCGATTAGCGTTCCGAGGTGGAAGGTCATCCCTTTTCTGCAATAGTAGCGGGGCCATCGGGGTGTGGGAAATCGTTTTATCGTCGATTTTCTAAAAAAATATCAAAACTGTCTGCGATACAGCTTTTGAAAAAATTATCTGGTTTTACGGCGAATGGGAGCCATTATTCAAAGATCTCTCAGTGGAATTTCAGGAAGGATTACCTGATATGGAACAGTGTGACGGTGAAAAACCGGTCTTAATAATAATTGACGATCTAATGCGTGAGACTAACGGTTCGGTGGTTGATATTTTTACAAAGGGTTGTAATCATAGAAATTTAAGCGTGGACAGCGAGATATCTTTCTCAACGCTCATTACATAATCTTGTTTAAGAACCCACGTGACTTGGCACAGATACATCATTTAGCAAGGCAGATTTTACCTGACAACTCGAAATTTTTGGAGGCTGCGTACCAAGATGCTACTTCTAATCCGCACGGATATTTACTGTACGATTTAAAACGGAATATACCGGATGTGCTACGCTATAGAACAAACGTATTCGGGGCTCAAGGTACTTGCCAAGTATATATAGCGAAAAAAGGGTTTAAGCCTCACACTCATAAAGATTACATCATATATGATGGTTGACGCTTTAATCGAAAACATCGATATCCTGCGCACATTAGGCAGATTAAGTAAAAGTCAACGTGACGATTTATTGAGATATCTGGATAGTAATCAGGTGGAATGCATATGTGAGTATGCACATAAAATTTTAAAAGGTCGTGTACCTCTGCCAGCTGATCAGAAGCAGCGACGTCTCAACTGAAGTACACGTTAAGGCGGCTGGCACAGAGCGATGAATCTATACAATAGAAGAAACAGTTTCTCGTACAGGAGGGCGGCCGATTTCTACCGCTCCGGTTAGGTCCATTATCGGAATTCTGGATAATTTGTTTCAATAACCATGTACCACAAGCTGCAGAAGAAGATTATTCTACCTATGGATTTTATACAGCGTCCGCAAGTGCCAAATGTCCGCAAAATAACATATTAACGCAGTTGGGTATGGACATAGATAAAATTTTAAAAACCAAAATGACCGACCATGACACATGGCAACAGTACAATCAGGTTTTTCAAAGATATCTACACTTTTCCAATCAGTTACGTCAACCCGCTAGTATAACAATCAGCGGTGATGATGATGATATTAGAGATTTGTCGAAACGCAAAGGTCTGCCTGACGACGAAATAGTATCAACACTGCCTGTTTCATACAGGACGAAAGGTGAGGCTTTCTTGCGTATACTGAATGCGGCCGGTGATGTATTTTGGGATAAAAGGGGTACTGTCACAATAAGAGGTGAGATCATCCCTCATTCCAACATTATCGATCTGGTTCACGAAACGTTGAGACAGCGAAATCTACAAACCCACACAGCTGACGACAGTTTGCGACGTACATTAAAGAAATAAATATACCACGAGAGTTTATAATACTCGAAGACGTGATTCTATTGTATCACCTAACATTGAACCGAGCCTCACAACTATATGTGATAATAACCATGCCGATAGTGAATCGAGGGAAACCCCGCGAAGATCCTTTCGAAGAAAACGACTTTCGTATAGGTAAAATTTTGCGACGCGAGGCTTTCGACGAAGGCTGTTCCGGCTACCCCACTCCAACCCTCCCCGAACATAGTCGAGGTTGTAAGGCAGTGTAGGGCGTCGCAACTTGCTCTCGGGTCTTCACCCCTTGTCGTGATCGGAACTTTTTCGTGGACCTTCGTGTATTGTCGTGGTACCCTTGGCGGAAAATTTGAATTTGGATTATAATAAGAGGCCTAATGCTACTTGTACAACAGGTGTAAGGCTGCGGAACTTGCTCTTGGAGCTTTTTCCCTTGTCGAGGCCCCATTGGAGGAAAATTTGAATTGGTATTTAAGTCTCTGCAGATTATGACTGGAAAAATGAATTTCTATTGTAATAAGACAGATGTGGAGTCAACAACTTGCTCTCAGTCCTTCGCTCCTTGACCAAAAGTTTGAATTTGTTTGGGGCGCCATCAATGAGGGGAAATGTGAACTTGTATTCGATTAAGGGGGCCTAACGCTAACTTCTATGACAGGTACAGGGCTTCGAAACCTGCTTTCGGGGCTTCGTACCCTTGGTGGGAAATTTGAATTTGTATTTAAGTGTTTACATTCTGATTGCTTATTGCGAGAAATTTGAACTTGTATTCCAATAACGGAACCTAAGGCTAACTTATAAGACAGACATAGGGCTTCGCAACTTGCTTCCGGGTCTTAACCCCGTGGCCCCTTGGTGGTGAATTTGTATTTAAGTCTACATTTGGATGGTTTATTGCGAGAAATTTGGACTTGTATTCTAATAGGGGGCCTAATACTAACTTATAAGACTGGTATAAGACCTCGTAACGTGCTCTTGGGGCTTTGCCCTTGGCGGGAAATTTGAACTGGTATTCTAATAAGCGGGCCTAATGCTAACTTGTAAGACAGGTGTATGGCTTCGCAATTTTCTCGCGGGGCTTCACACCCTTGGCTGTAAATTTGAATTTGTATTCTAATAAGGGGCCCTAATGCTAACTTTTAAGACACGTATAGAGTTTCGCAACTTGATTTCGGACCTTCGCCCCTTGTCGTGCCCCACGAGCTCAAATTTTGAATTTGTTAATAGCACCATGTACTTTGTATAGACTAACAAATGTTTTCTGTAATATAGCTGGCGCCAGCTAGTGGCATATTTTAAAAGTACATACAGGTCCCTGTGATGGTTATGGTGGGAAATTTGAGATAAGGGGTCTAACACTAGCTTTTAAGGTAAGACGTATGCATCTGGGCCTCAATCAACCGATCAACCTCGATCAAATCAAACAACGGGGGCTTCGTCCCTTGTCCTAGCCCCTTGGCTGTATATTTGAATTTGTATTCTAATAAGGGGTTCTAATGCTGACATGTAACACAACATAATCTCTGAACAACTTCTTTCACCTGAGACAGTGAGTATAAGCTTTTCTGAATTTCTTCCTTGGAAATTGAGTGAAATCGAAATAGATTTTGAGTTGGCCGAAAATATAAAAAAATTGAACATCTAACCATTCATGACAACAAAAATTCTTAGAAAAGATAAATAAAAAGAGATACGATAACATTATTTGTACGGCGCATCTAAAACAGGTGATGGAGTAGGCTCTGCTTTTGTGATAGGTGAGGAGGTGAATTCCTGGTCCCTCAACAAAAACGCGTCGATTTATTTTGCAGAGCAATACGCTCTGTGGCAAGCTCTTCTGTATCTTTCCTTCACTATACAGAACTACACAGCTTGTCTGATAGCATGTGACTCCCGTAGCGCCTTGGAAGGTTTGTTAAACCTGTTCTCTTCTGATCCATTTGTCCAGAGAATTTAGTACCTTGTGGACAACTTAGCCTCGCGTCATAGCCGGGTAACTCTCAAGCCTTGTTGGTGTGACTGGTAATACCAAGGCGGATTCGGCCGCCCTTAGCTACAATCGTAAATATAGACACGATGCGCCTTTCGTGAGATCCCTAGATTTTATGCTTTATCTAAAAGATCATATTTTCAATAAATGGCAGAGAAAATGGCAGAATCTAAAACAACATTTATATTATGTCAAAAAATCCACTAGAATGCAATACCTGCCTCTTAAAGCAGATCAAGAAAGTGGAACAAAACCGCATCGCTTGAACTTTGGTCACACCTCTTTTACCCACAAGCACCTCCTGTTGGATCAAAGTGCACCAATATGTACGGACTGTAACATCCAGATGAGTATCAAACATATCAATTCCGACTGTCCCATATATGATGCTCAGCGGATGCTTTTAGATCAAGTAACGTTTATCACAAAATTTAAAGTTATATGTATGTGTGTCTGTGTCTATTTATTTAAAATCACTTGTATCTTTATCAATTTATGCCAAAAATAGACGAAATGACGCAAGCAGTCGAACCCTATTTAATAAATAAATAAAAAATAAATAATAATAATAGTGTCTTTAATAGCCGTACCAAACTAAATCTACATTTAACAAGAGAGTGTGGCGCGATATTTGAAAATGTGTACTTTAATATTTTTGGCCATGCTGAATTCAACGAAAATATCTGTAACTTTATAGCATTTCCGGTTATGTCGGAAGTAACCATCATTATATTTAGAATTTATATCAGTTCTACATACATAAACGCAAAATTTACATCGATTGGGGCTTGAATCTCGGTGGCGCAGTTGGTTAGCGCGGTACTCTAGCCAAGTACAGGTCGTAGGTTCAAATCCTACTCGAGGTAAACTTTTTATTTATGTATTTAATAAAATTAATAATAATTTTTAATTAAATATTTTGTATTAATCAAAACATCAGCATTTTGAAATAACCACATCTAAAATAAATTATTAATACTTTCACGGCTTTCAATTGTTTGATGATTAATGTACAATTTTTAATACACTGTTTGTTTGCCGTTTACCTGAACCGTCTTTATCTGACAAAATATTTTACAAGCGGCACATTTACAGTATCTTCGTTTAAACTAGCCCGGTTTGCTACTAATTTCCGTTTGCCACTTCCATGCAAAAAACGACACTATTTCACTAATAATATGATTTATTACTCTCTGTTATTCTGGGCCGTACTTTAGGAGTGTAATTTTATTTTAATAAACATTAGCTAAATCTTCAATAGACTAAATATTATTAAACCGCCTTGAAAATGAACAGCTGTAACGCACTAAGGCCAACAATGAGAAATGTCCCAATATCAAAAAAAATTTAACGAAATTTAACCAAATTATGGTCTAGAGTTGTGAAAAACTTTAATTTTAAAGTGGTACAGATATCTACTACAAATAACTACAAACTTAACATAGCAATTAAATAAAGAAATAATTATCCGGTTTAATATTATCTTAATTTTAACTGTATACGTTAAATAACGCAATGTTGTGATATACTTAATTGGTGAAGTATTTAATTCGAGCTCTAAGAAAAACACAACAAAAGACATAGGCATACCAACGAGTAAAATAAAACCTAAGGCATACCATTTGTCTTTTTTTAATTACAAGGTGACAAAACCTAAATATGAGGTTTTCTTCTTGCCTGTTTAAGTTATTAGGGTGTTTATATATTTCAATGGTTTCTCCCCGTAGACGAGCATAATAATGAGTTTGCCTTGATAAAATTTCCGCATTACCAAATTGAATGTTATGATTTAAATTATTTATCCCTTGGCCAGCTACGGTAGACATCTCTGGTTGATTCAATCTACATTTTATATGTTCCTTATGTCTAGTATTGAAACTACTCTTTGCAGTTCCAGTGTATACTTTTCCACAAGAACAAGATAACTTATATGCTTCAGAAGTTACTAATGGATCTGAAGCATCTTTAGGAGATATTAAATGTTCGTGGATCATTCTTGTAGGTTTGAAAATAGTTCTAATTCTATGGTTAAGACATCTTTTCAATTTCATCCGTTCACATTACATGTGAAAGGAAGAAAAGCTATACTGACTAATTGTTCTTTACAAGTCTAACAGGTTTAATGACATTATTAATTTATTTAATGTAATAACCATTAGCTTCTACTTATGTTTTTAAATGATCAAATTCATATTTAAAAGATTCTGAATCACAAATTCGTTTAGCTCGATTTACTATAGATTTGATTACATTAATTTTTTGACATAGGTAATAGTTTATGAAGATATCTTTCTGTGTGTGTCGGCTTCCGGTATACTCTAAAAGACAAAGATGAATTGTTTGTTTTAGAAATTAGTTTATACACACACAGACACACACGCACGCACGCACGCACGCACGCACGCACGCAGGCACGCACACGCACACGCACACACACACACACACACACACACACATATATATATATATATATATATATATATATATATATATATATATTTCAATCGATGCTACTTCGAAAACTATCAATCTGATCAAAACAAGTTTTATACATAAATTTGTTAGTATTTCAATATTAGCAAGCGTATTACAAACTCTGAATTACGTTTGACGTTTGAAATATCAATGCCAACTATTTTTGTTTAATACGGACCTGGTCTTTTTAAATCACCGTGGTAAAGGCAATTTAATTTTAAATTCAGGTGTGTAACCCTATACATTTTCGAAGTTTCTCTGTCAAAAAATATATTATCAGTATTTTTGGTAGTGGATCTTCTGTACCGTCCTCTATCATAAGTTTAGTTTTATAGAAACATATTAAACCTATATTTTTTTGAGTTTAGAATTGAAGAGAAGTGAATTTGATATTTGAAAGCGAATTACAATTCGTATTAACAATACGACGTACAGTTAACATAATAGATCATGAAGAAGCCAGGGAAACATCGTGAAAAGGTTCTTAAAACGAATAACAAAAATAGTTATTGCACAATATCATTCATTCCAGGTGCTCAAAATGACCGCCATTAGTTCAAAAACGCTATATTTCAATATTTGCAAAGGACGCTTAGAAAACAGTAGAACAGCGTAACTTGTTTATTTGTCACATTAAAGTCAGATTTATTGAAAGAAAATTGATGCGAATTCGTATTTATGCCATTTCAAGTTAAAAACAAATAAAAATTAATTTTTGTAAGGAAAAAAAATTAGATATGGAGTTTGTTTACGCAAGAGCATTTCGTAATGCTAAGAAAGCTCTTGAAAATTGCCATTGTTAGTACGCAGGAAGAAAAGTTACTAATATAATTTTTTTTGCGATTAACCATAAATCTGAAAGATTTTCGATTAGGCACACAAAAGGAAAGCAACTGTTACAGCAGTCCATACTGAAGAGGAATTAAGCGTATTAGATAGACACTATATCATTTTAATTAAGTCAAAACGATTATTTTTCAGAACCACGAAATAATATTGATCTTAGCATTCACTGGTTACAAGAATTTTGTGAATTAAGATGTTTCTCTAAGAGAGATTGAAGGAGAAGTTGGAGTGTCGAAAACGCAGGCTAGAAGAATTTTACGTCGAAATAATTTTGGACGTTATCGCTGCCGTAAGATTGATTCAACATCTGCGACCGGCAGGTTACCAGCGAAGGAGGATGTTTTGTCGCTGTATTTTTAGAAGGAGGCGACTGAATCCTCATGTTTGTCAGAAAATTTTATGGACTAACGAAAGTAGATTCTGCAAAAATCGTTGGTTTAACAGAAAGATTTATTATTGTTGGACGCGAGAAAATGCATATTTCCACCGCGAAACAGCATTTCAAGAGAGGTTCGGCTTCAACGCAAACGCTCGGAATACTGGATTCAAAAATTGTGAGTCCCTTCTTCTTCGACGGGAATTTGACAAGCACCATCTATCTAAATTGTTTAGCAGCTCATTGACATGATTTTTAGATGACCTGCCACTTGACATGCTTAGAAATTGTGTTAATTTTTAACAAGACGACGCAGCAGCACACTTTGACCGCCGATTATCAATTTTCTAAACAATTTAAAACCGAATTATTGGATTGGTAACAATGGACCTATGACTTGGCCGCCACGTTCGCCGAATCTCACCCCTATGGACTTCTCCTAATGGGGTTTTATTAAAGATTTAATTTTTAAAATACAGCAGACATGCCGCAAAGTTATCCAAGCGATGTTACATTATATTCAAAGAAGTGTAATAAAAATGCTCAGATGTATTTGAGAAATAATGGAGGTCATTTTAAGCATCTTGAATGAACGATATTGCGCAATAAATATTTTTGTTATTAATTTTAAAAACCTTTTCAGTATGTTTCTCTGGCTTCTTTATGATCTACTATGTTAACTGTATGTTGTATTTAGCTATTGTTAATACGAATTGTAATTCGCTTTCAAATGTCAAATTCACTTTCATTTCGCTTCTAGACATATAAAAACGGAGGTTTAAGATGTTTCGACAAAACTAAACTTATGATGCAGGACTGTGCTGAAGTCCCAATACCAAAAAACACTGATAATATATTTTTGATATATTTGACAGAGAAATGTCGAAAAAAATGCATAGTTGTGATGCATAGTTGAATTTAAAATTAAATTGCTTTTACCAGTGATTTAAAAAAAACCAAATCCGTATTAAAAAAATAAGTAGTTGGTATTGATATTTCAAACGTCAAACGTAATTTAGAGTGTGCAATACTCTTGTTGTGTAAATATTGAAATACTGACACATCTATGTATAAAACTTTTTTTGATCAGATTGATAGTTTTCGAACTAGCACCGATTAAAAATCTCAAAACCTACACAATTTGGCAACTCTGTAAACAGTATATTAAAAGGCTTCAAAAATTGCAACTTTTTTCTATTTTAACCTACCTCGCAAGTCTTACCGTTACAAAGATAGCAATAGTGACCCATGGTATTTGGACCACCCGTATATATATATATATATATATATATATATATATATATATATATATATATATATATATATATATAGGTGTCCCTAAATTGCATGGCCGCCAAAAAAAGTATAAGGAAGATTACTTACGTAAAAATAAGCCGATTTAACTAAACTACTTGCCTTAGTTCAAAAGTTGATAATAACGAAGCTACAGGGTGTCTAAGTTGAAAAAATAAATCACATTTATTGCTTTGAGCTAATTTTATAAAATTTCTTATACAGGGGTTTCTTGGGATGAGAAATTCAAATTTATCATCGATTTCCGTGTATTTCCTAGAGGACGCTACAAGCGACCATTAGGACATGTTTAAACTTCTACGGCTTCTAAAAAGCAAAGGCGTCTGAAGTTCTTTACCTAAGTAAAAGCGCTTGCGCAAATGTGCAATACATTAGAAAATATTTTTTCCTGGCTAAACCGTTCGTTTTATCCAAATTTTTCACGAGGGAAAAAAGATTCATAATTAATTGAAATTAATTAAAACTAATTATTATTGCGAAAAAAAAATAGGATAGTCTAATAAGTTATTTTGATACTTTTGGATAATTTGCATGCATCATGAGCTTTAGATGCGTTCTTCTCGGAAACCAGGGTTCTTAACGATATCAAGAAGGTATACCTTTTTTAAGCAGAAAATGTAGGGAAAACTGCTTTACATACTAAAAGGGTCTACAGTGTAGCATAAAAAAGTTGCAGCGGTTTAAATATATCCTAAAGGTCGCTTGTAGGAAATACACCGGAATCGATGATAAATTTTAATTTCTCATCCCAAGAAATCTCCAAGAAATTTTATAAAATTAGCCCGAAGCAGTCGAAAGATATGAAAGAAAATGTGATTTCTTTTTTCAACTTTGACACCCGGTCTATATCTTCTGTTGACAACAATATAATTTATATGATTTCTAACAATTCTATCATTATTATCACCACGCATACAATCTGCGTTTAGGAAGTTAAAACAGAGTATTTGCAATTATAAGTTCCTCATTAATGCATAACTTAACCACCTATCACCACGCTTGTTTCTTTCACCCAAATCATACTGTCCCACACAGTTCCCTACTTCTCTCCGGCCCAGCATTTATATCACCCTTTGTGATATTTACATCGTGTCTTTTCGTCAATTTTAATACGTTGCCAATTTGTTAATAGAACGTCTCTATTGTGTCTTCATCTTTATCTGCTGTAGGCGCATATATTTGAACTATGTTTATACTTCGCTTTAGGTGAGAGTTGGAGACAGCATCACTACGAGGTCAGGATAGGGAAAATTTGCTTTTTGCTTTTTGTGCAACCTTATCCACAATGATGCCTTCTCCCTGCGAATTGTTATTCCCACAGTAATACATTGTTCCATCCCTGGTAGCACATAACCTCTATCCTGACCATTCTGTATCGCTAAGCTCCATAATGTTACGTTCATATTGTGCATTTTGGATACATTGTCAAGTTTTACCACTTCGTATAAACTTCTCACGTTCCATGTTCCAATTATCAGGGATATATATATATATATATATATATATATATATATATATTAATTTTTATTCGTTTGACAGGGATTTTTCTTGATGACGGCCTGAGAGGCCCTGTCGTCTAGATGTGCTTATCCACTCCTGGATCTCGGTTTCCGAGACCTATAATCAGTAAGATTATTATCAATTTGTGAGTACATGCTGAGTCCATGATGGCTTATACTTCTTGCGGATCTTTAGTGTGGTAGTTATCCCGTGGCTTTCTACATCTCTATGCCGTTAACTATTTCTTGATAGTTCCACCGCCTTTGGGGTCAATTTCTTAACCCCGAGACAAAAAGGTGCACCCATGTAGCACACTAGGTTGGTCCATCATTGGGAAAGGGTGACAGGGTTGGCAAACAGTAACAGTTGGCTTCAACGGTGGGCTCAACGTTGGGATGGTGTGTACAATAACAAGTGTATCGTTGGCCCAACGTTGGTGGTAGCGCGTTGGAAAACAGTTTAAAGGTCTTGTTGGGCGAACGTTGGGAAACGATGGGGAAACGCTGCGGCTGTACGATGTCATGCTTCAAAAGCATTTATTTAGGTTTTAGCAGTTAGCATCCTTTTTATCTAGGGTTGGCATCAATCACGATGAGTTTGGAATGCCATATTTGTTTTTTGACGCTGGTAGCGGTTAATTTTGATTGTGCGTCGTCGTGTGTTTATTTCAACGTTATTTACTACGGTTTATTACAGCATTATCACAGGTATTTTAGTTTATTGTTGCATGAAAAGAATACAGCGTTTAGTAAGTAATGTAAGTATTTCCTTTAATTGGTTGTATTACAATAATTTACTTTCCATTCATATAATACCCACTGTTTTCTTTTGCATTTGCACAGTATAAATTAATCACAGATAGTATACAGGAAATGTTACGGTTGATGAATTCTTCGATCATATAACCTCATATCTTAACCTATTTCTTATTCAGTCGCAAGTAAAAGCATAAACTTTTTCTGATTCCAAGGGATAGATATAAGCAGATTACCAATCATGCTAAAAGTATTTAAAACAGTGGGAGTCAATCGGTGTAAAGGGTACAGGATACGATTAAAAATTATTAGTTTGGTTCATGATGTAAAAGAAAATGGCTAATATTCTACATGATTCATTATTGGTGACATTATACTCCATAATTAAGCTCGAAATGGGGTTTGATAATAAAGGTATACTTTAAGTATACCTTTATTTTAGAATGTACAAAGTTGTAGGTTTGAAGACTTGTCCGTAGCAGTTATTAGGGAAGAATGGCTTACACCGAGAAAGATGGAAATATTTTGGCCTCCCTATAAATATTCTGATGACTACCAAAGATGCCTTTTGTTACACGTCCAAACCGCACTAGGCGTCGTGCATGCTTACTAATGTAAGCGGGTTGCCAAGCCAGCTAACAGGGAGATGGGCGTGGTCGAAATAATAAGTAAAATGAATGATTAATATGCTCAAACACCTTACACTTATACTCAAATAGCTCAATTCGGGAAAATATGTCTCTAGGCGCCACCACAATCGAAACTTTGTTAATATAATTATCTTAAGCTGGATGTTAATTAACCCTACTTGATTGTGGAAAGTAGGATTGTGCTTACTCGGTAAACTCATATACGAAGGTTCTAAAACAAACACTCGTCCCAAACAATTCAACCCAAACTCAAATAAATTTAGTACTACCCAGGTTATTAAAAACTTTTTAAATACACCTCGTATACCAAAACTTCCAAAATAAAATTTATCACTCAAATTCATTCAATGAACGGTAATTAATTTTTAAAATTCTTAACATGAACGATATCTTTTAAATTTAATTTACTTTTGAATCGTAGTTGACATTCGTAAACATTTAAGGTTTCAAAACTCAAACTTTTATTATACTTAATGAAATTTAAACTAACAGCTGATCTGTTAATAGTGCATCGCTCTAATGAAACTGACATAAAAATTTTGTAATCAACCTGGCTAATATAAACTTTCAGGTTGTTCCTTAAATCTGAAAAGAAAATGAAAATATGCAAAGCTTACTCTTTGGAATTGTCAAAACAAGATCACCAATTAAGTAAATGTTACAACTGTGTTTCATACCTGGTTAAATAAACAACAGAATAAAAATTTAACGATAAATATATATTGTCCTGCATAAAATAATAAAAAAAACAAATGTTTACGTACACAAGGATATTTACATATACCTCAACAACGTGGTTGAAAATCAAAACCACACGTCACTACCAATTTCTGCAAAAATTCTTAATACTATACAACCCAACACAACATGATTCGAGAACGATTATCTTTTCGCTTCTAAGCTAATTAATATTTGATCACATTACACAAATGAAATAAACCAAAGAGATAATCGTGCTTTACTAAATTTTTAAAATACTTAAATATAAACCTTACTTAAAATCGTCCATTAATCCTTGGATTTTCTTTCTTCCGTAAACCAAATATTTGTAGTCCATTTGTACTGCTTAAAATTGCCTGAAGCACATTACAAAAGGCTCAACAAAACTTATTCCTCTGTGCACTCACAAATAGTCTAATAACACGTAATAAGCTGTATACGTTTGGTTGCCTCCTAAAATTTCTAGCAACCTTTACACCAAATTAGTCCCTTATACAAATAAAACTTTCAATGTCATATAACGTTATTTAAACATTGGTTTAATATACAATGAGCACTTCGTTCACTTAACAGGTGGTCTCATAAATACTTTTAGCTGAATCTCGTTACAAGAGCACGCGCTGCACTTAACACTTTAACATAACATCTGTTATCTTTATTCAAATCTGCTTACGCACTATTATTTTCTTGAAAATAAACAAACTAATTTTTATCTTCAACTTCAATTTAATTATTGTTTTGTTTATGAATGTCTTCTTCGATTTATCCCCGGTTCGGGTTACGCAGTTGTTTAAACAATTACTGCCTCATTAAAATTCACAAACATACTCCAACATCATCACATTCTATCCCACACTAACTCGCGTGCGCGTCTCACCGAGCTCTCATCACAAGCCAGAAGCTAACTTCTTAATTCTAACTAACTAACTCGTCAATCTCTGACTTTCCTATTTATAACTTCAGTCATCCATCTTTAAACATGTCTTCCTTCCGCGTTATATTCTCCAATAATATTCACTCAAAATGTCATAGTTCTGATAGCTGCTTCCCTCTATACAAGCACGCGTGTAATTACAATACATCGCCATATTTGTTTTCACTTACAAATTTTACAATTACTTCATGAAGAAATCATTTTTCGTCATTACATTCATTCAGTGGCCACTCTGGACCATTACACAACTTTTAACCTTTATCTCCAATCTGCGCTCGATCTCGGTCCGCAACATTTGCAAAAAATCAGTACCCTCTAATGTCTCAAATTCCATATACCTACACATATTCTCAAAACAATTGCACAACATTACAAAACCCTTCGGAAATTAACACTTAAACATACCCAATCTTTCTCTACATATTTCCTAAAACATTCTACACTTATTCTTCACATTTTCTAACCAAGATTACTCATCTTATCTTCAGACATTCCTTTCTTTATCAGCAGCAAAACAGTAGCGATACAGTGGAAAGCATTATCGTCCCATCAACAAATTTCTCTTCACATTTACATTCATCAAAATCTAATTATTCCAACACTAAAGTCTTTATAACATTCAAATACACGTATCTACATACAGAATTATATTTCTCCTACATTTCCAGTGGCGTATCATACACCCACATACATTATATACACACAAAATTTTTTTTTTCCGTTCAAACTCAATACACTCGTGCTCAAAACACGTAATATACGTCATTATAACATCCTACATACAGGGTGCGTCAACGCAACCTGACACTTTCTTTGAAAGAAGTGGTAAATGACCAATGGCCGATATATAACATTACGAAACATTATTATGCTACTGGTAAGTTTATACATGGAGTCTGATTATAATAACTATACAGAATTTGCGTACATTGGTCTTATATTCTACCTTCACTTTATTTTCTTTTACACATATGCCACAACATTCATTACTAAAAGGTATCAAGCTAGAATAAATAACACAGAGGTGGTAGTATCGTACAAATAAAAATCATTTGTATAATAACTATTAATTGATCTAGTGATCGACAAACTTTTTTCTTCTGTGTCGAACTTAATCTACATGGCAGTCAAAGTCATTATAATATCTTAGTAAACTACAGTATTTAAAATCACTATAAAATTAGAGTTCAGCTGGTTCTTATGTGGATCACTGGATGCCACAGGTTGTCAACCATTTATATACTTTATTCCTTTACATACAACACGAGTTTTTAGAATTTTTTTAGTTTCCTTTTTTAGATAATCTTCTGAAGGCTAGACAACAACTCAAACGTGCAAAATGTGAAAGCGATCTTAAACAGATGGGGAGGGATCTTTGAAGAGAAAACGAAAACAGAAACAATATAGCTCTTCAGATCAAAATGATGATAATGGTGTGATGACTAAGAATAAATTATCAACCCAGAAACCATCTCCACCACCTCCAACAAGTACTCAAGGAAACACATGTACAGGTTTGGAGAAGCATGTAACTATATTACAAACACAAGATAATTCTACCCAATCCACCCAAGCTTTGGAAAAGGTGACTAAACAACTAGCTAAGCTGTTCATGAATCTGCTCTGAGAAGGATTTCATACTTATGAAGTAACTGTCTATGTATCTTATTCATATAATTTTCTGTAAGAAAACTATAAATATTAGCATTTGTTTATAGATACTTAGGAATGATCCAAAGTTAAGTTTATTGTCAATCTATATTCCTTTCTAGGCAAGCACATTGAGATTTTTAGGTGGAAAGAATTTAAGGCAGTCATCCACCGACTTTTGGAAAAAATTTTCTCTGTAGAAGTTGTTCCATTGTGTAACTGGACATGAAAGTATCAGATAACTGCACTTGAGAATCTTCTTGTAACACAAATTATAATAAGTTAGTTATATGGTTAATAACTTTAATTTAAAAAAAAATGATAATAAGTAAACTAAGGGCCAAACAAATTCGAACTTCGCAATCAATGCGCATTAATTAGAAGCAAAGATAAATTAAATTAAAAGTAATCACATCTTCGATCGGGAATCGAACCCAAGCAGGGCCTATAGGAAATCTGTAATTTTCAAACTAAGGGCCAGTTTCTAGACTCTAGAGAGTAAATTAAATATTTAGTCCAGATTAAGGTTTAATGCCGAATTAAAGTCAAATTTATTAAATCTCTTTGACTGACCTTGGTCATGTAACCCTCATTAAAATTTAATCTGAATGCACACAATCGTTATCCTAAGTAGGGATCGTTATCCGATATGTGACCCAAAATTTGAGAGAAATTAAACAAACTAACATAAAATGTGTCCCAAATGGTCTAGTAGCAACCCACTTACCTTTCTGGAAAGTGCTAAACCTATAATTTAAACAAAGTATTGAACAAGCTTTATAATACGTAAAATCAAAATATACATGTGCACTGTTCGATATCCAACATTGACCCAAAAGTAAAACCAAACATATTTATAAAGGCAACCAAATAACTTTAAACCGAAGTCTTAGGAAGAGCTCTCCATAAAACTGGTGTTTCAGTTTGAAATCAAACCAAAACGCACTTTAAAACCTAAAATACAAACTAAAACTTACACTAGATATCTACCATGTATATATATATATATATATATATATATATATATATATATATATAACGAGAGCCTCATCATGCCGAATTAGTGATTAAAATGCACTCACCGGGTGATGTACGTGTGTATATTACTTAGCCGAATGTATTACCAGATATAATTTATGTGTTTTAGTCAAGCGGATGATACCATGTGAAGGAGTACCCTTAAAATGTCCTATGCTCTGTTTCGGAGAGCAGTTGTATGTTATTTCATAACTCGAAGTAACGTTGGCCGACTATACTGGTAGTATCGAGCAATAAATCTTGAAAACAGGAAAAACGATAAAATCCAATAGGACGAAAAGAACCTATATAAACCGATTGTGTTAGAAAATGAGTTGATGCGAAATTTTCTTTTAAAATGTTTATTATTTTATAATATTACAATATGTACTTATTCATTTCAAAATATTAATGCAACGAAAGAAAGTGGTTTAACATACCTCTTGATTCGAAGCGAAATGTGTGTTAGAAGCTAATTATATCCGTAAAATACGATCACTAACCAAATTTAGTACAATTAGATATATAGAAATCCAAATCCAGTATCAAAACTGTTAATTTTTAAGTAATATTACAATAAAATTATAGAAATCTTTCTCATATAGCTGTATCATTGCAAGGGCTTTCTTGCAAAACATTGTTTCACATAACTCATTACATGGTTGTGAAAAATGTCTTCAAGAGGGAACTTACATATGGAGAACTGTGTGGCCTTACGCGACAAATATAACTAAAAGAACTGACTTTGAATTTGGAACTATGTTGTATGAAGATCATCAGCAATCAAAAGTGTTTTAACAATATAGGCTTAATTACCCAAGTACCATTAAATTACATGCATCTGATGTGTCTTGGAGTAATGAAGAAGCTTGTGGTTACTTGGGTTGAAAAAGGACCAAAATAAGTTAAGCTTCAAGCTGCTCACACCTATGTTGTTTCAGATAGATTGGCCCTTTTAATCCCTACCATTCCAAAAGAATTTTCTCGGAAGCCAAGGCCTCTGATTGTTTTTAAATTTTGGAAAGCAACTGAACTCAGAGCTATTTTATTGTTATGGGGATTGGTCGTTTTGAAAAACATATTGTCTCTTGATGTTTACGTTCATTTTCTTGTACTGTCAGTCGCAACTTACATTTTGTGTGATTCAGCGTTAAGTGAGGAACTACAATGCTTACCTTATGCAAATATATTAATTAATTTCTTTGTTAGTTCGGTTAAAATGTTGTATAGTGAGGAAATATTAGTGTACAATTTCCATAATTTATTATACATAACAGACGATGTTGATAATTTCGGTGCCTTAAACAGTTTCTCTTCTTTCCCGTTTGAAAATCATATGCAGCGTATAAAAAAATGATTAGAGACCCAAACAAAAATTTACAGCAGATTGGGGAACGTTTGGGGGAGGATTGTAGCATATCTTCGGTTTCCTCAAAACATAAATCACATATTAATATGATAATAAATCTAGGGACGGGTGTTTCAGATAATGTTTCTTTAACAAAAAATGGCAATATTGTACTTGTAAATGGCATAAATGTAAATTTAGAGGTTCCAAATGTATATGATTTGAGTTGTACGTTAATTCGAAGTAAAGCTGATTTTTTTTTTTGATCCATTACCTAGTAGTCGTTTACATATACACCGTGTCCAAGATAAGGATGCCCACTATGGGGATCTCGGAAACGGTATGAGATGGAAGGTCGGTTAAATAGAACAAAAGTTACGCATTTGAGAGGATGTATTTATGGTCTTTGTAGAACTCGAATACCTCTTTTAGTTTTTGAGATATTTGAAAAAAATTGAATTTTCTGATTTTCGATTTTATTTTTTTCTGACCTTATTTGAAGAGCTACCAAGAAAAGAAGAGCACATTTTCATTGCCACTTTTCCAGCTCTACTTAATGCTTTTATTCATTTTTTGATACAACGTTTGATTTGTTAGCAACCATCATCAACTGTATTTTTTTAAATACACGAAAAAAAAACATTTTCATTGCCACTTCTCTAGATCTACTTAATGCTGTTATTCAATTTTTGATACAACGTTTCGTTTGTTAGCAACCATCATCAACTTTATTTTTTTAAATACACGAAAAAAAAATTTGCCATGTTTAAATTCTCTCCTTGATTCTGAATTCAACGATATATCACACTTTATATTTTTGATACGTTTCGGATGAGAAAATACATATTCAAGTCCGTGGAGTTATGTATAATTAGCTTTTTGACAGATGTATTTATGATAAGTTCAGGCTTGCATGTAAAAAAATATAGAGGTGAAGCTAGCTAGCTAACGTGTTTTGCTGCTTCACGCATCACAGTATTGAAGATTCTATTTATGTATTAGAAAACGTACTACAGTCTCGAAACAGAATGCAGATAAAATTGAAGGAAATGAAAACGGTACAACTTCTGCGAACGAACTGAAAGATTTGAAAAGTTTGCAGCATTTCCAGAGCCGTGCTCAAACCAGTTAACTTAGGGCTAACCTCATGTCCATGTAATAATGATAATAATAGTGTCTGATAAAAAACTGTCAGGGGTTATTAGCTACTTTTATAGGTTGTTACAATATAATCGTTCAAGGTGAAGACGATGAGGTGATTGTATCTCAAAATCTCGATGATGGTGATGCTCTATGAAATTTCAAATAAAATTAGATTACGTCACTCTTATTTCAGATCAGAAATTTTAAAGCGTTTAGTTAACATTGCTATTAATCTCAACTGATAAAATTCCATATAACATGAAGTACATGTGTGTGTGTGTGTGTGTGTGTGTGTGTGTGTGTGTGTGTTAACAAAATTTTTTAAATACTTGTAAGTGGTTTGAATGTAAATTTTATAAGTACAACATAATTGTTAAACACGAGTAGCAGTAATCAGGTTTTGTATATTACTTTCTAAATTAGTTAATGATCGGAATGTAATAGCCAGTTTATATCCAATCATTCACAAAGCATGTTTAGTGAGACTACATGTGGACACGTTGTATAAAAAATATTTCAGTTCAACATATGGTTATCATTATTAGAACAACTGAAGGAGAAACACTTCTAAAGGTAAGCGCATTATATATATATATATATATATATATATATATATATATATATATATAATATATTACATGTAAACACGTTATATAAAAAATATTTTCAGTTCAACGTATGGTACAGCTAAAGGAAAAAAACACTTCTAAAGGTAAGCGTATTATTTTATATATATATATATATATATATATATATATATATATATATATATGTTTTTTTACCTGATATTGCTAACAAAATTGTCGATAAAGATTTTTAAAATGTATTATTACTCTTATAGGATGACGTCATAAGATCAGCTCTACAAATAGTTGGTACGTATTCGTGGATTTTAAACTTGTAGTTATTGTTAATTCGCGTATAATAATAAAACCATTAAAACCTTTTGCCTTTTATTACCATTATATCAGTTTGATATTCTTAAAAAATTTAATTTAACTCTATGTTATATATAAGTAATTATTACTTTCCGGTCTTTTAATGGGGTTTTGATAACTGTTAATGAACACGTTACTATGAAACAATTTTGTATGTATGTAAGTGAACATGCAAATAAATCAGACATAATTTTCCGAATGTATAGGTGGTGCCTGTTTAGAAAGAGAGAATCTGCCTATATAAAAAGTAGCATTGCATTAGGGTAGAAATTATTTATTATTTCACGTCACATTTAATTTAGACTTTAATGTATTCAGTTTTGAACTGTAATCTGATTTCCGCAAACTGCAAGACATAGTTTTGGTTGATTGATTGAGATTGATCTGGCTGATTTGATCGAGCATGATTTGTTTGAGATTGATTGATTAATTAATTAATTGGTTTGTGCGCATGTGTGTGTGTGTATGTGAGAGAGAGAGAGAGAGAGAGAGAGAGAGAGAAGAGCCTAAAGAGAGAAAGGGTGAGAGAAAAACAAGATAGAGCAAAAGAGAGGTGTGCATCATCAACTTGTATTGTAGAAAATGTTCATTAGTCTATACACCACTAGATGGCACTAAAATCAATTTTAACTGAAAGGGGCCAGGGCTCATACCCTGATACAAGTCCTGTCTTAAAAGGCTAGGGCCTCCTTATTAGAATACAATTTTGTATCACGAGGCGAAGGCCTACAGCTGTAAGATTAAGTTAGAACCTATATACAATTGCACCAAGGGGGTCCCGATAGGGGCTAAGCTCTACACTTGTCTTATAAGATTAGGGTTCCCGTACCATCTCCAGCCAGGGGGCGAAGGCCCGAGAACAAGTTGCAAAGCCCTGCACGTGTCTTACAAGAACCTCCTTATTAGAAATACAACGTATCTATAAATTTCTCGTAGGTAAAAGATCATCCGAACGTACCCAATCGCATATGACCATTTTAAAACAATAGGATCGATAATTTTAATAATAATATCTTATTAGGGTAATTATGCAATTTCCAACATTGTATGCGTGTGCGTTTGCCTAACCTCCAGCGGTACTGCTCTTAATATAATCAAAAGGACCTTAATTAGGGTTAAAGCTGTCCATCAAAAATAACCCTAAGACCAACTCCAGGTCCAAGACCAACGCCAAGTCGAAGACCAAACCCAAGACCTGCATATGCTCCTCAAGTGAGCAAATACAAAAATTTCTGTCAAAAAGGCTCTAATTAGGGTTAAAAATTCCATCAAGGGCAGACCCTCGAAAAGAAACCATAGGGGTGAAAATAGCAGCTCACACGTGGGCGGCCATAAAATAGGAGTGAAAAAACACGTCCTGCACGAGGGCGAGTAAAAATAATTACGGATGAAAAGGGGTTAAAAAAGGCCTCCGAAAAGAAGCCGTCAAAAATAGGGGTGGAAAATATGGTCCCCACGTGGGCGGTCTTGTGACGTCATAATCCAAGATGGCGGCGGAAGGTGTCCGACCACTACTAACAGTTGGCAAAACGGACATTTTTCACGGTTGCCCAACCGTGTAACAAAACTGTTTCCCGACATTGGGTCAACTATTTGTGCTACATGGACACTTACTAAATCCTCCTCCCGAAGCTGGTAAGTGAGTGGAGGATATCTTATACCGGTAATCATTCGGTGGCTTTCACCATATCTGGCTATCCTCACCTTTTACTTCGTTATCTACAAGAACCACTCGAAAATTCTCAACGGTTCCGAAGATATCGAACTTGATTTACCACAAGAAACCAGATATAGCACGGCGGTAGTGAACGGGTTAATGAACGAACAGATTGATCGAACGAATAATTTAAATAATTTAAATATAGAGTTATAATTTAGATCAAGTTTGCTGTTTTACCTAAATGATTTGTTACCATAACTACTTGTTATTATTTTACTTATATATTTTCTCGCGATAATGATACATGTATTGGAACGCGTTGAGAACTAAATAATTAATATAAAATAAATTCTGAAATTATATTGTATTTAAAATATTAGTGCTATTAATTTATCACGTTTGTTTATTATAAATATTAAAAACTGATTTTCCTGTTCACATATTTTCCTATAAATATCTTGCATATTTTCAGAATTTTATACCTTAGCATTAAATTTTATACATTTTACATCATAATAATTTTTGCATAAAATTATAATTTTTTGTTAAGAATCGTATTTTCAAATGAGTGTTTTAAGTACGATTAAATCATTTAAGAATTACGACACAAGTTCGCCTTAGGCTTTTTCGAAAAATCGAAAGCAAGTTGACTTTTGCTTGATCGGAAGTGATTTTTATATTTACTACAGTAAACCTTGCAGCTTATCAACAGCATGTGAACCATAAATATTAATATTCCTGCAAACAAGCATTTCCTATTTCTTTTTCTTTTGCAACGTATAAAGATAGTACTTAACTAAAATGAAATAATCAAGTCCATAACATTAAAATGCGGACATGTCAATTACAAGTTAACGTTTACTGCAGATTTTCTAATATAAATAAGTTATGCACCTCATGGTTTTAATGCACCTGACATGACATATCTAAAGGTACCGTTATGGTTCATTTCGAAAAATACAGATATTACAAAATTGTTTCCATAATATTATTTATAAACTGAAATTAAAAGTCGTTTATACTAGAAAATGATTTGCCGCATTAAATAACCAATTACATATGATCATGTCAAAAGATAAAGAATGTTCTTCATGTTCTTCACGTTATTAGTGTTAAATGACATGTCCTCCACACACCGTTAAACAATTTAATACAGAAATATATTAAAAAAAATGAATAGCTACAATTTATGTTATCTTATTTGGCTTTTAAAGTCAAACAAATTACCTTTTAAGAAACACCTTGAACTTTAAGTAATGAACTTGATGAGTTATGGGTTTCCGAATACAATATCGATAGTTTAACAAGATATATTGCATATTACAAGCAAAATTCTTCGTACTATGCGGTTTGCTTTATATTTACTACACAAAGATTAGCTAATAACGTACTTTGACCTTAAAGCTTTCAACTTCATACAAACGGATAAAAATAAAAATAATGAGATATTTTTAAAACAACTATAAATAATAGTAACATCTTTATATAGCTTTAGGAAAGCGTGATTTATGCCTTTTTAGAGAGTTAAAAAAAGTAATGACCATTAATTGAAATGGAGTCATTAATAAAAACCTAAATTGCACGGTGGGTACCAGCATAGATTATTTTTTCGTGAAGAAAATAGATTTTGTAAAAGGAAGTTCGGTAATTTGATTTTTAATGTCTCAGTAGATACACATCAAATGATTTCGTTAATTATTATTAAGTCATCAAAAGTTTGAGATTTATGTGAATTTGCAAATATTTAAATTAGTACTAATCAAGATTGGCAACATGCAAGATAATAAAAATATTTTTATTATTATGTTAAAAGGAGCTGTAAATTTTCTTCATATCAAAGAATGATACTGCCTTTCTTAATTAAAACATCAACTTCAATCATAAATATATATAAAAATTTCACCTGTTACAGTGTAGGTCAGGTTATCTGTAGTATGTCACTCTCTTAAGGCTTATTCTACTAAAAATGGTAACAATAATGATGTAGTAATAAAAAAAATGATGCTAATAGTATACACCAGCACATTACTTTATATTTTATAAAATTAATTAATAGATACGCCGTGCATAAAATTTACATTAATATGAATTTAACGTTTTCATACAATACTCTAAATGTGACAACATTGCACGTCAGCGCTCCAGTCTAAAATTCTATGAGAAGCCGTCTGTGACCCCAAAGAATTTATATTTTAAAGCTATACTCTAAGATCTATTAACGCTATCTATATTTTCGCAACTTTTATTGCACATTTTTGTATCTTAATTTTTTATTATTTGTGATTTATTTTATGCTGCACATTTTTTTTAATTCTGAATGCTGAGATTATGACCTCAAGCAGATGAGAGAGACTTTTACATTTATCTTTATCTTTACTTTATAGCGATACGTATTATATAATTCAGTACCGTAAACTGGAGATACTTTTTGATCAAACTTTTTTTTTAAGATCGCATAATATTTTTGGTGTTAACTTAAATTTTTAGAGGAAATTGACAATAATTATTGGTTTTAAGCCTACTATATACAACGTGCCCAAGACAAGGATAAACAGCATGGGGATCTTGAAAACGGAAGAGATGCGAAGGCGGTTAAATTATAGAAAAGTTGTATAATTTAGGGTATGTTCACATATAGTTTGCAACAGTTCATTATTGTTTATCGTTTCCGAGATTTAGAATAAAATGCGATTTTTGGGTTTTTCTTTTTTCTTAATTCCTTCATTTATTTTAAAAGATTTTTTAAAACCAAAGGTACTTCTTCATTTTTAAATTTCTAATTTTTTATTCGACGTTTCGTTTCAAAGAAACCATCATCAAATTTATTTTTTATATTGCCGCAACCAACTAAACACCCTGTATTCGATAGTATTTTTTATTACGAATTTAACACATTATGGTTTTGAAGCTAATCTTTAAGAAAAATTCGGATTAATACGATATTTTTTTATGTACAAATTTAACAACTCCAATCTTTTAAAACTATTTCATTACAGTTAAATAATTACAATAACTATTTTTCGGACACAGGTAAGCTCGCTTTACTGAAGAAAAATCCATCGGGTGGTCAAGCTACTACACTGTAAGTTCCAATCCATTTTCCTGTAAACCGCAATGACAGATGGACATTTCTTGAGTTGAAACCAGCAGTTAACAAGTGCTAGAGGCATTTTCCAAATCAGTCCTTAGCAGTAGAACCGGGGCACCATGCGCCATCTTGGATTTTCTGGGGAAAACCCACCTTTCACTTTTTTATACGCCTACGTGGGAGACCGTATTATCCATCCCTAAGGTTTCTTTTCAACCCTTGATGGGATTTTCATCCAAAATTAAGGCCTTTTTGTTTTTACTCACTTACTTGAGGGGCGTATTTTTTCACCCTTATTTTATGGCCGCCCACGTTATTTTTTTATGGTTTCTTTTCAAAGGTCTTTTTCAACCCTTGATGGAATTTTTACCATAATTACCGCCTCTTTGTCAGTTTAGCCCCTAGGAGGTAGGCAAATGCGTGCGCGTACAATGTTCTAATAAGAGACCCTAATGCTACCTCATAATACAGATATAAGAAGTTGTGTTAGGTCTGCGCCCTGGCCACCTTGGCTGAAAACAGTATTATAATAAGGGGATCCTAATGCTAACGTGTAAGACAAGTGTAAGAAGTACCATGTAGGCCTTCCATCTTGTGTTAGGGTCTGCGCCCCATGTCGCGGTCCCTTAGCAGGGAAATTTGAAATAAGGGGGCCCTAATTCCAGTTTGTAAGACACGTGTAGAGCTTCGCAACTTGTTCTCGGGCCTTCGCTTCTGGCTGGAGATGGTATGGGGACTCTAACCTTATAAGACAAGTGTAGAGCTTAGCTCCTACCGTGCCCCCTTGCTGCAATTCTATCAGGGTCTGCGCCCTGGCCCCTTTGGTTTAAAATTAATTTTAGCGTCATCTAGTGGGTATAGACTAATGAACATTTTCTATAATAGAAGTTAATCATGCACACCTCTTTCTTGCTCTATCTCGTTTCCCTCTCTCCCTCTCTCCCTCCTTCAGCTCTTTCTCACACACAAAAAAAATCAATTAATTAATTAATCAATCAATCTCAAACAAATCATGCTCGATCAGATCAATCAGATCAATCTCAATCAATCAACCGAAATCATGTCTTACAGTTTGCGGAAACCAGATTACAGTTCAAAACTGAATACATTAAAGTCTCAATTAAATATTACGTGAAATAATAAATAATTTCTACCCTAATGCAATGATGCTTTTTATATAGGCAGATTTTCTCTTTCTAAACAGGCACTACCTATACATTCGGAAAATTATGTCTGATTTATTTATATTACATATACACAAAATAGTTTCATAGAAACGTGTTCATTGACAGTTATAAAAACCTCATTAAAAGGACTGGAAAGTAATAATTACTTATATATAACATAGAGTTAAATTAAATTAACATGTTTTTAAGAATACCAAATTGATATAATGGAAATAAAAGGTTTTAATGGTTTTATTATTATAAGCGAATTAACAATAACTACAAGTTTAAAATCCACGAATTCGGACGAACTATTTGTAGACCTGACTTTATGACGTCATCCTATATATATATATATATATATATATATATATATATATATATATATATATATATATATATATATATATATATATATATATATATTAAAAATAATACGTTTACCTTTAGAAGTGTTTTTTCTTTCAGTTGTTCTAATAATAACCATATGTTGAACTGAAATATTTTTTATACAACGTATCCACATGTGTAGTCTCCCTAAACATATTGTATGAATGGTTGGATATAAACTGGCTATTGCATTCCGATCATTAACTAATTTAGAAAGCAATACACAAAACCTGATTACTGCTACTCGTATTTAGCAATTATATTGTTACTATAATCGAACCCATGTTTTTCATTAATAGCATGTTCCGCTAGAGATTTAGAGGTGATACATATAAATCAAAATCCTACGGTCAACAAAAAATCGGATATAAAAAACCTTAGTAGTATCTATAGTTATATTCTTACATTAGATAAAGAATAACCTTTATATTAGTGTGTCTTATGGGTTCTATACGTGTTTTCACTTGGTTAGTTAAATTATGTTGTTTAATTATTTCAGTCTATACATGTTTTATGTCTTTATAGTTAAATTTTTACTTAGTCTGTTTTATCGTATATTAATATCTCCTTTCTCCAAATTGTTGTGTATAGTATAAACTAAATTGTAAACAGGTTATCTTGCCGTCCACACGGTTACAAATTTGTCAATATTGTATTCAGCCTTTCTATTTTTAATTTCTAATAATATAGCAATTTAACTTCAATGTAATAGTACACCGCTGTTTATGTCATACAATCTTAGGGGGTTTTCCCTGTTATATTAAAAAAAAAATTTTTTTTTTATTTTAAAATTATGTATTGGCGTTTTCCCGCTGTAATAGCAAGATCAATTGACGTCCTTCTATTTAAGAAATAATGTTACCTCTATCTTAGCCTACAACACTTAAGTTTTATTATTAGATTATTTAATGCATGACATGCTCCTATATAACAATATTTATCTCATTGTTCTTGTTTCCAGCTGTCTTGAAAAAGAGATTAAAATTTATCTCGAAAGCTTGACAAATATCAAAGAGTTTTCTTTTAAACCCTGGCCTAATTAGACATGAATAGATGACTGCTCCCTCAATATAAATTGATCAATTTTGATCAATTTGAATTCCACACAGTCAAGATTACCTTCCTACTAATATATATATATATATATATATATATATATATATATATATATGTTTTTACTTGATATTGCTAGCAAAAATGTCGATAAAAATTTTTAAAATGCATTATTACTCTTATAGGATGACGTCATAAAGTCAGGTCTACAAATATTTCGTACGTATTCGTGGATTTTAAACTTGTAGTTATTGTTAATTCACTTATAATGATAAAACTATTAAAACCTTTTGGCTTTTATTTCCATTATATCAGTTTGATATTCTTAAAAACATGTTAATTTAATTTAACTCTATGTTATATATAAGTCATTATTACTTCCCAGTCCTTTTAATGAGGTTTTTATAACTGTTAATGAACACGTTTCTATGAAACAAGTTTGTGTGTATGTAATTGAACATGCAAATAAATCAGACATAATTTTCCAAATGTATAGGTGGTGCCTGTTTAGAAAGATAAAATCTGCTTATATAAAAAGCATCAATCCATTAGGGTAGAAATTATTTATTATTTCACGTCATATTTAATTAAGCTTTACTGTATTCAGTTTTGAACTGTAATCTGGTTTCCGCAAACTGTAAGACATGATTTCGGTTGATTGATTGAGATTGATCTGATTTATCTGATCGAGCATGATTTGCTTGAGATTGATTGGTTAATTAATTAATTAATTGATTTTATTGTGTGTGAGAAAGAGCTGAAAGAGAGAGAGGGAGAGAAAGAAACGAGATAGAGCAAGAAAGAGGTGTGCATGATTAACTTCTATTATAGAAAATGTTCATTAGTCTATACGCCACTAGATGGCGCTAAAATCAATTTTAACTCAAAGGGGCCAGGGCGCAGACCCTGATACAATTGCAGCAAGGGGGCACGATAGGAGCTAAGTTCTTCACTTGTCTTATAAGGTTAGGGTCCCCATACCATCTCCAGCCAGGGTCGAAGATCCGAGAACAAGTTGCGAAGCCCTACACGTGTCTTACAAGCCGGCATTAGGGCCCCCTTATTTCAAATTTCCCCGCTAAGGGTCCGCGACATGGGGCGCAGACCCTAACACAAGATCGAAGTCCTACATGGTACTTCTTACACTTGTCTTACAGGTTAGCATTAGGATCCCCTTATTATAATACTGTTTTCAGCCAAGGGGGCCGGGGCGCAAACCTAACACAACTTCTTATATCCGTCTTATGAGGTAGCATTAGGGCCTCTTATTAGAACATTGTACGGGCACACATTTGCCTACCTTCTAGGGGCTAAACTGCCAAAGAGGCGGTAATTAGGGTAAAAATTCCATCAAGGGTTGAAAAAGACCTCTGGAAAGAAATCATAAATAAATAAGGGTGGAAAATACGAGCTCACACGTGGGCGGCCATAAAATAAGGGTGACAAAATACGCCCCTCAAGTAAGTGAGTAAAAACGAAAAGGCCTTAATTAGAGATGAAAATCCCATCAAGCGTTGAAAATAACCACCGAAAAGAAACCTTTGGGGTGGAAAATACGGTCTCCCACGTGGGCGTATAAAAAATTGAAAGGTGGGTTTTCCCCAGAAAATCCAAGATGGCGCATGGTGCCCCGGTTCTACTCTTAGCGAATTCATGTACCGTTCGGCATTTAAATTGTTGCGGTAAATAAAAGGTCATATTATTCTTCAGCCCAAAATGCCCATCCACATATTAAATCTAAATCTATGTTGATGTCTTAATTATTTTTTTAAATATTACAATTATTGATTAATTATAGTTATTAACTAAAACCAAAAAAAAACCAACCCACAAAGTAATGGTAATAAAAACAACTTAAAATACGTACAATCCAAATAACAACAACGATCTCAACGCAATAACACTAAGTTAAACAGTTAAAAAAAAAACAAGTGTTATTTTATCAAAGCCTTCTAATATTAACTGATATATAAAAAACGTAAAAATTAAAATCCGAATATTTCAGCTTCAAAATCATAATGTGTACATGGTTAAATAACATAATATCGAATACGGGGTGTTTCGTTGGTTGCGGCGATATAAAAAAAATAAAGTTGATGATGGTTTGTAGGGGACGAAACGTCGAATAAAAAATTTGAAAATGCCATCTAATAGAATTTCAAAAATTGACAAAGAAGAAGTACATTGCTTTTTAAAAATCTTTTAAAATATATGACGGAATTACGAAAAAAGGAAAACCCAAAAATCGCATTTTGTTTTAAATCCCGGAAACGATCAATAAATAAATAAACTACATGTGAACATGCCCTAAATTATACAACTTTTCTCTAATTTAACCGCCTTCGTATCTCTTACCGTTTTCAAGATCCCCGTGCTGTTCATACTTATCTTGGGCACGTTGTAGATCTGGAAACTATCAACTTACTAAAATAATTATACTTAACAAAAAAACGTAAAATAGTTGATCAAATTTATACTGCGTTTGGGGACATCTTGGTCAGCCTTAGTTTTTCGATATGATTTCAATTTATCGTCATCTATAATAACCAGACAATTTTTAAAAATGCAGAAAAATGTTTTTTACTTTCCAACCTACACTCGTATAATACGTATATTAGTCCAAGCAAACTAAAAAAAAACAGATACAGGGAGCGTTAGAAAAATTGCTAGAAACGTTTTATGTTTGTATTTTGCAGTATTAGGTGTGACATACTAAAAGTTGGCAAAAATATATTTACCAGAAGTTATTCGAATAACAAGTAGGAATATCCACATATTAAAATCTATATAACAATGATTTCAAATTTTTAGAATGGATTTGCTATAGAATAAATACTTTTTTTTTATTGGTGCTCCATTTTACCTATTTAAAGCACGCCTTAGCGTGTTTAAATCGAAGTTTCAAAACCGCGCGTTTTTTAAAGTTACCATGGCAACATCAACAACTCAAGAAATGTGAAATGTAAATGACAATTTTTTGATTATTGATCTGACAGGAGTACCTTGTAACGTCGAATAAAATACTACTAACAAATTCAAAACCTTTATTTTATTTTGCCACCATAATGTTCTTTATTTTATTTTGCCACCATAATGTTCTTTATACGCCTCCAAATGCGGGCGTAATGTGGTCTTTATAGCACGGAAATGTCATTGATGCTAAGCAGCATGATTGACAGCAAACACATGACATGATGTATAATAGCAATATCACAGTATCTTAGTAACAACAAATTAGCCTATTGTCGACTTTATTTCACTGCATTTGCATTTAAAAACTTGCCGAAAATACTGAATCTTTTTCATATTTTGTTCCAGTTTCATGGTGCAAAATAAAATAAAACATTGTATGTACCACGGGCATAATTGTAGATTATGGCTCTCAGGAATATAAAAGCCCTCCGCTTCGCGTCGGGCTTTTAACATTCCCTCGGGCCATAATCTTCTGATTATGCCCTTAATACATAAATATCTTTTATACGCCTCCAAATGCGGGTGTAATGTGGTCTTTATAGCACGGAAATGTCATTGATGCTAAGCAGCATGATTGACAGCAAACACATGACATGATATATAATAGCAATATCACAGTATCTTAGTAACAACAAATTAGCCAACTGTCGACTTTATTTCACTGCATTTGCATTTAAAAACTTGCCGAAAATACTGAATCTTTTTAATATTTTGTTCCAGTTTCATGGTGCAAAATAAAATAAAACATTGTATGTACCACGGGCATAATTGTAGATTATGGCTCTCAGGAATATAAATAATAACATTCCCTCGAGCCATAATCTTCTGATTATGCCCTTAATACATAAATATCTATTATTTAAACATAATTTAACACTTTTAATTTTATAAATGAAAATAGAAAGTACAGTAAGTATTGTTAGATATATTAATTTTTATTTACATATTTTACATTATTTCCATTTTTTGTAGTAATAATACGTACTAGTATTTATGATTTCAAGGTGCACCAATAAAAAAATAGCGTAAAGTATTCGTGGATAACTGGTCTTTAAAACACTTACTCTATTTCGAAAAATCGCGCGTGTTTTAAAGGCCTTTTATCCACTTATACTTTAATATACTATTATTTAATGGCTTTACAAAAAAATACTCCAAACGCTAAACCAATTATTTACTACTATTTATTGTAGCTGGTGTATACAGTGCTTATTTCAGCTGACACAAAATTCAAATGTATGAAACTTCCATTGTTCCTCAAAGAGCTGATAGAAAGTCAGTTTAAGTATAACAAATAACATATATAACAAATAATTGATTTCACGTTACTCAAAGTTAGTGAGATTTAAAATGAGTGCTAATGAAGAAGTGTACCCCTTATGTCGGAAGGAGTTTGGTAATGAAGGTATAGTTAGTATTGGTATTAAAGTAGCTGAGGGAATAAGCAGGGTTAGTATTAGCGAAGTGATGGAACAACAGTGCATAAATCGTGCCGCTTGAACTATTAACAAGAAGGAGATTGAAAACATAAGAAATATATTATCGATTCTCAGAAGTTACCCGTGAAAAGAAGTGCACGTATTTTGTCAGGACCGTTTAATAGTAAACGAGACTGTTTATATTGTGAAAAGGAAATCATTACAAGAAAAACTAGTCCTGATTATTCTGACTACAGTTATGTTACAACCAAAACATTTGCAGGCAAGATGTTGGCACACTGAAAAGCGCGTGGTGATGAATGGTCTTCATCTGTTCGTATTGAATATTTCTTTGGAGAACTTGTCGCAGCAAACTGTATATATTATCATTCATATGATGTAAACTTCCGGACTGGGCGATACATTCCAATCCCATACAGATTCGGGTCTGATCATCTGATAATTTGGAGGACCTTCAGCCGGTTCCGTATGGTAAGCAGTATCTTAAGTCCAAGCTTTTGAAATACTATAGAGACTCTTTATTTATTGCAGAGAATGACAGATTATATGATGTTGTTACTTTTCGCATCATAACATTACGTGACTACGTTAATGTAATGAATAAATATGACGAAGAAGCTCATAAAAAAGCAATAATAGATACTGCAGATACTGCATTAAGAGTGATATTAAAACTTCAATTACCATCGAAGAAATCAATTTAGAGTCAGCCTTAGAATACATTCCTGACAGTCTGCATATGATGTTTGAACATCTTGTAGGGAATAAAAGGTCTAGCATAATAGCAAGTATTGAACAAGCTATTGTTGAATCTGTGCGTCCAACAAGTGCTATAGCCTCATTACAGATTAAATTAACTGTCAAAATGTACCATCACTGCCGATCAAGGTTCTTCTCTATGCTATAGGTTACTGCTCCTCATACTCAGAGGTTCTGAGATTTCAAGAAAATACAGCTGCATCTGTTGCTCCGGATATTTTAGGTAGTGCAAATGCATCAAATAAAATAGTACTGTCTGCAGCAAACAACGTAGACCACAACATAATGACCTTAGATGGAAATGGCACATTTCACGGCATGGGTATGATAGCAGCCAGACAGTTGCTAGAAGAAAAATATGTGAAATGAATATCATAAATCAAACAAGTGAATATAATAGATTACCGTTTTGCAGAGAGTACACGTCGTACGTTTGAATTCAATCACCTGCATACCCTAACAGATTTATCCCATGATATTGATATTATGTGGGATGTATCTTTTTGCTTTAGGCAACCAGTTTCAAATTGGCAAGGGTTAATGCACGTAACACACAAGGAACATTAACCTCCTGGACAGTCATCCGTGGTTTTTCTGCCATTACTCGACATATATTCTAGTGACAAGACATGTATTTTTTCTACTTTAAATTATTTTTGCAAACTGACTTCAAAGTATAACATTCTTGCAGTCGCAACTTTTGACCAGCCACTGTTCTGGAAAGCTTCTGAAATAATAAATGAAGTACTTGAAGATAGTCCGTTACGAAGTGTTGTGCTATTACTAGGGAGTTTTCATACACTGATGAACATATTGGGTACTATTGCTACTTTAATGGATGGAAGTGGCATCGCAGATATTTTAGGAACGATGTACGGTGAAAACACAATGATACATATGCTTAGTGGAAAATCTGGCCAAAAATCGGTTCGTGGACGTCTACTTGTGAATCAGTGCCTTATAAAACAGACTCTAGCTAGAGTGATGGAAAGTGGACCAGGATTCAATAGCCTTCAGCATGAACTTGAAGAAATATATACATAGATTTTGGTACAGTTGATTTGGATAACTTAGTACAATCAGAATGCGTTGAAACAGTAAAAAACCAGATGTTCGAAGAGAAATGAACTAAGCAATAGTTAAAGTACGAGCAAACTTTGGTTGAACTATGACTAAATGTTAGAGACAATGAGAGAACTCCTGGAAGCCGATCGGACAGGATCGTGGGACATGCACCTTCACGTTATGTATAAGTGCTTACCCATATTTGCTGCAGCAGGTCACGCAAATTATCTTAAAACTTCTTATTTGTATTTACAGAACAAGAAATTGTTAGACACTCAACATCCTGAAGTTTATCATAAATTTCACAATGGATTCCATGCCATCGGCGTAGTGTTCAGTACTGAGCTGGCCTTGGGTTTGACCTGGTAATTGAGCAGACCCTTATGCGATCGCTGAAAAGTACTGGTGGAAGAGGAAGCGGCCTGACAACACCAAAGAGCTGTGTGGATAATGTTTGCACCGATTTGTTGATCATATAACTACGCAATGCAGGACTACACTGACACAGCTTACACAACAAGTGAATAACATAAGGAGCCAACTACTTCACGTATGGAGAGGGACAAGAAGGATTTGGCTAAACTTGAAGAATACATTCAATTCTCTGAGGAAACTACCTTGCGAAATATCATCGCAGGTATAAGCACTGATGAGAATGTAAATGTTCAAGAAATGACAATTTATTTTTCAGTATTCCTATAAACGAAAGAATAAAGTCAGGATATTTGCAACCAATCGGGGTATAAAAGTTAAATCTCGATGATATTATGAGGTATGATCTATCACCTTACCCACGTCTTTGTTCGAAGAAAAATATTTAATGCGGAAACCTAACAAAGCGCAGCTTCAAGAAGGTCTAAGAGACTATGTTAAGTCATCTGAATTGACTTCAATACATTCCAAAGACTGACCACTACGTACTTGATGGGAGATCATTTCTACATCGCTTGTAATGGAAAGAAAGAAGTACTTATACTTCAACAGCTAACGACTACTCAAACTTCACCTTACGCTGAACAAATAATGCTGCAAACGATGTCAATATAAGGGAAGGCACTATATTTTCTGGAAAGATGCAATATTTTCTTTCTAATGACAAGAACGAACAAGCAAGCCGTCATCAACCCCATCGCTGACAGTTTGAGTCAGAAAGGCTCTCACGTTTTTCACATTGAAGGTGATAGGCGTTAATATTGTGAAAACAATAGTAGAAGTGTGTGCTTCCAAGGCAATAACCCTTATTGGAGGAGATACAGACCTTGCTCGTATTGCTGTTACACCACGCTAAAAATGACTGCAAAGATCTCCACTTTAGATCAGACAAGAGTAAAGCAAAAACAAATGTATATAACATTAAAGTTTTGAAAAAGTTTCTAGGTGACAATGTATGCTACGATTTGTTGTTTGCCAACACATTTTCTGGTTGTGACATTACATCAGGATTTTTTGGAGTGGTAATAAGTCACTGTTCAGAAATGTCATCAGATGCGACCCCGTCTTGCAAAGTTGTTTCAAAGTGTTTTGAACTCCAAACGCTGATCCAAGTATTGTGATAACGACAGGATTCAAAGCAATGGTTTCAATGTTTCACGGAGGACAAACTGAGTCTTTGTTCTCACTACGTCATGACATCCTATGCAGAAAATAAATTTGTGAAGCCCGAAAGATTACCTCAACAACATCAGCTACAAAGTTTTACTCTCGTCGAGTTTACTTACAAGTGATGCTGTGGTTGGGCAAGAATGATGACATGGATCCAGATAATTGGGGATGGTTTTTAGAAGATGGAAAACTTCTTGCAGAGATGATGGACATTAGTCCAGCACTATAAAACCTTCCTTAAATGCTCAGGTGCAACTGCTCTGGAAGATGCAATATAATGCTAAACAGCTATAAAAAACTTGGGCTCGAGTGTACCAGAGCTTGTGGAAAATGTCTAATTGAAAACTGTAAAAGTACGACTAGAGAGCTGGTTTCAGATGAAGAAGACCTTGAAAACTCCCCGTAACATTGGCATCTAAAAAGAAAACTGTGTCCTTTCTTAATTACACAATAGCCGTAATATAAATAGCTCACTGATAATTTTAAACGTTGGTTTGTTTATAAATTTAAAGAGAATTTCATGGATTTAATAGCACTTTTAGATATACAGTGTTATTGCTTCTAATAGTAGTCCCACATTAGCTAAAAAAAAATAATAATTTATTGCAATTTTTTAAAGGTCATATTCTATGTTTCTCCGATTACAAAAGGTTATGCAATGTACTTTTTTTTCACTATTGCTAAATCGACTTATTAGCACATTTTACAACGTTCGGCCAAGTTTCGCCAAGATCGGCCATGATGCCCGTGTGTGTGGATGTATGTTAACATACACAATAACTCCAGAACGAAAACACGTACGTACTTAAAACTTTGTATTTAAGCTTGTTTTCGTTTCTCCTGCAGCTAATTAGATTTTGGAAGAAATTCAGCGGCGGAGATGGGGGGTTTATTAGGAGCTGTTTTTGATTTTTATCAAATGTCTCTGAACCAGCTGTATATTTCAAAAATATGAAAGTACGAATACATAGACCTTAACCATATAGAATAATTATTTTCTATGCAATTTTTTAGTGGCAAAAAATACGTAAGTTTGTATTTAAGTGTTAGTTCAATTTTTTTCAATATCTGAATATTGATTAATTTTATAAGAAAATGTGTAGACATATTTTTTAAAGAAAATCTAATTGTACATAACTATTCTTTATAAAGTTTCTTAATATAAAGGCAAATAAGTGTAAAAATTAAACAAATATGATTGAAGAGGGCGGCTTTGGAATTTTTTTTAAGTTAGTATCGAGATGTCTATTAACCTCTATCTGACTTGAAGTTTTAAATGTCTGTTTGACGTAGATTATTGTTTTTGTTTTTACAATGTTGCCTATTTTCTTAATTACCTTATTACAAAAGAGGTTGCATAATTATTATCGCAGTTTTAAGACTAAAAAAAATCAACATTTATCTATGAAATATTTATTTATAAGCAGAGTAATATTACACTCACCCTTGTTACTTGATGAATGTGATAAGATGATGATGGGTTATTATAATCATGGAGCTATTGAAATAGTGCCATATGAATTAAAACGGAATGGACTTACAAATTTGCCATCTGTATCAGAATACTAAAACGTCCCTAATACAGCCATCACTACAGAAACCTGTAAAGTTATAAGGTTATATATTTACCGCCAAGTCTACGTTAGCATTACGTTTAACCTCAAATAACGAGGTGACGTGCGGTCGGTTTCGTTAGTTGCTGTGATTGTGGGTAGGTCAGAAACAAGTGCATTATTCTGCTTTTAGAGATTAATGTTAGTGAAAATTGTTATTATTAGTACAATTGCACATGTCCCGTTATGATGAAGTATATTACAGTAACCCCGTGAAAAATGCGATCTGGGTCTAATGTAATATATACTCGCAGGGTTAATGTAATATATGTATTAAATTTGCCTCGTTTGCAGAAAAATAATGGTGAGTAATTACATCCGAAAGAAACCTGATCCCATACGAAAGTGTAGCAAGGTAAACCTATTGATGAGGTGAAGAACAGTGTATAGGGCCAGTAAAACCTGCAATATACCATATCTAACTCTGTATACAAATGTGAAAGGAACAAGAGGAACAATTCATAAGAAAACTGGACGTTCAGCATGCCTGTCATCCACAGAGGAAGATAAATTGGCAACGGGATCGAGGATAATGGAAAGATGAAGATTCGGGTTGACTCGCCAAGGAGTTTTGGAAACTGTGGGAAAGTATGTTCTCGGTAACAACATACAAACGACATTTAAAGATCGCATTTCTGAGCGGGATTGGTTTCTGGGCTTTAAAAAAGAAATCGTTTAATTTAAAGGTGCCTCAAAACGTAGAGTACGCGTTAGACCCTTTTAATATTAACCTTTCACAAGAAACTATTAATAACCTTAATTTACAGGATAAACCGGAAAATATCTGGAAGCTAGGTGAGAGCAGTTTAAGTATCGATCCCAGAAGAACTGAAGTGGTCTTAGTTGTATATAAAGTGGCATCACGAACAATAAGTAATTATTTCATAACAACTATTTTATCTGTTACTGGAGAAGGCAGGCCTGCACTGATAATTTATGACAGTCATTCAGCACACGTCAGTTTACCTGCAGGAAAAGGTTACAATTATTAAGTTGCATCCACGTACGAGTCACTTACTCCAGCCGATCGACATAGCCGTGTGTTTAAATCTTCCAAACCAAACGGGATCAGAAACTTATCTTATTTCAACAACACGCGGGCATTAAATTACCAAATAACATTTTCAAAATTTTTAGGCGAAACGTGGGCCCAAATTCCCTCTCAAGTTATCCAGAATGGTTTTAGAAGAGCAGAAACTGTTCCACTAAACTAAATATTATTCCAAAATAATTTTTCACCTGTAACGTTGCAAAGATGAAATGGTTATTTTGCTAATAATGTAAACACTCCACAACATATGGCAAATACACTAGGACCCGTAGATCGCCCAGAAGATAAAGGTGTATCAAGTCCAGAAGGAAACGCTAAAGCACGTTCAAAAAATAACGCTCTGACACCTTCGTCATCAGTTGAAACTGCCCTGACCCCAAAGATATTGCTATCGCTGGTCCATCAACAGCTAACGCATCTTTCATTTCATTTGAAAACTTGTTACGTGCACAAAGGGATAAGCGTAGAAATTGTGGCTAAAGTGCTATAACATAGATTAAGGAATTTGCCGGAAGCTCAGTCGGTCGGTTAAGCACTTGGATGCATGGGCGTTTTGGCAGGAGAAAAGATGTACATAGAATTTAAAAAGGGCACCACTTGATTTAATTTTATATCGCCCTCTATCAAGAAAAGGGCTACGGCCACACAGGACAAAAGAGACAACTAAAATAAAATGGTCAACTAAGTCCACACTGACAAAGGACTGGCTAGGAAGTTGATCGTAGATCACAGGATTAACGAAACAACTTACGATCGTTTAACACCACTTATTTAATATACCCACCGTAAAATAGCATAAATTTTATAATAATAATTAAATTTTCGTAAGTATCTAACATAAAAATTATGGAGCGCCCACTCGCAGACATAAATGCAATTCTTTCAGGAAATATTCCCAATACATCAATCAATAATACATCAGATACAATATATCTACAAAATAAACCACCAGTAATCTTTACTACCTTTCAACCAAATCTAGAAAAAAACTATGAATTATACTTAAAATTTACATAATCAGACACAATACGGTCCGGAATCTTGCGTTGACCCTAAAAAAAAGAATACCCAAACATGTATATAATTATCCGAAATTGAATACTTGTACACCGATATTCCACGAAGAGCTCTCCGTCGGACTAATCTATCAGTTTCCAATTAACCGGACGCAAATAAACCCCAAATATAAAGCGAAAATTATCACTAGATGTCTACCCTGTTGTTTACCTTATGTAAGAAAAAAATTCCAATGTAGTTAATATGAGCATTACAGACAAAGTAAGCATGAAGGGTTTAGAAAATTCAGAAAGGCCAAGTTCATTACCGATTTGGCAATCACAATGCAAGAATTTAAGAAATGCGCAACACAGATTGACACATTCATTAGTAATCATATGGTTACAAACCAAAAATTAAAGTGAGTAAGCCCTAATTCAAACAATTTTGTACTAAACAACTATTAAATTGTAATCAGTGAAAAGTAACAAATTTTTTCCTCAATGATCATAAATAAACTGTGCAATGTGATTTACACAGTAATTAAAATAAATAACTTTTTATACAACCCCAGCAGTTAGCATAATTTATGACACGCATTGTACATTTCGACTCAAATGGTAGCGTTCCGTCAGCTAAACAGCTGATTGCTTATATAGTAGACACAGATAGTTCTAACGGTTGAACAAACTACGGTTTGATATCAAAATAAAACTAGTACATAAGAAAACAGTTAGAAATTGATAGTTAAAATACAAATTCTACTGCAAAGTTAAATGTAAGTATGGGAGAAATAACCCAAATTATCTTTTACAGGTACAAATGTCTAATATTACTCTAACGATTACTAAGGAGATGTTTAACAGTAAAGTATAAGCATTAATTTTAGGAATAGGGTAATTGCGGAAACACTAATACAATGTAGCAAGCACCGGAATGTACTTGTTATAAGAATTTCAGTAATGTACAGGTAACGAGAGCCTCGTTATGTAGAAAAGCTAACAAAAGTTTTGTGTTTTGTGTGCATGTAACAAAAATACTTATCCGAGAATATTCGTAGGTGTAACGTATATTTCTTCAGTTAATGCGGAAGATACAAGGAGAAGGAGTAATCGTAAACTGTTTGAATTCAGGTTCGAAAACCCATAACTAATATTTCACACCTCGGATGAATGGTATCCAACTGTGCTGTCAGAAACGGTTTAACTATCTCTTATGAAAGCACAAAAGATGTTAATCTTGAGTAAATGTGTAAAGGACCAAAAACCCTTGAACGAAGCTAAGGTGTAGTAGAAACAAAAAAAATTAAAGCCGAACTCAAATTCGAAATCCCAACAGGATTTATTTATATGGAAAAGATTAAATCCAGCCACAGGCTGTGTTAAAATTTTACTTGAAAAGTTCAATCAAATTTTTAAGGAAACCTTTTCCAACTTTTTCATTTGCTTCTAACTACGCATTAAATTTCTTTTCCAAAAATGGCCTGATTAATTTCTACCAATACAAGAATTTAAAACGGTCACATGTTTGAAAAATTTTCCTATTAAGAACGAATTTTATTGGCAATGTTGCCATTTTCCAATAACCTATAGGATGAGTCGTAACTAAAGACCATAAATTTATAAACTACATTTACACGTATCAAACTTACTTTTATGCAAGGTTTAACAAAAACCTATGTCCAAAAAAACCGCAAAGCATTTTGTCTGGCAAGTAGTAAACAAACATGAAGATGGCTGGGTAATTAAATTTAGAAAATTCTCAAAAAATCAAATTTGTGTGGTCCAAAATGGAGGATTCCGACACAAAAGAATAAAACCAATTTGGGCATTTTTTTAGTGTACTTTTACGATAACCCCACCAAAATAACCTACTGTTTGTATATATGTGTGCAAACAACGGTTACATTAGTCTCAAATCTTTGGGTGATTGTGATCTAGTGATATGGCTTTAAAAAAATATCTGGTGGGGAACAACACACGACCTTCCAACCTACAAAATGAAAATAAAACAAATGAAATAATTTTAATCACAATTTTTTTAGGACAATTATACAACTTCTTTTACAAGTTTATTACGGAAATAGGCAACCTAGTAAAAACAAAAACAATAACCCATGTCAAACAGACGTTTAAAACTTCATGTCAGATAAAGGTAAACAGACAACTAGATGCTAAAAAAATTCCAAAGCCGCTCGCTTCTATAAAAATATCGATAACGCAAACACACACATGCACACATACAATCACTCACTCGCTCGCTCACTCACTCACTCACTCCCTCGCCCACCGACTTACTGAGTCACTTACCCACTGACTGATTCACTTACTCACTCATTCACTCACTCACACTCACTCACACACACTCACTCACTCACTCACCCACTCGCTCGCTCACTCACTCACTCACTTACTGACTCACTGAGTCACTTACTCACTAACTCACTGGCTAACTGACTGATTCGCTCACTCTCACACACACACACACACACACACACACACACACACACACACACACACACACACACACACACACACACACACACTTACGCACTCATCCGCTTACTCACGCATGCTCGCACGTACGCACCAGCAATAACTTTGCAAACGTATTTAAACGTTTTTTTCTATTGTCGTTTACAGAAAAAGGCATTTGCGGAAGGATGTGGCTTCAAATTTCATAAGCATTGTCTCATCCTGTAGTAGATGATTGCGAGATTCTAAAGTTTTCGGCACTGCATCCAGGAGCAATGGTTATACAAGTTTTCTTTCTTTCTGGTTTTAATGGACCACAGTCGCCAAATCTCATTATTTTATTATCTTGCACCGTCGCGAGAACCTTCTTCATCAACTTCCTGTGGAATTCTTTTCAGAACTTCAAGTCCTTCAGCTTCTCGTTGACCGAAAGGGGCTTATTAGATTTCGCTTTATTGCACTTGTTTCAGATTGTGCTTTTACCTCTTCCGACGCATTATCCACCCATTGTGTATAAGCAGTTTCTTAACAGCGTAGGAAAAATATTTTTAGGAACTGATGAATATCTGGTATATTGAGTTTTCCAAGTTGTCAGGATCGTGCGCCATGGTTCATCGGACTGAAGAAGCACACATCGAGGGCTTGGTACAGATGTGTCGAATTCGACACCAAGCATGTGAATCTTCTTAAATATAACATCAAACCCGCTTTTGAACCTCAAAACAAAAATTCAATGTTATTTACAAAACTAAAATCAAAAACGCCATAAGAACAAAAAACAAATACCATTTACAAAATTCCTTGTAGCAACTGCAGTAAAATTTATATTGGAACTTCTTTACAACCTTTAAAGAATAGACTAACGTAACATAAATTTTAGGTCAAAAATTAAAACCTAAAAGTACCGCTTTGGTTATACACTTAATGGAAAACAAACATTCTTTAAGTTAGGTTAAAACAGAAATTTTACACATACAGTACAATTAGGAAAAAAAGTTACTTTTAGAAATGATGTATATAAAAATTTGTAGTAATAATACATTAACAGTAATGGAGATTTAGATAATTTTCCAACAATTTATAACTCCTTTTTCCAAAGGTCATAGTAAGATTATTTCTAATTAATGTCAACCACTGATGAAGTTAGCAAACGTTAACGAAATATTTGTAAAGATTAATAAAAAATATGTTTTTAATCATTGTTTAAGTTGACTTACACCATTAAAGTATTAATAATTGTATAAAACCAAGGCAAACAATTATAAAAGTTATATATATATATATATATATATATATATATATATATATATATATATATATATATATATATATATATACAGATACATGGTGTTCCGCGACTCGACCGACAAACTTATACCATATATTCCGGCGGTCATTACAATCAAAAAATGTTATATGGCCTGTAGGTGAATTTCTATAATTTAGTAAGCCTTGACGAATTAATGTATGATTGACAAATTAAGGACTTTTGGGATGTAATATTAATTTAAGTCATTATGCCGCGTTTTACTAATGCAGAATATTCTGATATGGTTTTCTTGTATGGTTCTTGCAGTGAAAGTGGACGTGCTGCAGCCGCGGAGTACCTCAGGCGATAACCAGATCGCATTGTTCCTCACCACTCATTTTCAAACGTTTTTCGCTGTTAAAGAGAGACAGGATCTTCTCCAAATCGTTGTGTAGAAAAAGATGGATTGAAAACGCAGAAGTAGTTTTAACCTTCATCCCCACGAGAGTAAAATTATACGTTGCCCCACGGCGAGGTACCGGGGTACCGATACTCATTTACAACAGGCTCCGTGTAGGTACGATTGGGAGAGTGGCGCTGTAATGTTGCGCTATGACACATTATTGCGCTATGCCTTCGGATTTGCAGTTCAGTTGAGTTTAGTTTACTAAATAGTGTGAATAGTTTGTCTTCATTGTGAATAGGATTGTTGTAATGACGGACAACGTACGCGATCTATCCTCTGCAGAATTTAGGAGGTAAGATTTTACTTTTTCAGTATAAGTAGAATAAATGTTTGTACGATTTGCAATCTACTTATTTTTTGTTGTTTATTTATAGCTTGACTTATGAGAAACAAATTACTTATATGAGCAGTTTGGTTGATGAATGCGATAGTGATGGAGATAACGACATTTCTGAGACAGTCGCAGATGACTCCGAGTTGTCTGACGACGAACCCTTGCTTCCAGCCATCAGATCTGAATCTCTACAAGTAGATGAATCAGATGTAGAGGATGTTTACGCTGATCGTGATATTGCAATTGAAATTGATGACGATGAAGAATCCAGCACTGAAGATAGTGACGAGGAAAGTGATCCCGGTGATCATGTATTACGGGCTAAAGATGGCACCGTGTGGAAACCTACACCTCCTACCGGTCATCAAACGCTTATACAAAATATTCTACGTCAAAAAAGTGGAACATCAAGATGTACACAACATCTTTCCGTGAGGGATGTATACTCCAAGTGTAATAGCTCCAATCCAGGGAAGCCGCAGAAAATGTGGAAGCAGCTTACAGAAGAAGAGTTCGATGGTTATCTGGGAGTCTTGATTACAGCCGGTGTACGCCATTCTAACTCTGAAGATGTCAAAGAGCTTTGGAAAATTGACGCGTACCCATTATATCGCGCTACAATGGCAATCAATAGATTTTGGGCTATCACCAGATTTCTTAGATTCGACAATGCCAATACAAGACCACAACGATTGGAGAACGACAAGGCAGCTGCTATCTCAGAACTATGGCTTTTATTGAACGACAACTTGAGAGTACACTACGTGCCATCGGAATGCCTTACAGTTGACGAACAATTATTCCCTTACAGAGGAAGAACAAGATTCACTCAGTACATGCCAGCAAAACCGGCAAAATATGGTATAAAGATTTGGTGGGTGTGTGATTCGTCAAACTCTTATCCGCTCACTGGACAAATATACACAGCCAAATCGACCGAAGGTCGAGAACAAAACCAAGGGGAGCGAGTAGTGAAAGATTTATGCTACAGGTATAAGAACACTGGTCGAAATATTGTAATGGACAACTTTTTCACCACGCTTCCTTTGGCACGGCTGTTATTGTCATGGGGACTCTCGATAGTTGGAACACTTAAGAAAAATAAGCGATACATTCCACCTCAGATGTTGCCACATAAATCAAGAGACACAGCTTCATCCATTTTCGGATTTGGCGATGACAAAGTTACGATTGTATCTTACGTACCGAAGCCCAACAAAGCCGTTATATTATTGTCCACAATGCATCATACAACAGATGTCAGTGGCCCGAAGAAAAAACCGGAAATTATAGAGTACTATAACTCTGGAAAAGGCGGTGTTGATTGTATGGATAAGATGGTGACGCACTACTCAACCAACCGGAAGACTCGTGGTTGGCCTACGGCCATGTTTTATAACATGCTTGATGTAGCTTGCTTGGCATCATTTATTATCTATATGGAGAACAATCCCATGGAGGCGAATTTTCTTGCAGACCTTAGGGAAACAGTTAGTAATGCAAACTATCGAGAGCCACGCGAAGAATTCAAGAGTGTCACAGAACTTTAGTACCAAGTCTGGAATTGAGTGCATGCTAGGTAGACCACTTATCATTCATACCATTGCTGAAGAAGAACAACAGCCAAGGGATGCATCTGGTCGTCTGGTTGTTACAGGAAGATGCCACATTTGCAGGTCATCTGAGAAAAGACAACGAAAAACAAGAAAATTATGTATCGTATGTAAACATCCAATGTGTGGCGAACATACACAAACCATTTCGAAATGTCATTATTGTGCACAATAGCATTACGTTTTTTGAAAATAAAGTTTTGTTTGCAGAAAATAAAATTTATTTATATATAATTTTTAATCTAATTCTCCCTGTAGCATATCATTAAATAATTAATGCTGAAATTAATTAATTCTACAATATAGGTACGAAAAGTAATTAAATTACAAATAAGATACACCCGGGTACCTCGTCGTGGACATTACGTATAAAATACTTTAAACATATATAATTTCCAAAATTGAATGTTTTCCATAGCTTTTCTTGATCAACTAGGCTAACATAGACTAGATTAGAGATGTTATGTAACATAGGCGTAAAATATTAATAGTAACATAACTAATTCATAACTTGAACATAGAAATGGTACCCGGGTACCACGTCATGGGGAAGAAGATTAAATGAAGTTGAACGAAGTCCTTCTACCAATATTCGTAGAATATCTCACACAACGGGAATTCCTCAAACCAAGGTATGGAGAATTCTGCACCTTAATGTGCTTTATCCCTACCATTTACACAAATTCCAGCATTTACTTCCTGACGATTTACAAAATCGAGTACGGTATTGCCAGTGGTTACAAAATAACTTGGATGTTATTCCACACATACTTTTTACAAGGAAAGATATTAACAACACCCGTAATCCTCACATCTGGGCGGATCAAAACCCACATGAAACAATGGTGGTTAACCACCAAAATCTTTTTTTCGCCAACGTGTGATGCGGCTGGTTAAATACTCATCTTATTGGGCCTCACTTTATTGAAGAACGTCTTAATGCAGAAACTTACCTTTACTTTTGCGAAGAAGAATTGCCGAATTATACGGAAGATATTCCTTTGGAAGCTCGTCGTGGCATGTCGTTCCAGCAAGATGGGGCACCACCACATATTGGGAGGCAAGTGGCCATGTTTCTTAATGCAAATTTTCCGGAAAAGTGGATAGGACGAGGTGGTCTGTACATGGGCCAGCTCGGTCACCTGATTTGTCGCCTGTAGATTTTTTTCTGTAAGGTTGTCTTGAATCTCGTGTGTATAGTGGTAAACCAGATACACGCAAAGAATTGACTGACCGTGTAGTTGAAACTACTAATACTCTAAAGAATGAATTGGCAGCAATTATCTGGCAACATTCTGTGACACGCTGCTGGTTTAGAAAACGGCGGTTCTAATTTTAAAAAGTTACTGCAATTTTGTGTTAATTATCTATCAATTTATGAATAAATTTTCTTTTCTTCTTTTTTTATTTAAATTCCTTCGATATCTACGAAACAAAGAGGAATTTACCTATAGGTCATATAAAAATTTTTTTATCGTAAGGACCGCCAGAGTATATGGTATAAGTTTGTCGGTCGAGTCGCGGAATACTCTGTATATATATATATATATATATATATATATATATATATATATATATATATATATATATATATATATATATATATATATATATATATATATATATATATATATATATATATATATATATATATATATATATACATATAAATATGCCTCATACCTCATACGTAAAGTATAAATGGATTTCCACAACATCGCTAGATTTCCTGAAGTGGTTCGATTGGTTCGATCGATTGTAATGTAGAATATTATAGTAACAGGAAAGGATATTTTTCAGTGAATGTGAAAACTACTTGTGATGCGTATTTAAAGATTCGGGGTATCGTAGCAAGATGGCCAAGTTCAGCACATGGCCAGAATATTTTTAACAGTTAAAATATTAAAGTGAAATCTGAGACGGGTAAAATAGAAGATTCACTGTTACTTGGTGACAGTGGATACGCACAAACAAATTGTATGATGACACCTCTAGCGAATCCAATAACATCAGATGAAAATCTACATAATGAATCGCATATACGTAACAGAATACAGTTGAATGATCTTATGGGGTCGTGGAAAATAAGATCCTTGATGTTGTCGTTGGGAGTGCGTATCTACTCAGATCGTATAAAATCAATCAGTGGTTACAGCAGTGTCTAACAATATTTGTATATTAGCTACCCTGGAGGTGGAATGGTTAGAGTGCTTGCCTTTCACCCGAGTGGCTCGGGTTCAAATTTGGCGGCGGTAGCCGTTTTTCTAAAACGGAGAAAAACCAACGCACTTCTTCTTCTCGGATAGGAAGTGAAACTGTAGGTTCCGTAGCAATGAGATGTTTGACAGGTTAAAGATGCTTCACTAATGGTGGAATACCTTTAGTAAGTCAATTCTAGTGACGGGTAGTGCTAATAACAATTAGCAGTTGATGCTCATAGAGAAGCCAGACATTTTCGTTTGGCTCTAGATCTCGGCTCGTAAATACAAAAAAATATTTGTATTGCTGAAAATGATATGCCTCCATATGATCCCGAAAAAATTCGAAGGGTTAAAAATTACTAAATAGTTCCAGTGATACCTGATAATTCCGTAAACCTTACAAGACGGGCTGCACTTTTACAATATTTTGAAAACCTACGGTATAGAATACCAGAGGTTACGGGTCGTTAAGTTCTGAAGTGTTTCATATTATTAAATAATAGTTAAAATGGTGAATACTAGATCGGTTAACGATAAAGGTGTATATTTGACATTATCCAGTGCAGATTTAAACGAGTTAATTAGAGGCATTGTTTCTGAAAAAATATCAAAACTGTACCAAATATTATTCGAGTTAAGAAACGAAGTGGTCGTATTAAAGGAATGTAATATTGATTTGATTAAATTATTAAATAAAAAAAGCCCAGAAACATGTAACAACAATAAAAAGGATGAAAATAGTTCCAAAATTTCTATTGAAGGTGCTAAGAGTTATAGCCATTGTGTAGCTATCGGTGTAGTCAGAGATCAAGCATCACAGCCTGTTAGTGTTTGTCTAAATGATAAAACACTTAAACGGGGTACAAAGCCCAGACCGATGGAATTCAGCAGCAATACCGAGTACGTTAATTAACCAAAAAGAAAATATTGAATCAAATCAATCAGACAAGGTCAGTGACCAATATCAAAAACGAGTTATTGGTAATACGGATCAAAATTAGCAAAATCGTCATTTCGTGCTCTACAAAAGTGTACATGAATATATTTATAGAGTTGCACTTGATACAGGTACATCTCAAAGAGAAAATTATTTCAGGGAAACAGTTTCGAAGTAGAATTATTACCGAAACGTGACGAGGCTCGTAGTATTTCGTTTAAATTTGGTACAGATAGCTCGCTGATGAAGGATTCAGATAATGCTGCTAATTGGCAGGCTGGTGTTGTTTAACATTTTCGATTTTTTTCGGCCGTTGCAGCTCGGACATTTTTAAATCTTCAATAATTCATGGTTTACCGCCACATCCGGTATTAAAAGGAAATCTTAGGATACTGACTATTCTGAAGTGGAGCGTTTGACTGAAATTTTACACAGTGATGACGTAATTACCTTTTGTAAAATAGATAACTATAAGCTTACTGACTTATGAAAATGTAAACTTTCACCATTATCACATATAATAAAATACTTATCTTTTTTGGGTTTTTTAATGGCGTATTTTAAATTATACAATCTAAACGTTTCGATAACACTTACAGTTATCTTCGTCAGTAGTAATATCTGTTAACATTGTTAAAGATGTTATAAACAATTTTGTCACAGTTGAAAAATTAAAACATAAAATTTGACCGTACGTATTTTATTGTAACGCACTTCACTGTTTGAAGTATTATCATACCGCAGGTTTTCACCGGCTTCTGCAAATGTATCCCTCTAAACAATGTCACTTTGAGCAATGGCAGTAACTTCGATTGGTGGAGGCAAATATGCAAATGGCTCATCTAATTTCAATACATCTTTGAATAGGTGCAAATGTACATCATCCACGACTTTACACAATAAACAACAAACCATCAATGGTCTACAAGATCAACAAATTTCTTCTGTGACAAAGAACAAGTATATAAAAGCAAAGAAATAACTTAATGGGTATCAGCTTTGTGTCCGAAGAATCAGCTGTGTGTCTAAATATAAATTTTAGTAACCACTAGCATCACTATCGAACCTATTTTCATCACCTGCAACACTGAACCTACGATTCTAAATTTCTACTACGAATATTAATTTAGAAAATGAGAACTCAACAATGGATTATCGAAATTTTAATTCTGCAGAAAGCAGTAAGACATCAAAGTAATGTGTTGTCTGTAAACGTTACTATTTACTTAACGCAATAATTGTAAGTACATCTAAAAGAAACGCAGACTCTTGAACTCAAGGGTTTATACATAATAGTTCAACTGAAATCATGTAATAAAAAATAAAAAGTTGAGTGTGTCATGTTGTTATTATTAATTTCACCCCTTATATTACTTATAATCCTAATAATAAATAGAAGATTTTGTGCCTTCAGCTCAGTTGACGATTAAACGGGCCATGTTCTTAAAATTAGATTTGCTTTAATTAGAAAATGTGTGTGTGGTTAGATATGTTCGCTTTACAAAAAAAAGGTGTAACTTCAACCTGCAAATAAATGTTAAAATACCTCGGACGCCAACTCATTTTATGGAAAACAAGTAAACCGTAAATGTAATTAATGTAAAACTGGAAAAAATAACAAAGTTTATTATAAAAATCTTTAACTCTAGTTATAAAGCAAATCTAAATACTAAGGTTAGTAAATCTGAATTAACTTAAAAATACCTTATAAACTAATGATTAGAAATGAAATACCTGTAGTAAATTTTGGTTTTCACTGGTATACTGTTACGGATAACAAAATTCTGACGAAGTAACGCTCTCAAATTTACACGAAGAATATTTAATCCATCCACAATTTAATCAACGATGAATAATTTTTGTTCATTTTCAATTCTACTTATCTTAAGGGCCATTTACAGACGAAATTTCAGGGAACCCCAACTAAAATGATAGGTATCTGTCTTCAGAGTACATTTACATAATTAGTTTATGGCTCCCAGTTTTGTCTTTATATCTGTCCAAGGTGATAACTTTAGGTAATTAAAAAACTATCCCTTTCTTCAAATAATCCATTTACCATATCCGGAATGAGTTTGTGGTTTCGGCGGCGTGGAAGAATCAACCACAAACCTTAAACTAATAGAAACCCAATGTCTTCCAAATGTTCAGCGGAAATGGCGTACATATCGTAAACTGGCGACCAGATTCCCTTTTTACTGAGGGCTTTATTGAAAAATTTCTAGCGGGTTTTATTAATAATTTTAGTTGCGTTAAATAGTAACTCAAGTCAAATCTGGTAATAATTTTGGGCGCCACTTTGTCTTAAATCGAGTGAACGTACTGCGATGTACATTTTATTTTATAAATTGGAAGGCGGGTTTAACTGAAACTATCTAGGCTGTTGTATATTTTGATAGTATAGATAAGGTGTGCTTTGGAAAGGTTTTTGGAAAATAATTGACGGGGTTGTTAATGTGGATGTTTTGAAAAAGAATGAATGTTTTTGATCTTATCAAATAGAATAAAAAGGTTAAATATTCACTAATTGTATTTGCTTTCAGTAAATGCTTATAATTTTATTAACAAAAGGGTAACATTTATGAGATTAATATAACTTGCTTTGAAGATAGGTTCTTTAATAAATTGAACTAAATAATAATTGAAATGAGTAAATGATTTATATTACAATACCATGGTAAGAGATTATTTCATCTAACATAAATTAATACCAATGATCTTATTATTTAATGTAGAGAGGTCTCTTGATTTTATTTTTGATATTTTACTCTCGGGTAGAAGTGCTTAAAGGGGAGAGTCTGTTTATCGTTGGAATACTGTGTGCGTGCCTGGTATGAAATATGTTAGCTTTTGGTTCATTTATTGTAAATGCAGACCTTTAACTTGTTGTGATGTTTTTTTTCTTATACCACAGTTAGCTAACTGTATAACCTGGTGATCACCATTTATGAAATGCATTATTAAATATTACAATTGCAAATGCAGTATTAAATATTACAATATTACCACATTGGTTTCTTAAGGTTAGAGAAGGGTGATAGGAATTTAGATTTTTTAATAACAGTATTCTCTGAATACGTGTTGATCCAGGTATTTATAACTAATACATGTACTTTATTTATGTTGTTATTCTTGTTGTAGTATGCGGTAAGGATTTTATTTAGTAATTCTTTTCCTTATACGCAACATTAAAAGTGTGTGTCAATAAATACGTTCAACGTCACCTCTTAAAATTTTAATACACACAATACTTAATTTCCTTCATTTTACTTCCACAAAATCATTTTCGCGAGATAAAGAAGGGGGCACACGTCTTTTAATTCAACAAAACAATTAAATTTCAAACAATGTTTATATTTATTACTGACAAATTGTACCATAAAGTACTTAAACGTTTTAACTTACACATCGTTAAGTAGAACCAGCACTGCCCCAAGTTTATCTCCCGTCGGATCGCTCCTCACCAAAAGTTCAATCGTTTTCAATAGGTACTCAAAAATTTTAATTCAAAAGCTGGTAGCATAACTCCTGCCGTCGCTAGAGCTTTATACAGTTTCTTGAAGTAATAAGTATTACTTCAATTAAGTACAACAAAAACTTCTAACGCAACTGTCACCCGATAACAATTAACCAACCAACCAATACTCTGTTTATTTAAATGGTCTACAAAGCCGTCCGCGATTATTTCGCGATTAGTTCGATTAGTGCGGTCTGGGAAATTTTCATAAAAAATACGCACTAGCGAAGCGGGGTAGCAACTCCTCGTTCTATATTATAACACGTGCGATAGGCTAACGTAGACACAAGGGTAAATTAAAGTAACCCTTCACATTACATTTTTCGTTCGACTCCCTACATTAAACAATCTTACTCAAATTAACTCGCCATAAGATGTAATTTCCTTAACTTATAATCTTACTGCCGCCACGTCCTTTTCCCTACCTATATATATATATATATATATATATATATATATATATATATATATATATATATATATATATATACATTGAACTGATATCTACTTTATAATTATTAATTATATTTATATTTATAATTATTTTATATGTATTGGGTCCAAACTAATATTATAACAATCGCATGTAAAGACTCATCAAAGGGGATAGGGTTCAAATTTAGAAGAGACTTTAAATTTATGTGATAAAGTAAATAATTATTTCGTTGATTTATACTACGATTTTGAATATTTATAATTATAGGTAATGTGATTAATACACATTGAGTTGTCGCCCATTTATATTTTATTATAACCAAATTATTTAAAGAAATAGAATTGTAATTTTTAAATTGCATCGATATATGTGCAACTCCCTGTACGTAACAAAAAAATCTTCAAATGTATAATTGAGCATGGGCTGTGAATACGCATTCATGTGACCTTTCATTAAAAGTAAAAAGAAAATACGCCATATACATGTAAGTACAAATATGTTTAAATTTAGCAAATATTCTAATAATCATTTAATTTTAGCTCAATTAATGTTCCCTTTGGACATCCAAATTTGCTTCTATCTTAAAGCTTATACGTTTACGTAAGTTTCACTAATTTTTCTTCACATTGATAAATCTTTATTTTCAGGATCATCACACTTTATTATTTTTTTATTTCAAAATAATTTTTGAAATGCATGAGTAGTTTGAAGGTTATTTAAATTAAACACGCTTCCAATAAATAAAATGTATAATAATAGAAACACGAAGAAAACACAATTAACAATATCCATAACAAACGTAAACACAAACAAACTTAAAAACAATGTCGAATCTCCGGAAATATCTTCACTCGCTGTCGATAACAACCGAGTTTTTATTTAAAAAGGTAAATTAACCTTAATTTATTATTTACCGACAAATGAATATCACTTGTTTTTAACACTGCCGATACTAAAACCGCACTTTACTTTTATCGAAAGTGACGTTATTTTGTTTAAAATAATTTCAAGAAAAAATTTGGCAACATCTTGGTTAGCAAGTTGTTGGAACAGAGAAAAACTGAGAGAGCTACTAATCCTTCAGCACTTCTATTTATATGCAAATCGTTAGAAACCAAGTTCATCGATTGTTATCAACAACTACATCCAATTTTTCCTCAATTCTGATTGACTAATGCTTTTCTTAAATTACAATTTAATTTCAAAAGCTCATAACTTTTGACCCCTTAAACCTATCTTAAAACTAACAACATTTTCGGAATCCTCACAATTTTTACTATAATGCAAGAAGTAATTCCTCCAATTATTAACCAAGTTGATTTTTACATTGATTTATTGATTTTAAACTAATTTTATACATTTTACAGGCCTGGAATTGATTTCCACATGAATATGGGATGCTACTACATATAAATACACATCTTTTAAATGCCTACGGCCAATTTGAAAGGAAAATTATTTGAAATTTTCATACACCCTTAAAAACTAAATTTGGTAATCTAGTCACTAATATAGTGAATTGTGACTTGAAATTGAGGCTACTTTACTATTTTTACCTCTTATAATTTATTTTGATCAAATTGTCCCGATCTATAACAATTTTTACATAATTTTTGTGTGAGGAAATAACATAACCTCAAATTAATACAATAATTTTTAATGTATAATTTTACACTTTTTAGCACTTTAAATGTTTGTGAAAGTGTATATTTTTTTGGGCCCTACTTTTTACCACCTCGGATGAATGCTGCGGCTTTCTTGGAATTCTTAGAGAATGAACATGGGAATATGTAGGAACATATTTCCTTAAATTTACGAAGAACGGCTTGGTTCCAGCTTGATGGTTGTCCAGCTGATTATAGCAGAATCGTTAGAAACTGGCTGGACAACCATTATCCAGGAAGGTGGATCGGTCGTGCAGGCCCAGTTCCCTGGCTACCAAGGTCTCCAGACCTAAATCCATTAGATTTTTTGTGTGGGGGTATTTAAAAGAAAGGGTGTATGCAACTCCTGTGACATCAAGAGATGAACTCATTAATAGGATTAGGGATGCGTGTAATGAAATAAGACAATTTTAGTTAATATTCGTCGGTGTGAATTATGTATTCAACAAAATGGTTCACATTTTGAACAGTTTCTTTAAATTTACTTATTATTACGATAGCGTTTTTGTTTTGTTGTTATAGGTTAAGTTTATTTGTTTAATTTATTTATTTCGTTCGTTTCGTTCTTGTTAAAATCTTAAACAGAAATTCTTTCCAATTTTTTCCAATAAATATGTATTTTTTTAATATTTATTTTATTGTTTTACTTTTATGATCCTTTATTTAATTCAACTGAAAAGTTAGGAAAATATCAGTGCAGTACTACTTTTTATTAAGAGACAAAAAAGAACGTGAAAACTGACATAGTTTAATTCTTTTTTTTATTGTTCTTCTCATGGCACACTATTTTTTGCGGGAGCATCAGACGTTCTTTACTTGCCATTTGGAAGCTGTTCATGGATTACAGCTAATTTATCTCAAAAACTATGCATTTTTCGAAAAAAAAGCAGAACACAAAAAAGTTCCTAAATCAAATGGGCAATCTAAATTTTTGTTGGCAGTGCCGTATAGGCTGTGGCACTGCTTAGTTGAAACGATTTTGTCCGTATTTGCGTAATTCTGGGATTAAAAATGTCTCTAACATGTGAATGTAACGTTCGGAGTTCACTGTTGCAGTACCATTTTCTTTGAAAAAATATGATCCTACTATACCAAACGCTGAAACACCACACCATACAGTGACTTTTTGATCATGAAAGGGTTCTTCATGAAGTTCTTGTGGATTTACGACAGACCAGTAACGATAATTTTGTATATTACCTTACTCGGTCAAATGGAAGTGAGCTTCATCTGACATCAACAAGTTTAATTGGTTTTCATAATCTTCTAAAACTTGCAAAAACTGTCTGCAGAGATCAAGACGAACGTATGGATGATAATGCAAATCAAAATGCACAATACTTCGCAAAATTCTGTTGGAAATGTGTAAAGTAAGTTATTGCCTTGATTCAGATCGTTTCGGGCTTCTCAGTACAGCTCCTCTCAAAATCTCGGACAGTTTGCCGTGATGGAATTGTTCCGCGACGAAAATTTCCTTGCGCCTGTACGTTGACTAATTGGAAATTTGCCCATGGCTAATTAAATTGCGAATACTGATGGATACACATGTGTGAGTAGAATTGACAGCAATAAAATTTATTCCATAGTATCCTATTAAAATAGGTAATATCAGTTAGTTAACCCCACATTTTGGAAATAGACCGTTAGTTTCATAATTTAACAAAATAAGGTTGTTTTGGGTGTTAATTTATTTACGATTTCATTCAATATGCTTGAGAATTTCTTAAGCTTAAATTTGTCAACAACGACGATTATGTCACATTAATTTAAGATAACAATAAGTGAAATTGGCTTGTAATATCTCTTTCCATTTTCCGAAGCGCTTTTGAGAATAAAAAGGCGAATTTAAATCTGTGTAAATTAAAACTTAATAATAACATTTAATAACATTAAGTGTTTTTTTAAGATATTATGATACGAATAAACGTGTGTAGTAATTATTCAGAATTGGGTAAGGGGGTAGAATTTGGATTGATTTACCTATTAAGCCAATGCACACATTTCTCGAATGAATAAAAACATAAACACTGTTATGTGTATTTGAACGCCCTTTATATATGTGCGAATTTTTTTTCTTTTTATTCTTTTTTTTGCTAATGACTCAATTTACGCTAACGAAACTTGTTTTTTTTGAGTTCATCAGGGTTTGATTTTTCTAAGTAGCGGTTTTGGAAATAAACTTTTCGTATTGCCATTTAGATTTGATTTCTGAAATTTTGTGGATTAATTAATTGGAAATAGGAAATTTTAAGGTTGAACCTAAATTACTTTTCCTGTGAATTTTTATAAAAGGTTCCATTAAAATAAAATGTAGGTAAGAAAAGTCGATTTAAATTGTAGCAGATCATTCCTTGGTGTGATTGTTTAAGCAGGGGCTGTAGACGTTAATTTTACTTATAGCGTTTAGTAACTGACGCCGTTTTTCTGTGGTAGTATAGTATCTCTATCTTTTAGTGTTAAATAATTATCGGTATCGTTTAACGAATAAATCTGTGGACGACAATTTGCACTTGAGCTGTACACGCCGTAGAGTCAGCAGTTTTATCATGTTGAGCAATATGGTGCAGTATTATGGAGAAGGGAAAAAGCTGTTTTTTTGAACGATAAATTTTCGAGGGGGATTCTCGATCTGACTTTTATGAGTAAGAGATGTGATCTGTGAACTTGAGGGCGTGCCTTTTTCGAATACCTGGAGGACCGAACTTTTGCAGAAGTTGTTTGCAACCAAAAGCACGTGTTTGGTGGATATTTGTGTAGACGTTCATCCCTCCTGGTTATTTATTTTGGGGTTACGGACCGTGAGGTCAATTAACGAACATTTCACAAAGGGGTGTGTTTTATATAAGTGTATCTTGGTGGTGAATTTGGAGACGCGCTAACGCGGATTTATATTTTCGAATAAAACCGTTGTGAAGCCACGTTTTGCTTCCTCGTAGAAGAAAATCAGCAGCAACAGACGAAAGTCTCACTGCAAATAGACCTTTTTTTCATTTTAATAATTAAACAGACCTGTAAATAGAGCTACCGATTTAATTGGACATTAAAGTGTGTGAATATCTCGTGTGTAAAAGCTACTCGGTTTGTGCACATAAACTATATAACGTCCTCACCAATTAAGTTGAACGTATCGCTATCTAAATTTAAAACTGGGAAATTGCCGCATGGGTTTGCCTGCCCATCGAGAACATCAGCAGGTACCCTGAAACCGTTCCGGTTCGTTTTTGCTTTCATTGCTATCTGGTGAAGACGCATTCAAGAGTTTTGTGTAAAAAGTAATTCAATATTGTACGTTATTGTGATCACTTTATCATAACTTTGTTTACAAATTTGGTGACATTATTTGTTGATGAGCGAATAAACGGGGTCGTTTTTTTTTGGTGTTATTTTTGCCATAACTGACGCTCTCAAGTTAATCTCAATTAAAAGGTCGACTAACTACTTTTATTTGCGCTATCTTTGGTATTTTGTTTTTTATTATTTACTGCAAATTTATGTATATGAAAATTTCGCTTGAGTTTGCTAAATAGGTAAGCTAATTTGATTATTTGTTACTGAGTAGCTGTGTATTTTTCGAATTTAGGGATTACGATTTTCGACGTTGATTAAAATTTAAAGACTATAAATTTTCGGTCGCATTTAGTTTTGTTGTGACGTATTTTTCGTTTGAAATTGAATAATTAATTACCCTATTGATCAGTTTTCTTTGGGTCATCATTAGATCTAGTTCATGACGATTTCTGGATACAAATGTTTCTAACAGGTGGCGCATTTTTGACATTTCTCCCGATTTTTACGTTTTTGGAGAGTGCCCTTTTACAACATTAAGTAAGAAGAACCCCGCCGACACCACTGAGCTATGTTGTGCGCGCATATTGCCTTTACGGACTTGATGCTCTAATGAGTACTTGGCCAATAAAAACTAAATTTTGAGTATTATTTTTCGCAGTTTCTGCGGACTGAAGCTTACAATTTTATTTAAGTGGAAGTTAGCTTTGCGTAGGTATTTTTGAAGTAGAATTTTAGGTAAAGGCGGGTGTTTTCTCTTGGCGTGAACATTATGGTTTCCTGTTAGGCCATTATTTTAAGATCTGGTTCATAAAGTAACATATTTTTACTGACTTTGACTTTGTTGAGTTGCGTCGAATGCCCTTTTAGATCGATGAGTAAGAACAACGCCCATGTCGCTGGGCTATGTTGGTAACATGCTTTACCTTTACGGGCTGATGTAGTGAGTGTTATGCCCACAATACAATGTGACTAAAGACATACAAGGTGTCTCAACTACGCTTTGCATAAGCAAATTTTCTTTATTTTTGTCTGAACCTTTGTTCCCTTTTACCTTTTCAAAGTCCCGTAAGCTACAAGATTATCTTTTAGACCCCTAAATATAACTCTGCCAGGTTGTCATTTTTCTGGATATTTGTTCAATACAATGAAACTCACAATTTATTAACTGCACACTGGACACTGACAATAAATTCTACTTTGACAGTTAGATAATTAAAAAAAGACGGCAAAGAACAGCCCACTATGAGTGAATTGAATAAAAATATCAGTCTGCTGCCATGAAATCTTAATTTTATAATTTTTTATTATTTATCTTGACCGAATATACACATCTTATACATGACTGAAGAGCATTTCTGAAGAGGACCTTAAAAATGCAAATATTAGATATAGCGCCCATAAGAAAAACAACAGTTGACTTTAGTCGTTCGCAACATAGTAGGCCTAGACTTTTTTTGATACGATGTTTAATATCACCGCATCCTCTTACTTATATTTTGAAAATTTGATGAGCGTAGTTTCCATAATAAAGAAAATATAGTGGTTTTTCCAAAATGCACATTTTTGCTTTTCACTCTGTACCTACGTAACGGTGTCCATGTGAAATAGAATAAACCTAGATTATTTTTGCTCAGACAGATACGCAACATAACTTCAATTTAACCGACTTTGTACCTTCAACGGTTTCCAATATCCATCTGTACATTTTGTACTGGTCATACAGTGTACATTAGAAATTTCTTTAGTTCGTGTTAATCGGCCTCTGATGATGATAGTTAAGCTTTTGAAACGTGTTTGGTGTTTTTTAACTTTTTTATTTTGTGTGGTACATGTGTGTTCTTTGTTTGTTGCTTAACTTCAGACTTATTTTTAGCATTTTAATATTGTATAAATCTATCTAGCACTTTAATTAATTTTTCAAAGGATAATTAATTCTTAACTGTTTACAAAAACTGCAATAATTATCGAAAAATATCGTTAACCTACTACGCAAATGTCGTAAGTCCACTTTTTTTTAAATAGGGATTCAGTGACCTCTGGCGATCTAAATAAAAACCTATGACTTAAAAAGTAAAACCACACATTAGTTTCAATATAAGAGCGCAGGCGCCATAAAGCACATGTCGAATGTCCAAATCAAGGTACGAAATGATCGTAAGTCAAATGGGCAATCTAAATTTTTGGTTTTTAAGAGTTAGAGGCGTCGCATGAAATAGTTCGGGGGGGATAAAGGGTGTACCACCCCAGAAAATGTACTACCCTGTAGATATTGATAAACGTTAAACTGCGCTTAATATTGAGTTTAAGGAGTGTAATATGTGTACTAAATTTGGATTTATTATTTTAAATAGTTTTGAAGATAAATTAAGAGAACTGAAAAAAAATTAAAACTTTGAAACCCTGTATCTCCACAACTAAGTGTTTGGCAACCTGTTTATATGAACTTTTTGTCTTAATTTTGAAAGCTCTATCGACCATTAAAGTCTTGCTACAAAAAACTGGAACACCCTGTGTACAGGTTAACAATGTGATCGAGAACGCATTAACTGGAACATTCGATACGTTTCGCAAAGAGCGAAGATGTATTTCGACGCGAACCTACGCTCCTAGTGGCAGGACGCTTAAACTTGTTGCCAAATTGAATCAAGAGATGGCGCCACCTAATCGCTTCTACATCGATCGTAACAAAATGATTTTATGATGAATGGAATAGTTCCACGCACAAGATACAAGATTCAAACCCATACTTTGAGTAACACTGCTCTAAAAATATCTTTTAAACATATTCTTTGTTTTGGGGTCGTTTGGAGACCTCGATCCAGCATGTACGTTCATGGCTATAGTACCGGCATTTAAAGTTTAAGGATGTTAGCAGGCAAGATACGTCGGTGTAACCAACATGACGCAAATATAAGAGTTCAAGCTGGAAACTATTTTTCATTTAACACGCCAATGAAATCTGTTTTAAGTATTAAATTTAAATACGGAATCGATTTCAATTCCAAGAAGCTGCATTTCTAAAATTGATTATAACAGCGGGTTATGGTATTAGTAGTAAAAATGACATTTTATTCCGTAAAGTTGGACCTGTTGAAAAACATCATTTTCTCTGTGGACCACCGTAAAAAATGTACAGCCGCTGCAATATAGCAATGACTTAAACCTCTACCTACGCTGTTTAATACGAAACTGTAAAACAAAAAAAATGTAGAAAATTTTACGTTACTAATTTAAAAATTATTGTGTAATTATAGGTTAATGAATCATTTCCAATTTAACCATCTAATTAAGTCTATTTTTAACTTCGTCACTACCGCATAGTATGATAGATTATTTAATAGTTAAAATTTCATATTTAAGGTCAAACACTGCGCTAAAATACCAATAGATTAGCTGTAATTTCAATAGAAATGTATACTGCTAAAACACTAAATTATGATGAATAACTGAGCAATTTGTTAAAATTAAAGCAAGAAAGTTATATTTACATACTTATTTACCTCCGCATTATTTGCATTTTATGGATTTGACAATAAATTTATGATATAATTGTTTTTATTATAAACTATTGGATTACGTTTACCACTGTACTTTGAACTAAAGTGTATAATTTACGTTTTCCTATACATATTTCAATTTACCATGTGCACGTTTAGATAGGTAAGTTGACTTTGCCCTTATTAATTGGTTGCTATGGTTGTTAAAAGCAAACATGGCGGTTAAGTGATTACTTACTACGAGTCTATGCAGTTGTATCTATGAAATCATGACTACTCTATAATTTGCAATTAAATGTAATTATCACTTTTGCCTTGCCTTTTATATAAATTCATTTTTAATTTTTGATATAAATTTTGGTGATTTGTCAACTATCACTTTATATTGTCCTTCAAAAGTTTACTATTGCTTTCACTCTTTATTTTAAAACTTTGTCATTAAATCTACAGGGTGAGTCAGCGAAATGTTTCTTATTCGATTATCTGTCTCATAATTGATTTTACTGAAAAAATCCGAGACAGGTCGATTTTTGTTTCAGGGGGACACATTTTCATGTAAGCGTCATTTGTCAGGGTAGGTTCACTTAAAAATCTTAAATGGCAATACCCCACTTGTGACCCATCTTTCTAAAGCGGTTGTCATGGGGAATGTGCCACACCTTTGTTTTTTAGAATTTCATGAATCTGATTTATAAATGTTTAACGAAATCTTAATTGCTTGTAATAAACGGCTTCGGTTAGCGTGCTTTGGAAAACAAAGCAATGAATGTGTTTAAGTAAATACTGTCACTTAATTTTAAAAGTATGCTATTACTGCTGCTAGAATATTGAATAATAGACACCCAGGAAGAAATACATCTCATACGTACATTTCAAAATTGGTAAACAGATTCACTCAAACTGGTGCAGTAATTAATATCAATAGACATCCCCAACAAATTGATGTCTTGGGTCATCTGACACTAAATCCCAGAGTAAGTACACGTGATACTGGAGTGTTCCAGTCATCGATGTGTCGAATATTAAAATCACAAAAATTTCATTCATACAAAATCCATCTTGTGCAAGAACTCAATGAAGGTGACGACGATCGCCGACTGGAACTCTGTGACATTATGATTCAACGTTTGATAGATAACCGGAACTTACGGTACAACGTTTGTTTTTCCGATGAGAGTACTTTCTTCTTAAATGAAAACATTGAACAACATACTTCTAGATACTGGAGCGATAGTAATCCTAGAACAAGAAGAGAGTCACATACACAGTATCCTGAAAAGTTAAACGTTTGGGCAGGCATTTTAGGTAGGTTACCTTATCTTCGTTACACTTAATAATTATTTCATACTGAAGACAACTATTTATTAGTTGTTATATTTCAGGTAATAAAATAATTGGTCCACTTTTTTTTGGCAATAACCTAAATGGTAAATTTGTTGGAGTAGCATACTGTCACATACTGTAACATGATGTCGGAGGTAATTGAAAATGACACCAATTATTCCGAAGTTGATATTCACTTTCAACAAGATGGGGCTCCTTCACACTACGTTGTTGCAGTTAAAAGAGTTCTTAAACGCAATGTGTCCAGGTCAATGGATTGAAAGGAGGGGTTCCATCGAAGTGCCCAGCAAGATCTCCAGAACTTGACACCTCTGGATTTCTTCTTAGGGGGTTATTTGTAGAATAAGGTTTAAGCAGGAAAGATAGCTAATGAATGTCGCTTAATAACCCCAGAGATCTTGACAAATGTGTGAAGGGAATTTTAAAGTAGGCTTTACTTCTGTATTGAGGTTGGTGATGGACCATTTTGAACATTCGATAAAGTGATTAATTGTACTTTTAATACTTTATTCAAATGGGTCAGATTTCGTTAAAAATGTATTAGTTTTGGAAGGTCATGGAAGGGACAAACGTCATCGGATCACAAAATAAATGACGTAAACTCAAAATTATATTATAGTAATCTCATATATGCTGTACCGCGCTTTGCTGTGCTGTGTTTTACTGTACTGTGCTGTTCTGTGCTGTGTTGTAATGTGCTGTGAGGTGCTGTGCTGTGCTGTGCTGTGCTGTGCTGTGCTGTGTTGTACTGTGCTGTGCTGTGCTGTGTTGTGTTGTGCTGTGCTGCGCTGTGCTGTGGTGTGCTGTGCTGTGCTGTGCTGTGCTGTGCTGTGCTGTGCTGTGCTGTGCTGTGCTGTGCTGTGCTGTGCTGTGCTGTGCTGTGCTGTGCTGTGCTGTGCTGTGCTGTGCTGTCCTGTGCTGGGCTGTGCTGTGCTGTGCTGTGATGTGCTATGCTGTACTGTACTGTGCTGTCCTATGCAGTGCTGTGCTGTGCTGGGCGGTGCCGTATCGCGTCGCGTCGTGTCGTGTCATGTTATCGTGTCGTCGTGTCGTGTCGTGCTGTGTTGTGTTGCATTGTGTTAAAGTTTTATATTATATTGTATAGTTTGAATTATATTGCATTACATGGTAGTCTATTGTGTAGTGTTGTGATGTATTGTATTGTTTTGTGTTGTGTTGCGGAATGTGGGGTTGAGTGAGTTGCGTAGCGTGCCGTTCCTTTTCTTTCTTGGCGTTGTATTGTATGTATATGTTGTATTGGGTTGTATTGTCTGATAGTGTACTGTACTGTATTTGATATAGGTATTGTACTATTACATTACCTTACATTACATCACATTGCATTACATTACTTATTACATTACATCACATTGCATTACATTACTTTATTTCTTTATGCAAACTACACAGGACATAGCCCTGATTACGTACTGAATACTTATGTGTACATAAGGAATAAATATTTATGGTCGTCCATATATGAACATATTTTTATATAAAAACTTTAAATAAAACCTTGAGGTCTTCTTTATAATATTAATCGAATCCATAAAAATTGACAAATTATTTCGAAAACACGTTAAATTTCAAAGTAACATCTAAGTCCAGTATTAAGTTGCAAATTTCGTTAAAGTCGCAACATTTGCAAAAACGGTCGGTTGAAAACATAGGTACATAAAAGAAATAGGCATCCCAGACAGTCTTTAATTCTAAAATTTAAAGTATTGAAAGCCAAGTGCAACAGAAATTTTTTTTTTCTTTTTCGCTAAGCTTTGAATTTCGAACTCATTTCTTAGGACAACTGACCCAATGTTGTTATAGTTTGGGTAAGTACCATATTTTTTAAAATAGAGAAATAATAAGAACTTATTTTGAACTTTTTCAGTTGTTTTTATTGAATTAAAAGCATGTGGCTGCCGAACTGTGCTGGCCATATTCCAGGTTTGGTCTAACTAATGCAAAATACAACAATTTAACTGAACTTACTATCGTAAAGTTTTTTGTTTGTCTCATAATGAAACCTAAGATCTTGTAAGCATTAGCCATTGTAACATTTATGTGTTGATTGAAATTTAATTTATCATCATATGTTACTTCCAAATCCTTTATTGTAGCTACACGTTCCAAGTTTATTCCGTCAATTTTATAATCAAACATGATTGTATTTTTCTTACGAAAAAAAGATAAAATCTTACACTTATGTTCAAAGGTAGTTTCTTACATTACATTACATTGCACTGCATTACATTACATTACATTACATTACATTACATTACATTACATTAAATTGCATTGCATTTCACTGTATTGTATTATTTTGCAGTTATATTGTGATTTTAAATCACTCAGGACTTTTCTACATTTAGAGGTTTTTATCTAGGTGTCTAAGTATCAAGGTTGTTTGGCCACCCTGCTATATAAAGTATATGGATTCCGAATGTACAGTGCATCCCATTTTGGTTGAGACAGCCAAGTATCTCGGTTGTTGTTGAAGATAGAACCTTGCGGTTTTCGCGGTCCTGTGCCACTTTTTTGTGAAACTCAAGATGTCCTGAACGGATTTTTCCTAACTTTTTTCGTTCATAAGTTACAGGGCGTTTTTGAAAATTCACACTTTTTGGACCCCCTCCATATCTACGAAGTTTCTCAGCGATAATGTCAAATTGAAAACTTATCCCATAGAGAATTTTATGCAGAATTCAGAGGCGCACTCAATTTTTTTTTTTGGGTATGGTTATGGAGATACGACTCAAACTTATGATTTTTTCAATGGAACACCCTGTATTTTATCACCTCATTCCTTATTTTTTTCCTTCAAAATGATATATAATATATAAACATAAATTCTTCAAAAATGCTCCAAAATCACTAAAACATTGATTTTTAATAGTAGGCTATGGCTTTTTCATACAAAAAAAGTTCAAATTGAAGAAATACTACTTGTGATTTTTCCATGAAAGGAACAAGAACAATACTAACACTAATTCACTAACAAAACACAAAACGTAGGTAACTAATAGCAACAAATAAATAGTAACAAAAAGTTCATAATGTAGAATAAGCAACTAATTAAATATTTACTCATACTATTTCATTTCGAAATTATTCGGTAACTTATTCAATGAATTGTTCAAATTGATGTCCATTTTCCCTAATACACAATTGACACAATTTCGTAATACGTCTTAATGCATTTAAAATTATGAAAGGCCGATTTTGTAAATTCTGGAAAACTGCCTCTGTTTTTGCACGAAGTTCTTCAATATTATTGTGCCTCTTACCGTATATTTTATTTTTCAAAAAACCCCACAAAAAAAAGTCCAACACTGACAAATCAGGTGACCTTGCAGGCCACCCAATGGGTCCATTTATTCCAATCCAATGGTCCTGGAAAGTTTCTCCTAAAAAAGGCACAATCAACCTCGAATTGTGGGCAGGGGCACCGTCTTGTTGGAAGTAAATGGCATTAAGATAGGCGAGGGGAACATTCTCCAGGAATTCTGGTATTACTTCGTCTAAAATTGCCAAGTACCTATTCGCGTTGAGAGCCCCATCAAAAATGCGGTATTTCATTGATGTCCCCAATAAGAAACAGGCTACATTAAAACCAAATCGACCCTGTTGTTGTTGCTCAAAAATTAGGTGTTGGTTTTCATCATACCAGTGCCCTGTATTTTGCCTGTTAAATAAATCGGTACTGCTTAGATGGGCTTCGTCTGACCATATGACTTTACTCGCAAAATTATTGTCCCTTCGAGTTTGGTTCAAAAACCAATTACAGAAATTCACACGCCTCGCTGCATCACCAGCGTATAAATGCTGGACAATATTCACTTTGTAGGGTTTCAATTTATGTTTTTTTAATCCTTTGTACCCGTGATCGGGGAACGCCAGTATCATTTTCTAACTTCGTACAAGAAGTCTGAGGAGAGACACGGACGCTGGCTAAGACATTTATTTCATCCATTTCATAATTTTCCTTGTTATACGTCTTGGGTCGGGGTTTAGAATACGCACCATAATTTAGTAGATTATTCTTTAGTCGAAATATCGTTGCTCGACTAGGTTGACGCTTCTCTGGATACCTAACGTTTTAAAAACAATATGTAATATAATGTCTTATTGTAAATTACTAGTTTACCTGTTTAAATATAATTCTAATGCTTCGTCAACATTTTCATGGCATTGATTGAAACATTGTATGATATTTCGTTGTTCTGAAAAAATCTTTCAGCCATTATAAAATTTCACAAATTAACAAAATCGCCGAACACAAACACAATAAAACGCATCAGAATTTATCATCATGACAGCAGATGTGTTGATTTCTCCACAGTCACTTGATAAGACAATGCTCCAAAAGTTAACTACAGTGTTTGTAGCATCCATGGCCTACTATAAAAAAATCAGAAATAATAATCCCTGTAGTAAAACTTTGAAATCCATGGCACTCTATTAAAATTCAATGTTTTAGTAATTTTGGAGCATTTTTGAAAACTTCGTGTTTATATATTATGTATCATTTCGAAGAAAAAAAAAATAAGTAATTTAATGATATAATAAAATACAGGGTGTTCCATTGAAAAAATCATAAGTTTGAGTCTTATCTCCATAACGATACCCCGAAAAAAAAATTGAGTGCGCTCCTGGATTCTACGTAAAATTCTCTATGGGACAAGTTTTCAATTTGACATTATCGCTGAGAAACTTCTTAGATATGGAGGTGATCCAAAAAGTGTGGATTTTCAAAAACACCCTGTAATTTATAAACGAAAGAAGTTAGGCAAAATCCGTTCAGGCCATCTTGAGTTTCACAAAAAAGTCACAGGCCCGTGGAAACCGCAAGGTTCTATCTTCAACAGCAACCGAGATACCTGGCTGTCTCAATCAAAATGGGATGCACTGTACAAAAATAAAAAAATTCATTTGTTCTAAATAATGGAACGTTTGTAGTGTATCCAACTGACATATATTTTGTGTTCATAACGTTTATCGTTATTATCGGCTTTTCAATTTTTTTACTTTTGCGCCTATTATTAAGTACAGTAGTGGGCATTTTATTAACCTAACAGTACAGTGATTAGTTTGTGGGTGCATGTTGAAGTACGCATCACGTTTTTAGATTTTGTGATAAGCTTGCAAGTTAACAACTGTGGATGTTTTAGTCCAAAACAATAGCACTGTATATATGATTCAACTTTTATTTGACGATTTCAACACATTTTGTAAGTCTCGTGTCATGGTTTTCATTAAATTTAAAACTTATGTCGTTTTTATAATGCACCAATGAAAAATAACTGCGATAGCGTCCGAAATATATAAATAAAAAAAATAAACTATTTGTGTTTAGTCCGTTCAATGTAAATAATGATTATATGAAAGAGCCAAAATAAACTATCTCAAGTAATTTATTAATTTACGGCAGACTCTAAATGACAAGTTATAATCACGACAACTTTCTTCATTCAATTCAATCAGCTTATATCTCATTAAAACGTAAGGTATAATAAATGTGATAATTATAGGTATTTGAGAGCCTACTATTGAATGTCATTTAATTGTTAGTAACGATTAATAATTAGATTTAATTATGAAATCTAGATTTAAATGCAAGATCTACACCGAAAAAGTATGAACATAAATCGTAGTTTTTTTAACTCCAAAATATTTAGGAAATCCGTTCTCTCGTACATACGTAATTTAAATCAGAAGAGGAAATCGTACAATTAATAAAATATTAGTTTCAGTGGTATAACCAGAAAAACCGTCCTTAACATAAAAAATACAAGAAACAACATTGAAATGCTTTTAACACTTGAATTGCCTCATTAGAAAGAATCAATTTTTAACTGCGTAAACGAAATTTCAGTAACGAAAATATGAGTAATATCGGTTTAACGCTAATCAAATGTTTAGATATCACTAGACCATGACAATACTTGAAAAATTAATCACTACCTGTTAGGATGTAATTATGCGACGTATGAGTACATTAAATTAATTTTACATTTTAGGAATTAACTAATTGGTTACCTACAAATAACCTGGACAAGTTGCTGCACGTTATCACATTCCTGTGAGAGATGACTGATTCTTTTTTAAAGGACCATTGAGATGTTTCTTATCTGATAATCTCCATTTTATTTTATAGCATTTCTGCGAAATAAAATTCAGCTGCTCTAATGTAGGGGTTGAAGTGAAACACGTAATTCAGGAAATATGCAAATGTAAAATTTAACGATTACGTTGATAATTAAAGACACTTGCCTTTTTGAGTTAGGTACATGTGTTTTCAAAGCCTGCTATGGAATGTCAGTTCATTTCAGTAATGATCTTTAATAGATTAAGTGCTATTAAACCGTTTTGAAAATGGAATTCTAGACTACCCTCTACGAACGTAGGATAACGATAAGGATGCCAATATCAGAAAACACAACTAGAATCTCACATACGGCAGTTAAATAAACCGATTTCGTTACTACTGTAACTGCTGTGGTATATTGAAAACAGAATGTATACATTTAATGTAATCTTAATTTTAACTATATAAGATGCTTCACGGAATTGGTTCTTTAGAAGTTTATGAACTTCCCGTTCATAGAATTTCTTGAAACTGGAGTTGGGAGTAGCAGTATTTGTATACAAAAGGTTTTCAGTTTTCTGTGACTTTCGATTACACCGAAAGTCACATTAAATGGAGTACCAAATAATTTATTAGGCTTCTAGGTTTTAATATTATTTGGTACCACATACCGTATGCCAAAAATCGTCCTTGAGATATATTGATTTTTCTGAAAGTAAGTTATTGGACTTTCGAAAAAATTATTTGTTGTAGTGTAATGAAAAATGCATCGATCTAATCCGTTATTCTTCGAATTTGTCGTCAATAGCGAATATTTCTCGTACCCACCCTTAACATTAAATTATTGATGCAAAGGTGCAATGCTCGTGTTAAAATTATAGAATAAACTTAACAAAATACAAAGACAACAAAATAATAACAAATGTTTGATGTGGCGTCCATTAGGTAAAGCTCCACACAGGACTACCTCGTTGCTGAACCGCGACCGTCTTTGACCGACTAGTTTTAAAATTTGAGGTTGTTCTCAATTTAGTCGCTCATGGACAATTGAATGGTATTTTATTTATCTATCTGTGATATTCGATAATATTTCTGAAATTTGTCCCTCTGTAATTCAGGGCTTTATGGATTAAGTTATTGACTGATGCTTGAGCTAAGTATGGTAGGTGAATGGAGAAACCGTTCATCTATTTAGTAACACGCAACAACTACGGCTCTATTAAGATTAGTTGAAAACCCCGATCTTTAAGTAGTTGCAACGCCTCTTGTGAATCAGTCATGTTTCATGTAACATATATCTTATCGACGTCAAAATGTACTCAACGTACAGCCTCCCCTTTCGATTCACTATCTCTATTAATACTAATCCGGAAAGCTGCTGAAATTGGCCGCTTACCTATATATATCATACCTACATCTAACTGTCCGGATTTCCGATTTATGAGCTTTTATTTGTGAAAATGTACTTTGAAAATGAATGAGTTCGGTTTTTGGGAAATTAACGTTGTGTTATTATCGTAATAATATCAACATTTTCGTCCATTCATAATCTAAAAATACGATCTCTATAAAAGAATTATGTGGAATATCACAAAATGTGTTCCAAACGCTGTCCGTTTGCTTCCAATCAGTTCAAAATCTGGGTGTTGACTGCTTCTGTTGTGGCAGATCTTATTTCATTCGGATCCAATTTATCATATGCTTGGGTGATTATTGTAACAACTCATCTCTCGTATGTACAGACGTTTTGTAAACTTTTTCTTTCAACAAACCCCACACATAAAAATCTAATGGAGTAAGACGGGGTGATCTCGCAGGTCAATTCCACGGTCTCAACCGTCTTATCCTCCCGTCGTTAAAAAAATTCTTTCAAGTTTTCTGCTCACTTCTCTAGTACAGTGAGCAGGAGCCTCGTGTAAATGATACCACCAATTTCGATATTTTTCAAGAGGTAGATCATAGAGGAAGTTCTCTACAATATTTTCCAAAATATTTAGGTATCTTCTGGATGTTATCCATCAAGATGCAGAAACACATTGAAACTAATTTTTTCTTGAAATCCGGCTTCTTTGGTGACGTGAGGGTTTTCACTGCACCAAAATTGATTTCTTTTTCTATTGAAAATCCCTTCTCTTGAAAATTTTGATTCGCCAGTCCAAATTATTTTATTTAAAAAAACAACGTTTCACAAAGTTCAACTCTGTCGACAGTCTTGAGGCTTCATTGCTTGAACATTGGTGAATTTATCATGCATGTTATTTGTTTGCAAAATTCTTTGTACTGATGAATACTTTATACCTAAATCCTCTTCAGTACTTCTTATCGATGACTCTGGAAATGCATGTAATCATGCAAACACAACGATCTGGTAGTCTTCGGAAGTTACAAGTCGAGGCAAGTTTTTTACCGATTTTAAAGTTGATTCAAACGCTTTGAAATTTTCCTAAACCCGCATAAATTTCCTAATGTTCATTGGTGGTAGATTCGGATACATTTAATTGAACTTTCTACATGCCCTGCTGATAATTTTGTCGCACTGTCCAAAGATAATAAACAAATTTATAAGAACTCCGTTTGAATAATTTTGTTCCATCGTTTCTTAAGGTATTTTGAGCCTCTGAATGGACGAAAACGTAGATGTTATTACGATAATGACACAACGTTAATGTCAAATAGTACTCGTAGCCTTCTTACCAAAAACCGAATGAGGCTATCGCTTTCAAAGTGCATTTTCGCAAATAAATGCGCATAATTCGGAAATCCGGCCAGTTAGGTATATGTATCACATAAATACATAAACGGCCAATTTCAGCAGCTTTCCGGATTCGTATTAATACATTGGGTGTTCCATTTAAAATAATCCATTATTGGTCACTTTTTCAAGCAAACGAGATAACTTCATAATTAAACCACCTAGTATTGAAGGAAGTGGGATTCAGCTAAAGCGTAGAAAGTCTCTCTACTCTAAACCAAATTTCGATATCATTGTATAACTGAGTTCGAAGCTATTAGCCTTTTTAAAGACCACGTTTTCCGACGAAAAAAATTCAAATTAATATTTATTTCATAAACGGTTACAGATAGGTACATGTAATATAATATACACATATTAAGAGAAGTTGTCAGGAAATTGATCAAGATCCTAAAAATAATATTATATACAGGCTGTCCCGCATAATTTAGAAATTAAACTAATTCTAAACATAAGTAGGAAGTTACTGAATGGATGTTTAACGGTTTTAATATTACTAAAAACAAATAATAATAATCCAAACAGTAGAAGTTTGTAACGTGTAAAATCCCTCTTTAAAGAAAAAAAGGCGAGTAAATAATATTTAGGATTGCTATGACATTGCACTTTACAAAAAAAATGGTTCCTCTAAAATTACCATGCCGAATGATTGTTGAAACTCATAAAGTCGTACTGACACAAATAAAAAATGCAAAGGATGTGACTGTGCAGGCCAGATCCGTACTAAGTGGTAACTTTTTGAACATTTTTATTTTTGGTACTATATGTGATTTTAAGTTTAACTATAACATTGTGTTGCATATTGTTCTATAGTATATTTTTTCTTGACTGCAAATTCAAAATTTAAGCTAACTTTTACCTTTGTTACTTTGTTTGATCTTAATTGTAATTAATTAATCGTAAAAGTAAACAATTAATGTCAGGAGAGCTAACAGGGCCATTACCGGTATTTATTGTTCCCCTTCACGTGAATAAAAAAGAAACTTAAGAGGATGGAAACGTTTAAGTGTCACGGTTCGCGACAATAATAAAACAGATTTGGTAAATAAATATTAAATTAAATAACAAAGAAATAACTATAACTCGAAAAGCTAAATTCAAAATAATTGAAGCATTTGGTCGCAAATAAATAACAGTAAGACCAGTGAGTGGCGCAGAGTCAGGAATCGCGTAGGGAGCAATCTGGTTGAAACGTGATATGATTGAAAGGTATGTAAGTGAAATATATATATATATATATATATATATATATATATATATATATATATATATATTAGGTATTCATACAGTAAGTATACGCTATATTAGTTATATCTTTCTTGACTCGGTCTATAATTCTACACCTTACTTCCTTACATTTCGAGGCAGTAGACAAATAACTGTCCGGTAGTAGGACGATACCGTTAGTAGGGAATGCTACACCGTCAGGGGCACAATTTGGCCAGTAAGCACCTCGGATCGACCTGGCCACAAGGGACGGTCAAGGTATGCATGGTAAAGAATTTAAAATTGAATGTAATGTACGAAAGACACCTTGATATTCTGTGTGTATAGGAGACAAAGCGCAAAGGAAAGGATGCTGTGGAGATGGAGAATGACAGTCTAGCACTATGGTCAGGAGGTGGCGCAAAAGAAGTTGTGGTGATTGTAGGGGAAAGAGAGAAAGGATGTGTTAAATAGTACGAATTGGTACCTCCCCGGGTATTAGGGGTTAGAATGAAAGTGGAGTTTCGAAGAATTTTTCCTATTGCATGCTAAGCACCGGTGAATGGAGAAAGAGACCAGGAGCGTGAGAACTTCTGGAATGAAGTACAGAACGTGTTGAACGTATGTAAGCCAAACGAAAGAGTGATGATAGTGGGGGATATGAACGGATGGGTAGGTGTACAGAGAGAACATACTGAACGCGTTGTAGGAAAGTTCGGAGACCAAAGAGTCAATGAGAATGGTGAACGTCTGGTGAACATCTGAGTGGAGAGAAGCCTGTTTGTATGCAATACGTGGTTTAAACATAAAAATATGCATATGTATACATGGCAAAGAGGCGAATCTAAAAGTATGATAGACTTGATAGTGTATGATGAACGGCTTAGAAACACGGTGAAAGACAAAAGTAATGCGCGGATCGGAGTGTAGATCGGACCACTTTTTGGTTATATCGAGAGTCTGTTTAAGGCAAAAGTGGGTCTGGAGAAGATAAGCAGACGTAGTGCGAAAAGTGTGGAACGAACAAATAAAAAACACTAGCGTTGAAACTGCATGGATAAGCTTGAAAAACTGTGTTGTCAACTGTGCCGTGGGGATATGTGGAAGAGCGACTATTGGTAGACATAAAAAATGTGCTTGGTGGAATGAGTCGGTAAAAAAGGCAGTATGTAAGAAAAAAGATGCGTACATGGCAATGATTGCTGCAAAAAATGAGACTGAGAAAAAACGATTGTATGAGGTGTACAGATTAAGAAACAAAGAAGCGAAGGAGGCAGTGAGAATAAGTAAAGAAGAAGTGATGGCTGTGGAAGGAGAGAAAATGCAGAATGATTTTGAGGGAAACAAAAAACTCTTCTGGAAATGGGTCATAAATACAAAACGTGGCCCAAAACATAACGCTGCAGGAGTGATGAACATGAGAAACGAAATAGTATGGGACGATTGTGAAGAAAGGAAATGCTGACAAGAATATTTCTGTACAGTAGTGAGGAAAGTAAAACTTGGGATAAATGGGATAGAGAAAACGGTAGGAAGGTTGAAAAACGGCAAGAGAGCAGGCGTAGATGAAATCACTGGTGAAATGCTAAAGTATGGGGGTGCAAAGCTTATACGAAGATTGTGCGAATTATTCAATGTATGCCTTATGTGTGGAAAAGTTCCAAGGGATTAGAAGAGTGCGATCATTGTACCACTGTATGAGGGTAAGGGGAACAAGAGTGATTGTAAGAACTACAGAGGAATAAGTTTTCTCAGCGTACGTGTTAAAGTATTTGGAAGAATACTGATTGATATAGAGTACGAGAAACTACACAAACTAAGATTCAGAATATGCAGGATGGCTTCATGCGAGAGAAAGGATGTGTTGATCAGATGGTTGCTCTCCAGCAGGTGATCGAAAAGTGTTTAAGGGTAAAAAGGAAGCTGTACTGTGCGTTTGTAGATCTGGAGAAAGCATACAACAGAGTGAATAGGGAGAAGCTGTGGGAAATATTAAATGAATATGGCGTAAATAAAGGTCTAATAAATGGAATAGGGCAGTACGCAACGGTAGTCGGGCATGTGTTAGGGTGAGAGGAGGTATGAGTGAATACTTTAATATTGAGCAAGGAGTGAGACAAGGCTGTGTGGTGGCACCGTGGTTGTGCAATGTATACATGGATAAATGTGTTAGACAAGCATGTACCGATACAACTGGTGTAATGGTTGGTGACGTATATGTACGACTTCTGGTGTATTCAGATGAAACAGTATTATTGAGTGACAGTGCGGGTGAGCTCTGAGGAAGTTTGATACAGTCTTTGAGAGCATGGACCTAAAGGTATACGTGAACAAAACTAAGGTTGTGGTGTTCAATCGGGCGGGTGGAAAGGAGAGTAGAGTATTTACTCTGCAAGATGAAATTGTAGAGCAAGTGGACGACCTGGTATATCTGGGTAGAATGTTTACTGCAGATGATACAATGGAGGGCGAGATTAGACGAAGGGTCAATGCTGGAAGGGAAATGATTGGAAGTGTGTGGACGATAATGAGAAACGAAAGCATGAGCTTAGCTGCGAAACCAGCAATCTATAATGGCGTGTTTGTCCCGTCAGTACTGTATGGAAGTGAGACATGGGTATGTTAAAAAAAGCACGAAAGAAAAAAACATGCCGTGGGTATAAGATTCCTGAGAAGCGCATGTGGTAAAACAAGAAGGGACAAGATAAAGAATGAATGCATACTGGCGGAGACGAGGAAAAAACGGTGATGGATAGACATAAAAGTAGTACACTACGTTGGTTTGGTCACATTGAGAGAATGAACAACGCAAGCATAACGAAACAAGTATATGTGGGTAAGATTAGAGGAAAGGCTGGGCTTGGTAGACGGCGTGAAACTTAGCTGAATGTAGTAGAATGTATGATAAAGGAAAGAAAGATAAGGACTCTTAAAAATAAAAGGACATATTAGAGACAACGCATGAATCTTACGGAAGCTAGGGCGGTATGCAGAGATAGGAAATCATGGAGAAACACTGTCAATGAAAAATAAATAAGTTCCTTAAGTGTTGCGTTTAAAATATCAAAGTTGCTACTACTTTCTAATCGAAATGACAACACCGCATTATCGAAAAAATGTAGTTGGGTAGAGAATGTCCAAATATGATATCCATCAAATTTTCAGAGTGATCAGTAGGCTGGTTCCCCAGAAACGTCTAGTGTGCCATCCACCGTGAATCACCCTGTATATATTATAGCTTTTTCGTGGTTGCGCATTAGTTTATTGCGCATGCTACGCAGGTGTATTGCGCCTAAACTCTTTACGCTTATCGGATTTTGTGCCAGTGTTTCGTAAGTGGCTTCTTTTAGTTTTCGGCCAGTTGTATTCTCGTCCTTTGCCGCTATCTGTATGTCATCCCATTCTGTGATTTGGATTCTGAATCTTTTTGGTTTGCCTTTTGGGGATGTTATTCTTATGTTGCTGTGTTCTAACGTTGGGTCGTTTACTGCTCTCCCCTATATATGATCTGCCGCATTCGCTTGGTAGGTTGTATATACAATTCTTGGAATTCTAGTCTTCATTGTGTGGTTTGGTTTTGGTTAGTATTCCCTGAGCGTGTGCGTCTTGGATTTGCTGCCCATCCTTCGTATTTTGTACGACGTATGTGGTATATACGGCATTACCGCTGTTTTTGTCCTTCTTTTTTTAAAATAAGAGTAAAATTTATTCGATTCAAGTGCGAAAACAGTCCTTCTCAGGACTGATGATGGAAGCAGAGTCCGCTTCGGAAACGTCGCGCTACATAAACAAAAACTGTGGAAATAGGTCAATCAACTCAACTGGTATGAGACCATAGTTATAAAACACTTATAATACAGTATTCCTGTTGATACACCATCAAATTGTTCACCAACTGTTTTATCTTTCGGGAAAATTTGATTAATGTGTAATTTTGTGTATGATGTTTCGCCAGATTACATTATTACTATGTTAAAACATAATAACCCAAAAAGGCAAATAAAATTTAAATTATTATTATTATTATTATTATTATTATTATTATTATTATTATTATTATTATTTTTATTATTATTATTAATATTATTATTATTATTATCAAATGCAAGTAGTTTCTGTTGTTTTGTAAGTAAAATTGCAACGTCACCTGATATAAACGAACTCATTTATGTAATTTTGTTTGAAATTTCCTGCGTTATAAAAACGCAAATGTTTCCAAAGATAGAAATGAAACGTCTGCTTAGTTTGTTACTACTAAACCCTATCGTTGTATCAGTCCGTTAATCATCTTGTTGATTTCAACTCTTTCAGCAATAACCATGGTGAATATAAAATAAAAACTACAATTACAATGTAAGCTAATGCTAATGAAATGGAGAAGTACATACGTAATTCTTGTAACATTTAAGTATAAGTATTTAACCAATGCCACTTTTCGAATTGCCCTTAAAGACATTGCAAAATAGCAATAATGATGCAGAAACCAGATAAAATCGTAAAAATCTTCCATCAAGACCTCAACGTACGGAATCTGAAGTGAATCTTAATCACGTTAATGGTTAATAACTAATTGATAACTTAATAACTATTATTGTGACTATAATCTATCTTAAGTTTAGTAATTAATGATAATGTTCAACATCACTTAAAGACTAAAAATTTACTAATAAGTACAAAATCAAACCTTCTATTTATGTTTTACATTCTAATGAATGTCTATTATCTCATCTACCACCTTGCATGAGTTATTTACTAATTAGTTAAATTAATCATTCTTCTCGTTCATTAATTAAGGTGGACAGCTATTATATACCTTTACAATATTTTTTTTTTTCGTAAATTAGATAAGACGTGGAAATAAGATGTTACCTTAGTCATATTTCACGCCTAACTTGTTAAAATTCTTTTCGTTTATGTATATAATTGTTTAAGGCATTAAATCTTGTTTAATCGCTATTGATAAATTTTTAATACCCATAACTAGTTAAATTTTTACGTAAATTTTATTTTTATTCCTTATTTATTGCCATCGCGCTTTTAAACATAAAATGTAAGTATTATGAAAATTAACAACAGGAAAAGTACGTTACGTAACATTGATAACGCAATTTATTATGTACTACGATCAATGTAAATAAAATATGCATCAAAAGAGAAAAACGATTTTTTAATTGTGTGAATAGGTACATACCTTCATAAGTAAATGATTTGTTTGTTCTAAATGTATAGCTGTATATAATAATAATAATTGTATACTTTAGTTGGTTGATAGAGCATACATTTTCAAATACAATTTCTGTTTGTACAGTGATGGTAATAAATTGTATATATCTATATATTGTAATATGAAAATGCAAACTTTCACGGTTACCATTCATAATTAAGATACTTATCTTTTGGGTGTGAAATGTATTTTTAATTATGTTTACGAATTTAAACGTTTCGCTCACAATTAATTATGGTCTTTACTAAATCATAATGGTTTATAAAAGTAATTACGTTGTCAAATATATCTGTAAAATATGAAAATGCAAATAAGTATTCTTTAATACCTGCCTGAACATAATTAATCGATATGTATAAGGTTTATATGCCGGCATTTTACAGCTTTGAAATATACAGCTATTTCGTAAATATTTGATAAAAGCCTAAACGCCTAAAAGCGTAAAGGGCTAAAAGTCTAAAACCTAAAAGCCTAAAAGTCTAATAGCATAATAGCCTAAAAGCCCAAAAGCCTAAAAACCTAAAAGCACAAAAGCCGAAAATACTAAAAGATTAAAAGACTAAAAGCTTAAAAGCTTAAAAGCCTAAAAGCCTAAAAACCAAAAAGCCTAAAAGTCTAAAAACCTAAAAGCCCAAAAGCTTAAAAGCCTAGAAGCCTAAACGCATACAAGCCTAAAAGCCTAAACCTCTAGAAGCCTAAACACCTAAACGTCCAAAAGCTTAACAGCCTAAAATCCTAAACGCCTAAAAGCCCAAAGCTTAAATCCTAAATGCCTAAAATTCTAAGACTAAAAGCCTAAAGATCTAAAAGCCTAAACGCCTAAAAGTCTAAAAGCGTAAAAGCCTAAGCGCATTAAAGCATAAACGCCTAAAAGCCTAAAATCTAACAGCCTAAAAACCGGAAAGCCGAAAAGCCTAAAACCCTAGGAGCCTAGAATCCCAAGCGCTTAGAAGTCTAGAAATTTAGAAGCCTAAAAGCCTAGGCGTATAAAGCCTAAAATCCTAAAATTCTAACAGCCTAATAGCCTAAAAAGTATAACGCGCCTAACAAGTCTAAACGCTTAAATCCCAAGGGGCTAAAAGCTTAAAAGCCTAAATGCCTAAAAACCTAAAGGCAAGAAAACCTAAAAGCCTAAAGCTTAAAAGCCTAAATGCCTAGAAGTCTAAATGCATAAAATCCTAAAAGCTTAAGAGCCCAAAACCCTTAAGGACTAAAAGCCTAAAAGCCTAAAGCATAAAAGCCTAAAAAATTAAACCCCTAAGAGCCCAAATCCTAAAAGCCTAACAGCCTAAAATACTAAAAGCCTAAAAGTCTAAAAGGCTAAACCCCTAAAAACATAAAAGCCTAAAGACCTAAGGGATAAGTGTCTAAAGGCCAAAAAGCCTAAAAGCCTAAAAGCCTAAAAGCCTAAAAGCCTAAAAGCCTAAAGTCTAAAAACCTAAAATCCTAAAAGTCTAAAAGCCTAAAAGGCCAACGCCTAAAAGCCTAAAAGCATAAAAGCCTAAAACACAAAAGCCTAGCAGCCCAAAAGTACAAAAGCCTAAAAAGTTTAAAAGCCTAAAAAGCCTAAAATCTTAAAATCTGAAAAGCTTAAAAGATTAAAAGCCTAAACGCCTAAAAGCCTAAAAGACTAAAAGCCTAAAATGTAACTAATAAACTAAATGCATTTAGTGCTTCTTCTCTCCAAATTATAAAAATATCTATATACCAAATTGAAAGATTTTTAGGTATTAGGTTTAGGTGTTAATATTGCAAACTTTTCATGTATAAATTAGCTACTACTGGACGAAGAGGGCACCCCATCGAATTGTTCACAAAATTTATGATTCAACTGGAAAAGCGTAATGTTAAGGCAGTATTACACTTCGTTTTAACTATTAAATGCCATCGTACATATTTTTGAATTTGTTCAATCACATCTTGCATTACCTTTTATATTTCGAAGTTTTTATAAAATCCTCCAACGAGATTTCTGAAGTGGCGCGTTTACGCTGTCAAATTCAATTTCATTTCCGTTTCGTTTGATGTTAAATATGGTTCTCGTGAACGAAAGAAATTTTCCTAGTTTTTTAACATACATTTCGACGGACATATCTTTTGATTCACGTCGACTAGGTATGTCATACTTCTTATCTAAAAACATAACTAAATTCTGCTCCTTTTTAGCTTAGAAAAACTATACCCAATGTCTATTGCGTTATAATTAGTAAAGCGGTGTCGAAAACTAATATCTTTGTATTTCATCAAAGACGAATACTGATCTCTATGGTCATGCGAATGTTAATAAGCAATTTATCCTATATTAATTTTCTACAACCTGATTAATTCTGGGTAAGTTTTGGAAGACAAGTGTTAATTTGATTACTTTAACAATTTATTTTAGACCATCGTCTAACCACATATTAACCATTGTCTCTTTTGGAGCTGTAATGATGTATTGATTCGTTGCTACTAACTGTTTGAAACTGCAGTGAAGCCAATATTCCTCGATATATATTCCTCGTACCTACAGAAGCTATCTTAAGCTAAGTGTTAAATATAATATAATTAAGAGCTACTTTGTAAAGAACTCAAGTTGTGTAATCATAAGGTACCTTACAACTACATTGATGTTAATGACTAAATTATTTTTTTACATGATATAACTGCGTTACATTCACGATATTATCCATATTTTTTAATAATAAAAACAAAAACAGAATCTTTATAACCTTATGTAAGGTAATAGAGTGATCACTCGCTTGACACAAAATATTTATTGGGTTAACTAAAAATTGGGACATGTTTACTGACAAATGAATCAGCGCAGCTATATGTTAAGTATTGTCTATAGTTTATATCGATAAGGTATGTGGCCTATCATTATTAGTTGGATCAGGTATTTTACTGACCTTTACATTGCCAAGATACCCTTACAAGTATTTTTCTGTTTTTAATTAATATTAATAAAAAACATGGTCGTAATTTACTTTAAAAATTATTCAATTATAAACTTGGTACCGAACTTTGGTTTATTTATTTTTTTACGATTTAGGGTTATAAATGATTCTGTTCATTCCGTTTACTGTGATAAATACAGCTGTTCAGTTTGGTCAACATTTCGTTTTACTTGATTATGAGTAGTATAGTAAGGGAGATCCTAATTCACTAGAAAAGTAACTAGATCTGAAAAAGTCACTAGATTGTGAAAAGGGCAGGTAAGAAGGTAGCTAGAAAAATCATGAGTAGGAATGGTTGGTATCGTCGCTAAGTGTGGGGTGTGGGTCTTAACCGATAGATATCATAGGTAAAAATTGTCGATTCATGTCGTGGGTGATTGTGTTGTTCGCTTCTTAGCTAAAAATGATCGTTTCAGAAAATGTGGGGGGTGAACAGTGTTAAAAATAGTTACTAGATTGTAAAAAAGGTGGCTAGAAAAACATGAGTGGAAATGGTTGGTATCGAAGCTAAGTGTGGTGCGTTACAAGGCATCATAAGTAAAAATAGACGGTTCATTCCCTCGGTCGTCGCGCGGGTTCGCGTCCTAGCTAAAAATTATCGTCGCTAAAAAATAGGGTGATACGTGTTAAAAATAGCGCGTAACCAGATGAGTCACTACATTCGTGAAAGGTGGCTAGAAAAAATATATCGAAATGGTGGATATCGTAGCTAAGTGAGGTGCGTGTCCTCGCTAAAAGGCGTCATAGCTAGAAATAGACGAAGTTCATGTCCTCAGTAAAAGGTGGTTGAGCTAGTTGGTTCACGCCTTAGCTAAAAATGACAGCATCACCGCTAAAAATAGCTGATTCGCGTAACCAGATAGATGGTTCGTATCTGCACCAATGTAACATAGTGGGGAGTAACTGTATAAGAGTAGTGTAATGTCTAGTGAGTATTGTATAAAACATGTGGATGGCATACGCTCAAGAACATTGGATCAAAGTATCCGACTCAGAACGTCTGTGGAACGTTTGAAACAAGAATCGTCGACATTAACATTTGATGCTGAGCATGAGGCGGTTTACGGTTTTGTAAGGATATAAAAAAATGGACAACACTTGGTGTTGGCTCATCATCATCTTCTGATTAGCCTACTGCTACCGCCCTCTACCGTGATACAGCAGTATATAGGAGGACCGTTTTCGATGTCGGTAGTCACTCAACAGTATTCTCCAATCAGTTTAAGATGGCTCTATCTGCATTGAATAGCAGCACATTCGGCAAATCCTTCATGAACGTCAAAGACTTGGAGGTGAGTGCAAAATTTAAAGTGATTGATATCAATACTATCGATACGAAGTATAGGAAACACATTGTGCTTGAAACTGAGAACTTTAAGTGCATACTTCCCTTGCGATTTTATGAATACTTCAAAAAAGAAGATCGCATTGAAACGTTTAAGCAGTGTCTGACTAACAAAGAGGTGTACATCACCAGCTCCGGAATGGCAGGGAAGACTACTAATTTAACATTTCTGTAAAATATAATGTATAACTGTTTGGAAATAAAAAAAAAACTATTTATTACAAAAGGTCTTTTATTTCACCATGATGTGAGTTGCCATTGATGAGTCTAAAAATTTAGTGCATTATATGGTAGTGTGGTCCTTTTCTCATCGTAAGGCAAGAAGAGGGCAGGAGGAAAGTTTCATGCTGGATAGATTACGTTTCCGTCGCAAAATAAAACAATTGGAATGCATTTTATCGCCTTGTGCTGCAAGAGCAATATCGTGCTGGGGTATATCATGATAGATTCCACGAACTCCCATCTGTATAAGGGGTGGGGGGAAACGCTATATAATAATTCACGGTTATAAATTCCTTAGTTTTAAAGAGTCCACTCGAAATGAATTTAAAAACATTTTACATGGATACTAAGAATAGCTGTAATAATTACTTCACTTGTTCGTGTTGGTGTTGTAATGATGGAGCTAGTTCTACCACAGCAGCTACCGAGTGCTCTTCCCCAACTGAAAATGTGCATAACAGCGCTGCCGATGAACTTTTAATTGATTATAGCTTATATAATTTATTCGCGGTAAATTGTCCAAAAAAGTACATTGAAGTTGGATACAGTACGCACCCAGATCTTGCGCCAGTTATACGTATCGTATGTACAGACAGGGTCCTCGTTATAAAAAGGGAATATTGGGAGACGCTACTCAAGAGTCAAACTTACCTGGAAATGAAGTTTTTTTGTTCCCAAGAGACTGAAAACCACATCGATGCGTCAAATATCAACGAGGAGACGGACATTGAATACGAGGAAAGCTCGTAATAGCTGGGTAGCAAGTTTACCATTTGTTATAATTGGGAAGTAGTGAAAGAATGACACCGAAGAGCTTTTCAACTTAAAGGGTATAATTAACTACCGGTTGGAATTACTGGAATCATGCGCTCTTCCCTGTTTCTTTCAAAACCTCATCGAACAAGTCAGCAATTACCGTCACTTTCGTAAGATAGAGTATAGCGACGATGCAGCCAACAATGATGACATTTATAGCGACTTTGAAAATGTGTAGAATTATAAGTACGATATAAATTCTCACAATACAGATTGTATGATGGAGCTGTTGCATTATCGACCTAGCTATTTACTGTACCACACATATGAATACAATATTTGTAAAACGTGTGTCTGTTCTTGATCATTACCTATAAACATAGAAATTCCCCCTCCATGTAAACAATGTTAGTTGGGAATCGAAGAAGTGCACCTGAGGGCGGTCTGGTCTATACTCTTATTAATAAGCTACAGATTAAGCTCCATACCCCGGGTATGAGTATTGTTGTCCCGGAACTAAATAAGATAAAAGGATTCAACGAGGTGATCCTGGTATCAACCTTCTAGACACACATTGCAAAAATCACGATATCAGTTATAGGGATAGTAAAGACTTGACTAGCAGACATCGAGCGGATCATATTTTAGAAAGAAAAGCTTGGGACCGTGTTAAGACATCCGATGCAAGGTTAGGTGAACGAACCGCCGCTTCCGCTGTAGCAGGTATAATTAGGGCAAGAAGAAAGTTAGGAATGGGTGTTAACAGAACAAAACGACTGCGTAGCAGTCTACTGAAATTACGTAGAATAATTGCTAACAAACTGAAAAATAGTCCTAGTACCATAAAGGCTATAAAATCAGCTGTTACAGCAGCAAAATAGGCCGTGAAAAGTTTAGGTGGGAAGGGAAAACTAAGCGTTCCCCGAGTAATTCCCTTGCGTAAAGAGCGTGGATTTTTACTATTTCTTACGCTATTATTTGCGGGTTTTTCCGCCGCCGTTGCTTTAGACGGAGGAGCAGCGGGTATTTCCAAAGCGGTTAACGCATCGAGCAGTGCGAGGAAAATGTTAGATGAAACTTCACGCCATAATCATACAATGGAGGCCATCACCATAGGAAAGAAAAACGGAAGGCCAATATTTTTGAAACCCTATCGGTCAGGAGGAAGTATGGTTTTGCACTTGAAAGCATTAAAAAAATCTTCAAAAATTACCGAAAAAGCCATTGACTGATGTAGAGCTAAGAAAGCACGCAAGGGATGTACCATACTTTAGGGATGTGTTTATGAGAGATAATATGCCCAAATTACCATGGAATAACGAGGCCGGTATTATTAATTTATATAACCAAAATGGGTGTGGTAGTCATTGGGTTTGTTACAAAAAACGCGATGGGAGCGTATGGTACTATGATATTTTCGGAAATATTACACCACCAAGAGAAGTTCTGGGCTACTTTTACGATTGCAAAATATACTATAATTACTCTCAAGAGCAACAATTAGGTACCACAAATTGTGGACATCTTTGTTTAAAGTTTTTATATAAATAGCGTACTCAGTAAATCATCTTCATTGTAGATGGTGTTGGTACTGTAGAGAGTAATAACTTTTATCCTCCGATCGAGCTTAATTCCGGGAAAACCTACGTAATCGTCGGATTTTACGGTTGTAATAGCATAAGGAATATACACAGTGGAAACAATAAATTCTATGATATACAAGCACCAGAACTCAACGCTATTACAATTCCGTATGGCGCATACGAGTTGGAAGAACTGAGCATCTACTTAAAAGCGCACATTCTTACAAGTCTTTTCAGTTTAAAGGCAAATAATAACACGCTCAAGTGTGAGCTTAGCTATGAATTTGCCATAGATTTTCCCCAAAACGATTCCATTGGACGTATGCTAGGTTTTAAACCGTTGATATTGGAAGCTAACGTTTTAAATATCTCTGCATTAGATAAACAAATAATTAAACATACAAATATTCACATTGAGTGTAATATTCTCAAAGGCTTGTACAGAATCTGGAATCCCGCGAAGGTGCTGTATGAAACAGACGTGTCTGTCCCACCATGCTATCGCTTAGACAAAATTCCAGGTAATCCTCAATATTTAGAAGTAAACACCAAATACCAAAGCGAACCATTCACAGTACGACTAGAATTATAAGAATATGGGCTTAAGAATTAATCAAGGTCCGCTTCCATCTTTCCTTAATGATGCTATAAATAAAGGACGTGAGCATAAACTGGTTTATTCGAACACGGGGCGTACTGGCGAATTAACGTCTATCCAAAAACCACTTCTTGGAATCGGTTAAAACTACATAGAAATGGCAGAGTCGTTAAACATCTTCCAAGGCGCACGTTTTGATGAGACCATGACCAAATCAGATATTCATACATATCTTCCGTACGGTTCTTCTAATTACGGATTGTCCGTATATTAACAGAGTCAAGATTTGGTTTCCGCCACATATAATAGTTACCTGTACATTGAAGGTAAAATTGAATGGAGTTCGGCGGAAGAAGGAGTCGACGTAAAAATATGTTATCTAACAAACAACTTGGCACCATTCCTTCTCGAGGAAATTCGCTACGAGTTAGGAGGACAGAAAGTGGATTCATGTAGAAATCCGGGTATATTAGCACTCAAAGGATCCGTATCGTACACATCGAATGAAAGCAAAGGTCTACAGCATTTGGGATGGTCACCGAAGAGTGAGGAACCGTTACAAGTAGAACACGCTAAAAGCAACAAAGAAAAACATCTTACCGTCTGTATTAAGCCAAAACACGTATTCGGAAGTATGCAAGATTATCGGAAAGTTATCGTGAATATCCGACAGGAGTTGGTGTTAATACGTTCCAGACGCGATGCTGATTGTTATAAGAGTACCGCAGACGACGCTAAAATAACCTTAAACAAAATTCAATGGAAGATTCCGCATGTGACGCTTAGCGACAATGCTAAACTGGGTCTGTTCCAACAAATCAATAAAAATACAACTATTACAATTCTGTTTCGTTAATGGGAACTATATTGTGGCTTTTCAAAAAGGGAAAAGCTTTAAACGACGGAAAGAATGGCAGATTTCGATAACGTGAAGATTCGCCATCTAAAGTTACACCTTAACTCAGAGAGTTATCCATACGAAGCGATTTATCTGGACTTCAATGTCAACAAGTACATAACGGTCTATCAAAACTATTAAAATTTTCGAGGATGCATTGTGCGACTATTCACATTTCAAGACGTGCCCAATATTCGTAATGGATTGCTCAAAACAAAATGAATCACTACAACACTCGACGGTAGACGTAAAGTTCGAAATGGAAGCGTTGGAGGCATTTTATGCCGGTATCGTTGCCTCATACTACACGATGCCATGGTGCAATACAATATAAGTCCTAGAAAAACACTCTCCTGAATTTTTTAATTTGCCTCTAGCCCCCAATAAGAAATAAAATTTTTAAAACGTAATTGTGTTTTACATGAGGTATTCTATCTATTACATTCTATTAATTTATCAAAATATGGAAATAGTTCTAAAACTGACGGACTAAAAGTCGTAACGATAAACTGGACTTAAGAACGCAGTATTTTTTTTCTTTTTTTTGCTCTACTCACGTTCAGACGTAAAAAAAACACAATTTACGTGAGCATTCAAAAGTTCTAATCATACACGCACGTCAGCGGACCTATATATTACTTATCAAGCGAGTGGTTTTCAATCCTATGTATTAACAGTGCACTGAATTATCATTTTTATAATTTTCGTCGCTTTGTCACTAAATTAGTAATTATATCTGAAATTTGATTCATTAAGTATCTATTTTGAAAATAAAACTTGGTTAGCTTATTTAAAATGCATATAATTGAAAGGGTTTTTTATTTTATTTAACTTTCTATCTGCATAATACCACTGCAAAACAATTAACAGTACTTAGTAATATGTTTTTATTTTTTTACCTTCCATTTGTAATTTGTATAATTTCAACGTTTGCATACTCCGTATAAGGTGTTCTATTTTTAGAGCGTATTTATAAGTTTTTAAAATATTTGCGATAAGTACCTATCCAGTTAGACGTAATTTGTAATTGCTTCTTTAATTGTTTTTTATAGCTGACACTATTATCCATGAATTTTTGCTTATTATTTATTTTTTTCTAAATATGAGAATAATACCGCTCGTTTCATTGTTTGAAAAATTAAAATCTACATCATTTCTTCAGTTGAAATAATATACATCCATAATTCAGTAAAGCATCTTTATTTAGTTTGAAAATTTTCATGTATATCATACAATTCCGTAAAGCATCTTTATTACACACACTGAAAACGCATCGGTTATATAAATATATATATTAACACCACCATTTTATTTATTAGGGTCTTCTATTTGCCACTTTCCTGAAGACACCTTAAAAATTGATGCAGACATTAAAAAATCCTTAGGATAATCGTACATTTTTAATTTCCGTTGCACTTCATACAACTCCAAGTCCCACTTTAACATTTTTATTTTTCGTATTAAGTCGTCTATTAGCCGCCTTCTTGAAGACACCTTAAAAATGGACGTTTGTATTGTTTTTTTCATTATGACGATGTTCTTTCTGTGAACTTCTTGACCTCAATGAGACTTACATCTCTCTAAAGACTGTTTTTATATACACATAGTTCTTGTCTAGCACAGATACGACCCACACACATCTAGTTACTCCTTATAGTGGTACAACGAACGTGATGATGCTCTCACAGTCATGTTTAACTAGTATCTGAACCATGCTTACCTTTCACATATTTGAAGCTGGTATTTGAGATTTCAATCGCACATGGCTAGCGTGAGAACCTTTTAGCAAAGACATGTACCGGCTATTTTTCGCTATGATGCCATTTAACGAGGAGACGCACCTCACTTAGCCACGATAACAACCATTTCCATTTATTTTTTCTAGTGGCTTTTCTGGTTACGCGCTATTTTTAACATGCACCACCATATTTTTTAGCGACGATCATTTTTAGCTAATAAGCGAACCGCACGATAACTGAGGACATGAACCGGCTATTTTTACCTATGATACCCTTTAGAGCACCACACTTAGCCTCGATGCCAACCATTTCTACTCATATTTTTTTAGCCACCTTTTTCAAAATCTAGTAACTTTTGTAGTTACACACTATTCTTAACACGCATCACCCCCCCCCCCCCCCATTTCCAGTAACGATCATTTCTAGCTAAGACGCGAACCACACAACCATCCAGGATATGAACCGACCATTTTTACCTAAGATAGCTAAAAGCCAAGACCCGTACCTCCCATTTAGCCACGATACCAACCATCCCTACTCGTCACTTTTCTAGTTACCTTTTCACAATCTAGTGACCTTTTTCAAATCTAATTACTTTTCTAGTTACTAAATGAATTAGGATCCACCTTACTATACTACTATTATGGTCTGTTTTACTTATTTTTATGTGTATTACGTGTTTTCTTACACCGTCACTTCTCCATTTCGTAGCTTTGGGGCTGTCTTAGCTAAAACTACGTGTCGCCTTGGGTACCTTTATACTATACGGTCACACACCCACGCACCCAACGCATTACCGATTTAGTGGTCCACAAAAATCAGCTGAGCTAGACCCTATCTTTTTATTCTATCTGTAGCACATTTCGTGCTATGTTCAAAGATTATTATGAACACGTTACAACTATTGTTATAATAACTTGCGGAAGCATGTGATTAAAATGTTGAATGGTTTTTTTAAAGCACCTTTAGTAAATATTGATAACAGTGTTAAAGTTGACCATAATATCACTTTCTTGCATACTAGAGTTACACATTTTTTCAATGGAATGTGCAAAATTTTTGATACGATGTGTATTTTTCATATGAAGCTGAAATAAAGACGTAAAATAGTTCGCAAGGCTATAAAGGTAGTCCGTAGGAGATGCAATACACTGACGATAAGTTAATGAATCTTTGCAAAACTGTATAGTTTTGGTAGAAGGAATTCAAGGTTAGTTAATTTTGTTTTAGTCTCTTCAGAACAGAAGTTCTCTAGTTTTCGAACTAGTATAGGACGTTTTGGCAATTTACGCTATGTTTCTAGTTCCAATAATTGTACAATTTTAAATTTATAATTGTTCGTATTTAAAATAACACTTAACTGATGGAAATATTATTGTTTTACCGTACTTTTTAAGATCTAATAATGCTCTTCGTTTACGAAAGGGTACATTACTATTTGGAGGTTTCACAATAGATACTTTAACTGTTTCAGTTGCAGCGTCAAAGGATCCAGATTTAAGGGAAGTCGCAATATTAGAAAAATTTGTATCTTCAGATGGAATTACTTTTGGTACCATAACCAAAATTTCCACGTTTAGCTTCAATAGTACCATTGGAAAAACTTCATTAGGTAGGTTGATTACCGATCTTTTATTATGTGAAGGTGGTTTAATATTTTGTCGTATAGATGGTTTATCAAATTCTTCTTATTGAAGATTTTTAGAAATATAAGCTCTATTCACCTATAAGCCAATGAATCAACTTTATCAACTTTATCCCAATATTCTCTATTCAAGCGTATGATAGCTGAAGTCATCAATCAGCAACCGCTCACGTTCCTTGAAACTAATAAACTCCTTAGTGACCACCAATATGCGTCTAGGCAAAGTCGTTCAAAAGGTGATCTTCTTTCATATGTGACCCAAGTTTGGAACAATACAGTAGAGAAGTCCGGTGAAACAGTTGTAGTCGCTTTAGATACCTCAAAGGCATTTGACCAAGTTTGGCATAAGTGTTTACTTGCCAAACTCACCTCGTTTGGGTTAAATGATACGCTCATCAACTGGGTTTCTCGTTTCCTTGATAAAAGACGAATACGTGTCGTAGTTGATGGCTTTTTTCAAAAGAAGTTAGCATTAACGCGGGCGTACCACAGAGGAGATCCGTTATAGCGCCTACACTTTTTCTGCTGTACATAAATGACCTTATTTCTTCAACAACTAACCCCATCCATTGCTTTGCTGACGATAGCACTCTTCACTGTAGTTCATGTCAGTCTATTCATAGTGATAGTGTAGTGATAGTGATTCTATGTCAAATCAAGAAATTAAAGCTGAAATGGCAAATTCAATCAACAAAGACATTCAACGTATTCTCGAATGGGGAAGCAATAATCTAGTTAAATTTAATGCTAACAAAACTCAGTGTTGCCTTGTGTCCGCCAAAAAGGATCGATCATTTCCTGTTGTAAGTATGAATGGCTCAGTTCTTAAGTTTTCAGACTCTATTACTCTATTGAGTATGACTGTATCTTCAAATCTCTCATGGGTTGACTATCTTCTGTCAGCTACCAAAACAGCTGCTCGTAAAAATAGGCTTTTTGTACAGATCTAAGCAGTACTTTACCTCTCGACAACTCCTTCTTCTGTATAAGGCCCAAATTTGGCCTCATCTGGAATATAATTCTCACCCCTAGGTTAGTGCTCCCCTACACGCTCTCGATATCGTTGATCGTATTCAAAAGAGAGCGATTAAGCTTATAAATGACCCGTCCTTAACTTCTCACATACAGTCCCTTGAGCATAGAAGGATAGTTTCAGTTCTTTCTTTGTATTATCGTTATTACAACGGTTATTGTGCTGCTGAACTATATTCTTTGATACCATCTAGGGCTATCTTTGCGAGAAACACTCGGTTGGCCCATTCACATCATCAGTATGCAGTACAAATCTCCACTGGTCGTACCAAACGGGCGCAATCCACATTTTTCTACACGGCTTCTAAACTCTGGAATGATCTCCCTAGCTCCTGCTTTCCTCTCACTTATGATATGAAAAAATTTAAGGTGGCTGTTACATAGGCATCTATTGGCAATTCATTATCCCTCTATCCATCCTCCTAAGTGTTCCTGAGTGCTTTAGCACGATAGGCCAAATTTAGCCTGTTCAGGTCCACAATCATATATATATATATATATATATATATATATATATATATATATATATATATATATATATATATATATATATATATATATATATATATATATATAAAAGTTCTTTCCGTTGTGTTCCAAATCTTTGCTAATGATATAAATTTGATTACGTAAAAGTGCTCTTTCAGTTCGCTTACAAATATGATCAGCTTGTCTGTTGTTGAAATTTCTCTAATTTATAGAAATCTTGGAATACTCTTTTGAATGTTGACCTGTTTAGTATAACATTGACTAATCCGCTTTTTAAGAACTGTATCTTTAAAGAATTATGAAATAGGTACCACAGTACTACGTTTCACTTATACTATTGTTATACTTAGTATTATATTGTGGACAAGTTATGTGAAAGTGAAAATTCATAAATTTTTTAAACGAAACTTGACTTTAAGTAGGGTATGACAAAGTAAAAATGAATTTATATATTGACGAAATGACATAAATGTATTAAAGTCGTCCATGAACCGGTATACAACAAAAGATATAAATCAATACTTCATATAACGATTCTTTGTGTTACAACAAGAGGAAAATTACGTAAATAGATGCAACAACAGAAAAATATACTTCCACTTATTATTGCCGCAATACTCTTTATAGTTATCTACACCGTGACATTTGCAATAATATTCGTGTCATAACAAGAAAGGGTAGTAATTTATTTTTAAGGCGTTAGTATTATTGAACAAATAAAATGATTAGGTGAATGGTAGAAGTTATAGCATAAGAAAGGAAGGCGATGTATCATAAAGCTCAAATCAATAGTCAATCGAAATATGTAAATTTACTCACACGCTTGATTTCCTTTTACATCTTTAATTATTTAGTTTGAGTTTACTCATGAGTAACATGTAACTATTTGGCTGGATCACAATATCTGCGATTTATTAAATAAATTATGTTTTAAATACATCCTAATCAAAACATCCACAATGTTTTTGAAACACGCGCCTAATCCGGAAACTATTCTGTTTTTAATAGCACAAATGTTTTAAATACATAACTTCTTCTTGATAATATTTGTTTTTCTACGTGTTTAAAAAGAATATATATATATATATATATATATATATATATATATATATATATATATATATATATATATATATATATATATATATATATATATATATATATGAACGATTTATTTGTATACAGAGATATCGAAAACCGTAATAGATAGAGTATCGGTTAAATGAGAAATAAGTTTCGTAATTTGTTGGGTAGTACATGAGTATAAAGAAGTTTGGTTTTTTCCGGCTAGTTCCGGAGATATTCGACAAAATCCCAAAATGCTCATTTTCGTTTTGGAAGACTAGCGTTGTTATTATAACAGATATCAAAAAAATTAATCTAAACTTTTTTTTTTAAATAAAATTTACTACAACTTGCCATACCAAAAATTTCAATACGACGTTTTGTCTTTTCAGGACCACCCTCAACAATATTTTTTTAAATACGGACCTGGATTTTTTACTACAATTTTTTGTAAGGTTCTTATAGCTTAATACAATGATATAAAATTCTTGACTATTCTACTACGTTTCGTCTGTGAAAAATCATCATCTTCATGGTTTCTTACTGAAATGAATTAAATTTTTTACTACATTTCTTTGTAGGTTTTGTATAATCTTAATACACTGCTATGGCATTCCTAACCATACACATTTCATCTATGATCATCATCTATAAGCCTTTTGTAATAGTCTTTAAATCAGTATTTATAAAAAAAATAATGATAATCACAAAATTTAACAGTTTATTTTTACATCTAATGATAATGAACAAATATGATAATTTAAGACTGACCTAACAGTAGCAAATAAAATTAGAGTATTTTTAAAAACCAGCTATGAAAGTTGCTCAAAATGAAATCCATTCTGTTGAATACATAGTTCAATCCTCCTTGACATGTTTGATGTCGCTGCATCCACCATTTCGGGTGTAATTGTTTTGATATGCATCTCGTATTCGTTGACGAAGTTCTGAACTGTTAAATTTTGTGATTATCATTATTTTTATAAATACTGATTTAAAGACTATTACAAAAGGCTTATAGATGATGATCATAGATGAAATGTGTATGGTTAGGAATGCCATAGCAGTGTATTAAGATTATCAAAACCTAAAGAAATGTAGTAAAATTTAATTCATTTCAGTAAGAAACCATGAAGATGATGATTTTCACAGACGAAACGTAGTAGAATAGTCAAGAATTTTATATCATTGTATGTATAAGAACCTTACAAAAATTGTAGTAAAAATCCAGGTCCGTATTTAAAAATATTGTTGAGGGTGGTCCTGAAAAGACAAAACGTCGTATTGAAATTATTGGTATGGAGTTGTTAAATTTTATTTAAAAGTTTAGATTAATTTTTAGATATCTGTTATAATAACAACGCTAGTCTTACAAAACGAAAATGAGCATTTTCGGATTTTATCGAATATCTCCGGAACTAGTCGGAAAACGAAACTTCTTTATACTAATGTACTACCCAACAAATTACGAAACTTATTTCGTTTAACGATACTCTATCTATTACGGTTTTCGATATCTCTGTATACGCAAATTAAATTGGTTCACTATATATATATATATATATATATATATATATATATATATATATATATATTATTATATATATATATATATATATATATATATATATATATATATATAAAACTTTATTTATAAAAAGTTCTGCATGTTCCAAAATGTAAAATACGATCATCAGATTTCAAATTTTTTTAGTTGTATACAAGGTGTGTTAAAAAATATGAATTTTACTCAAGAGTAAAGTACCTTTAAAATTGACAATGTCGAAAAATGTTATTAAAAAATGTTGATCAGAACTAAAAACTACGTTCAAATGTGTAATTACATCCATTTACATTGAAAACATTTATTTATTTTTGAAATGTATTTCTAGGTACAATAACAATCCAAATTTTACTGTAGTTACGTGTAATCTAGTATGCACTGACAAACAGAATGTTTGATAGCAACAAATGTTTGACAGTTACAGTCAAAACGCGTTAGAATTTAACCAATAAATATGGTAGCGTTAAGTAGTGAAGAGAAAATAGAAATCGTCTTGATTGTGGGAGAAAATTATAAAACCCATAGAGAAGCCGCAATTATTTTTAATAATAGACATCCCAATAAAAATATTACCCATTCAACTGTTACGAAAATAATGAATAAATTAAAAAATACAGGAAGTATTAAGAATAGGTTTGACGTAAAACGCCTACAATTGGTTGCCGATGATAATACGCAGTTTGGAGTAATGCTGTCTGTTGTAGCCAATCCAAAAATATCATTACGCAAAAGGAAATCAATGCAAAAGAATGTAAGTAAAGACACAGCGGCAAGAATTTTAAAACTGAATAAATACAGAGCATTCAAACCAAAAATAGTGCACACATTGAAAGAAAGAGACTATGATTAGCGCTTTGATTTTTACTGTCTCATCCAAGCAAAGTTAGAAGATGACCCTTTTTTTATGAAACGTATTATTTTTTCTGATGAGGCAACATTCTCGTCTAATGGGATCTTATCATTATATTAAATAACAATTGTCTATGCGTAATTTGACAAGTTTAACTTGATTTCTTCCCAACTTGATTATTTTGCATTCCGTATTTTTCAAGTAACTTTCACACTTTAATTCGTTAATTAGATTTTAATGTAAAATATCAGACTTGAATACTAACTTAAACATTCGTAATATTTAGGGAAATTTGTAGAGCGCTGTGAGACTGTTTTACATATTTCCAAGCACCAATAAGTGTCTGCGCGTCCGCGTGTCCGCGTATCCGCGTGTTCACGTGTCCGCGTATGTGGTGTGGTGTGTAGGTGCATGTGGTGTGTGTATTTGCGGTCGTATGTGTGCGTGTTGGCGTCCGGTGTGCGTTGCGTGTGTCCGTGTGTCGTTGTGCGTGTGGTGTGTCGTGTGTGTGCGTGTGTGTGTGTGTACGTGTATGCGTGTGTGCGTGTGTGTGCGTCTTTGCGAGTGTGCGTGTGTGCGTGTGTGCGTGTGTGCGTGTGTGCGTGTGTGCGTGTGTGCGTGTGTGCGTGTGTGTGTGTGTGTGCGTGTGTGCGTGTGTGCGTGTGTGCGTGTGTGCGTGTGTGCGTGTGTGCGTGTGTGTGCATGTATGCGTGTGTGCGTGTGTGTGTGTGCGTGCGCGCGTGTGCGTGTGTGCGTGTGTGCGTGTGTTCGTGCGTTCGTATTTGTGTGTGTGCGGGTGTGTGTGTGTGTGTGTGTGTGTGTGTGCTGGTGTGTGTGCTGGTGTGTGTGCGCTGGTGTGTGTGTGTGTGTGCGGTGTGTGTGTGTGTGTGTGTGTGTGTGTGTGTGTGTGTGTGTGTGTGTGTGTGTGTGTGTGTGTGTGTGTTTGTGTTTGTATGTAGTTGCTTGCGCCCCAGAGTGCGTGTGTGCGTGCTTATAAGTCTCTTTGTCTATATCGGAAAAACTTTTATCTTATTATAAACACAAGTATTTATAAATTAGCTCAGTCTTACGTAAGGTTATCTTATAAAGCCTTTAACATGTATCAAAATAATCGCCAAAGGTTAATTAGAACATCTTATGTAAGTAGCCTTGTTAAAACGGGAAACGTTACTATTTTTAAGCACCTAAATAAGACGCTATATTGTGACCGTATTTCCTAACAAAATTGGCTGATTTCTGGGTTCTTCGGTGCCTCCATGGCAACTGTACAAACAGTTATTTGACCTTCACTAAAACCAACATCGTGTGAATGACGTTCATAGGATGGCATTACTTCAATAAATACAATTTTAAAATTTGTGCATGTTCATCACAAACGACGTTTTCAGTCATAAATGGGTATTGATGTTTAACACAATGTTGCTTTTTACGTTAGTTTTAAGCAACAGTAAGTTTATTTATATGTTTTAAGTGAATATCTTGTATGAACAGATAATGAATACTAATTAAAAACTACACGGGAAGTTACTATTGTATAAGTTTATCTTTATTTGCCCAATTTTTTTCAATGTTGCAAAGTATTCTAGTTTTACAATTTCTATTTACTCTACTATTTACATGTTTACATTTTTTTATAACACTATTTGTCTTCTCCCTTTTGTCCTATCATCCATTATATTTCATTTCATTGGTACCTCTCCCATTAGTTTTTTTCTCCTTTTTCGCGTTTCCTCCATCCATTCCACTCCCCCTCCCTTATCCTCATTTATTTTACACTCCTAACATCCTCCCTTAACTCCCTACACTCTTTTGTCATATGCCTTATATTCTCCATTACTTCTCAGCATAATCTACAACTTCTTTCTTCCTCTTTTCTCCAATACTTGTTTCACCACTCTTCGTTACCGCATCTGAACCTCGCTATGATTTTTTTCTTTCCATTCTTTCCTTCTCCTTTCAGATATTCTGGTAGCCCTTGTCCTTTAATTTTTGTAATTTACATTATATTTTGCTTCTCTTATTTTTACCCATATTTCTTGCTTTTGGACATCCCTGCTCCTTCTTATTATGTCTTATCTTGCCCTGACTCCCTGTACCCTTACCCTCTCTACTTCCTCCGTTCCTTTTATAATATTTCTCTCTCTCCCCTTGTCCGTCCTTTTATCTCTTTCCGGTATGCTTGTAATATTCTACACTCCGTTCTTTCTCTCGTTTCTTCCTCATGTTTCATTGCCCTTCTTCCAGTCTCCACCCTTATTTTTTCTACCTGCACTTCCTCCCTTATAATATACCCCGGCGTTTCCTTATCCACCCCCAATACCCATTTCCAATATTTTTCTGGCAGCCCTTCCACCTCCTTTTGATCCATCTACCCCCACACTGCTGCCACATATATCATCACACTTTGTATTAATTTGTCAAATAGCATCTTCCTTTTCCCTAGGACCACTCCAAACAACCTTTCCCCCACATTCCACACTTGTCCTATTAATTTGTTCCCTTTTCTCACTCTTTCCTTTATATGCTCCCCATCGTTATTGCCCTGTCTCATTGTATATCCCAGGTATATGAATTCCTTCAACTGCTCAATTTCCTCCTCTCCCTATTTCCACTCTTCCATTTTTCTTCTCCCCCCTCCCTTTCTGAATATTAGTACCTTTGTTTTTTTGTGTATACTTCTAGTTCCTTGCTTTTCATATATCTTTGCATCGTCTTCATCATCTCCTTCATTACCTTTTCTTCTTTCCCCAACAACACTATATCGTCTGCGTACGCTAGCGACCATACCTTCAATTTCTCTACCACTAATCCCCCCGTTTGCTGCCCTCTTACTGTCTCCTACAGATCCCCCGTATATATCGAGAAGCTTGGGCTTAATGGGCATCCCTGTCTCAGGTCCTTCCTTGTTACGAATTCCACGCTCATTTCCCCGTTAACTCTCACTCTGCTCCTCGTTTCCTCATAGATTTCCTCCATTCTTTCTATCAGTCTTTCATTTATACTTTTTCCCCATGTTGTCTATCACTTTTCTCCACTTCCTGAATCCCGACTGTCCCTCTGGCATCAGTTTCGTTTACTCTATCTCCTTCTGTAGTCTTTCTTCTAGTACCGACGCGTTTATTTTGTATCCCGTGTTTAATAGTGTCACTTCCCTATAATTTTCCATTTCTTTCTTGTTTCTTTTTATTTCCTTCCTTTTTTCTTTCGCATGTTATTTATTTACTGCCTGTTTATACTCTTCTTTCCCTGCTTTCCATTTTCTCTATTGTCTTAATGTTCTTCTTGCCTTCCTCTTTTCTTCCTTGCATTCACTATCCCACCACTTCTTCCATCCTATTTCTTCCATCCTCCGCACTTTCTTGTACTCCCTTCCCTTCCCATATCATTTTCCCCATTTTTTCTTTGTACCTCCTTATGCTCCCCTCTGACCATATTTTTTATGTTATTTACCCCTCTTTCTGTTCTCTCTCTTCTCTTACTCCCTCTTCAATTACCAGTTCTAGTGGTTTATGGTCCGATTCTACTCTCTCACCCACCCGAAATGCCTTAACTTTTTCCCCTACCTCTTCGTTGATCAATTATTGATTCTCCCCTCCATCCTACGTACGTGTATTCCCCAATTCTTTTTCTTCTTTATTCCCAATCATTATTTCCCACCCTCTTTCATTGCACAGTTCCAGTAGTTCTTTCCCCTTTGTTCAACACTTTGTTCTTTGTCTTTCTTTTCCTGTCTTTCTCCTTTTTCTCCTGTCCTTGCGATAGAGTCTCCTCCTATTATTAGCATGCCCTTCTCCCTTTCTTTTATCATTCCTTCTAGGTTTTGCCTTCTCTCTTTCATCCTTCTGCTATATACCGTCATTATTTTTATTTTTTGTTTTTCCCTGCTTTATAATTCCTCTTCTCTGTTGTACTTTCTCTTTTTCTTCTTAATTCAACCATTTTCTTGTTACTCCCGTTATTATTCCCCCCCCCTCTTTGCCCTTCATCTTCTGTTATCTCTTATCGCATGCTGCACCTCCCATGCGAATTCCCCTGGCATTTCCCCTTCCCATTGCTCTCTTTCTTTTGCGTCCATCCATATCTCGTGTAATCCCACCACATCTTGCTCCTTTATGAACTCCCAAAACTCTTGGTCTTTATTATTTATTCCCGCCACATTCCAGAATAGTACTTCTAACTCCTTTATCTCTTCCTTTACTCTTCCTCTAGTTCCCTTTCTTGCTCTTTTCTCTTTCCATTGTTCATTTTTCCTTTCGTTGCCGTTTCGTTTCCCTTTTTCCCCCTTTTCCACATCCTCCTCTATTAGTTTTTGCCCTTCTGTTTCCCCACTGCAAATTAAGGAATAATATAAAGATAAGAATATATGGCTGGAGAAAAATTTTATGTTTTATCCGTACACAAAATGTATTTTCGGGACTCTGAAGATTGCTGGACTCCGCTTTGCGTCGTCCAGTAACTTTTTCCTCGTCCCGAAAATTGACATTGTAGAGTAGTTACAAAATGTCGTGGCACTCGAGATGTCCGGCGCGATTTTCTACAATTTGAAAACCTTAAACGATGTTATAATCGGGAAATTACTGTAGCAAAAATGCCATCCTAAAAATATACGGCAAATGAATAAATTGAGTAATTATCGATTTTTTAATGATTGATATCGTAACTGAATACATTTTTATTGAATAATCATTTATAACAATTTCAATTTAGGTATGTATTGGATTACCTATTTTATATTTGCATTAAAATATTTTTTTAGTCACTATAAATGATGTTTCTGTCCTCTTCTCTGTGCTTTTTCATTTTTCTTAAAAATGTGATTCTTTTCGCACTTATTGCGGAAGTTTCCACCAATTACTTCTTGTTCTCTTTAGTCTTCTGCCATTGGAAACTCATCTTTTTCACAGTCGATCGAAAATCGTCATGAAACTTGTCGATGGTTGATCTAGGTGCTGGTTTGTTTATTGTTTTACGAGGTGAACCAAATATACTTCCTTCAGGTTTCGATCTGCCTTCCTGTGTAATGCGTTTATTTGTTCTTCTGGATATGAGTGTTGCTTCTCCTATTCTTTCATGCACACGATCGGCAGGGATAATAAAATATTTTGATTCTTTTTCTCGCTTCATAAATTCATACAATTTATAAATAATTTCACGAGCTTGACTGTGAACAACTACTCCACTCATGTTTAAAACGTTTACTTGGACAACAAATAATGATGAAATAATAGAAAGTGTCTTGAAAAAGACAGATTTTGTATAAAACAGAAGGAATAAACTCAAGGGAGAACGTACGAATACAACGTGAAGTAAATAAAGCGAATTACTACATTTATAAGTTGAATAGTAGCATATTTGTAGAATACTGTCGACGCGTTTGGATCATATGCGCATGGAGGGGTGAGTGCCACGACATTTTGAAACTACTCTACTAATGAAACGAATGGCTATTAATATATCATTGATTTTCATATTTGACAATCAAACATAAAACGTCGGGTTAATATAAATTTAGTAGGAATTTGGTATTTTATAGCGAAGTGAGTGTCAAACCAAAGATTACGTATATTGTATTATACAAGGTGCGCCATGGAAACGGGCGATTTTGAATGTCATTTTAATAGTAAACTTCAAATAATTAGAGGCTGCTGTTACTTTTAGGTTATTGTCAGTTTAACAGCATTTTGTCAAAATGCAACAGTGGTCAGCTGAACACCGTTCTTTTGCTGTAAGAGCATTCCACAAAAGTAATAGTTACGTAGTAGTTCAGAGAATGTTTCGCAACCATTTTAACATTGATCGTAATAATGCTATGCTCTCTGCGCATGCTATCAAAATTTGGGTTAAAAATTTTGAAGAAACAGCTTCATCGCTCAAACGGAAGCCCCACCGGAGATTGAATCCAGTGAGAACACCGCAAACCATTCAGAGAGCCAGGGAAGCTATGGTAAGAAGTCCACAACGTTCTGCACGACGTCACTCAATTTCGCTGGGAATTTCAGCGACAACCTTAAGAAGAATTTTACACAAGGACTTGCATCTTAAACCATATAAAATTCAGATTGTGCAAGAATTACAACCAAATGACTTCGTAAGTCGTTCAAACTTCAGTCGTGATTTGTTAAACCATATTAACAATAATGCAAATTTTATTGACACTGTGATTATGAGTGATGAAGCTCATTGTCATCTCTCAGGATTCGTAAACAAGCAGAATTTTCGATACTGGACACATGAAAACCCTAGAGTTCTTCATCAAAAACCACTACATAGTGACAGTGTGGTGTGCAATTTCGTCCTTTGGAACAATTGGTCCATTTTTCTTCGAAGATGACAATGGAAATGCAGTGACAGTTACATCAGGCTGTTATGTTGGAATGATCGAGACATTTCTAAGACCTAGGCTAGCGTTACTTCCACAGATAAATGTCGACACATGGTTTCAGCAAGACGGGGCAACTGCACACACTGTCAGAATATCTATAGAAGCCCTAAACCGACTGTTTCCCGATCACATCATTTCTAAGAATGGAAACATTCCTTGGCCAGCGAGATCTCCGGATTTGTCGGCGTGTGATTTTTTTCTGTGGGGCTACTTAAAGACTAAAGTTTTCGCACATCGCCCAAAGAACATTGATGAACTGAAGTTAAGAATTCGAGAAGAAATCAACCGGATACCTGTTAAAATGTTACGCAATGTTATGCATAGCTTGCCTCTACGTTTGGAAGAATGTTTGCATAGAAATGGTGGACATCTCGTAAACGTTATTTTTAAGGAATAAAATGCTATTTTATGTAGGTTAACGTGAAATAGTTTTTAATTTTCTTAATAAAATGATTTAGTTATTTTTTATGTCTTACAAATCGCCCGTTTCCGTGGCGCACCTTGTATAAGGAGAAAACTGTTTAAGAAATAAATTACACTTAGCCAGGTAGAATATATGTAATATACATTACTTTTTTTCAATACAAGAATTGCATCTCACTAAGTAAGCATAAGAAAGTTATGTGCTGGCCAAATCAGATTTTTTTATTTTATTATAGTTCTAGGAATACGTAAGCAGATACTGCGTGCAAAAAGTAGGTGTAAAAATATAAAGTGTGTGCTACAAAAGATTTACAAGCGTCGTTTGAACGCTACTCCAGCGTAAATTTGAGTTCCCGTCTAATTTTCTTCTTAACAATGAATTTATGATTGAATATCCTTGCACGTATAGGGTTTGGGTAGATACGTTCTTTTCAAATTTGCAAAAATTCTTTAAAATTTCGACAAAATATAACGGCTTGAGTTTTTTCTAACAGATTGTCGGATATGAAAGTGGTGTTGCAAACTTCTAATTAGAATTTTAACTCTAATTCTTAGCCGAACAGAGAAAATTGTCACAATTGCAAGAAATTTGGTGACTTTAAGTCAAGTAACGAATCTAAACACATTTTTTTAACACGACTTTCTAAAATGCACGTACGGCCACCGATTCTTAATTAAGATACTGCAGGTCTACTAAGTTTGGTAGATAGTTTGAAAAGGTTTCCAACATAAATCAGATAAATTTTAGTTTGTACACTATGTAACATGCTTTGCACATTTTTGTTCATTTTAACTGAATGTTTACTCATTTATTCATATATTCTACATTCATCTCAGTATGTAAATCCAAAATACACAGCTCTCTCGTTTTCTGTTACGTTTGTCTCTTTCTATAATTTATTTCTGAGTTTACTGCATTATACTTTTGTCCAGTGGAGTTTGCAGAATGAACTTCTTTACATAGAAAGATTCGATTAAATGGTTATGTTCAGCTACGGTATACAACTGCACATCTACCTAATTTAGAACCATGTTGGTCTGTAATACAAAGATCAGACGTTTCACACCTGCCTGTGCTCGTCAAGTAATAGACCTACCTACCCGCTGTATACACAATATATATTTATATCTACGAAGACACACCATTTAAAGGTCAGATATCAATATTATCAATTATATTTTATATATGTGTTGATAGTAGAGCACATCTCTTTGTGACAACGGGTGATAATCATTTCAATAACGATTTATAACAGAACAGTCAAATAGTGTTTTTATCAAGATCGGTTATTAATATTTAAATGTCTACTTACCATAATTGATTGCTGCAATTACTATAAATTATGTATAGATATTAGAACTTTTATGTATAAATGTAACCATTATGTATTGACACTCATGGTCTACCATTTCATTTCAATTACTAGGAATTATCCTTACAATTTTTAAATTCAGAGTTCAACTTTTTCAAACACGAGAGTGAAGCCATAAACTCCTTTTTCCCCTTCCAACTTTATTTATTTTATTTAGTAATAGTAATTATCTTAGGTGGCACTAAGAGTACTATCGCCATAAAAATTTCAAATTGAAAGTGGCTCATTTAGCACTTTCTGTGAAATGTGCTTTAAATTATTAGCTGTATAAAAATGTTTGCCACATAGTTGAGATTTCAGTAACATGGGGCTAATTAAATATTACACTACATTTTGTTAGGTGAATTTCGTTTATTGATAAAATAGTAACATTTGCACGGGCACGTTTGTGAAAATAAATAAACAAGAGATTTATTTTCCAAATGTATTAAAAAAATAATTTTGTTATCTAACATCAAAAATTTTTGTGACTAAAAATAAAAGTGTGGGGCGCTCTTTGTAGTGCCTTGCACTTCATTGTTTGAATGTAGGTGTTGGTAGGCTTTGTTATATGTATAATGTATCATGCATGCCCCACACTTTTATTTTTAGTCACAAAAATTTTCAAGTTGCACAAACTCTAACATAAATATTAAAGTATTTAATTATGTTACTTGTGTATTATCAAAATAGTTCTATTAAAGTATAAGTGGATAAAAAGGTCTTTAAAACACGCGCGATTTTTCGAGAACGACGGCACAGAAATAGAGTAAGTGTTTTAAAGACCAGTTATCCACGAATACTTTACGCTATTTTTTTTTATTGGTGCACCTTGAAGTCATAAATACTAGTATTATTACTACAAAAAATGGAAATAAGAACTAGTAATGTAAAATATGTAAATAAAAATTAATAATAATATATTTAACAAAACTAACTGTACTCTCTATTTTCATTTATAAAATTAAAAGTGTTAAATAATATTTAAATAAAGGTTTTGAAATTGTTAGTAATATTTTATTTGACGTTACAAGGTACCCCTGTCAGATTAATAATCAAAAAATTGTCATTTAGACTTCACGTTTCTTGAGTTGTTGATGTTGCCATGGAAACTTTAAAAAACGCGGCTTTTTGAAAGTTCGATTTAAACATGCTAAGGCGTGCTTTAAATAAGTAAAATGGGGCACCAATAAAAAAAAACTAATTAAGGTTATGTATTTATATTATGTAATTCTTAACTGTTTTGTATTGGTTTGCAATATTATTAAAAATTGTTTTGAGCTGCTCAATTTCAGGAATTTAACATTTATTGGAAACGTTATTACTTGAGTACGAAAACCATTATAAAATTGCAAATGGAGAATTTGTATTGTTTTCTCTATTTTTTTGAAAAGGAAAGTGGCGGTAAAATGCAATTTACGTATAAAACAATATAATTACAACAATAACTTGTATTCTGGATGCTTCATTATTCTAGTGGTTTTTGATATTTTGTCACTTACTTGGTTGTGAAAGTGAATGTCAGTGTGCAAAAACTAAGTTTCCATGCGGCAGTGTTGTTTGTTTTTCATGTATGGGGTGCAAACATTCTTTAACAAAAGGTTTTGCGTATACCCAATATCCCGTAGGTATTTACGGAAAGTTGTACAGATACTCATAACCACTGGTAGTATTTATCTTCTTTTTCTGTTAGTAAAATGCGGAGTTGTACATTAATCTTTAGTTAAACAGATTTAAAAATAACTGAAAGATTTGTTTAATGATGCGAATTAATTTGGAAATATTACGTAAGATTTATAAAATGCAGTAATGCACAGTCTAACATAAATCCATAATTTAAGTATATCGATTCTGCAAGTAATCTAACCAATAACAGGGTATATAAACAAGTATAAGTACAAATTTAAATCAAATTATACAAATATTCTACATAGAAATCGCACAAAATAATAATTTCACAGTTATGGCCATAAAAAAAAGGAAGATTTATCCAAGTATCCAAGTAGACAAGCGTTAATCAATCTTAAATTAAAAGCGGTCGAAGTTCGATTACTAAATTAGCTAAAATTTAAGAAACATGTATCTTTTATAATAACCAAACTTCAATATTTCCGAGTGCAAAAATGTGTACAGTGCAACTTGCGAACATAATCGTAACCAACTCCAATGTTTGAAAGGTATTCAAAAATGAAAGAACGAATAGGAAATTCACGTAAGTCAATTTACTAGGAATCAACCAACCTGTAAAAGCAGTATCTCTCAAAAAAAAAAAGGAATTCTGACAGATGTGAAAATCACAAAATAGACGTTACATGGGAACCAAAAAAATCTACCTTTTTATAACATACCTTCTCTATTACTCAAAAATAATGTTGTATTCTTAACTAATGGAAGCAAAAATGAATCAATCACATCGTTTTGATTATTTATACAGACCAATAATGATTTCGTTCATTTCCATCCGGTTACGGTCCAACTTAAAAATTATCGTAACAAATATCTTCTCTTTATTAAGTTGTTAAGGAAGCATTTAAGAGAACTATAACATTAAAATAATTATAAAAAACCGAAAATAAGATTTTTGTAGTACTAAATGATTAGTAGTACACATATGCATGAAGGAAAAACAGACGCAAATTCCGACATAATACTTCTTCATACATTATGCATAAATTTTTTGTTTTGTACGTAATAGATATCGTTCTGTAACACAAATTTATCCTTAATGTAGTATAAACACTTAAATTTAGGTGTAATTGTTATCTAACTTCAAGCATATAAATACATGCTACTTCGTACATATCTCAAAAATCGCTTTAAGATTATTTTTATCGACGTCAAGAATTACATAAGTATTCAAATACAGCGAGTTTATTTTAAACTACTTCAAGTTGGGGTAATCTAAACAAGCACTGTATGTCGCAAGCCACGCCTCAAACACTAACTCGACACCTCTTTACGTTACTCGCTACATTTAATTTATGTCGGGTTAATTGTTTATTTATTCACTTAATGTTTACACATACACTAACTGATACATTGCTTTTGTGTGTCATAAAGTTCCTCATAAAACTCGTATTATTTCACAACATTACAAACAGATTACTGTAGAACTTATTTTACATATGTACTTTTAACTTTTGTGCATCAAGGGGTTAAAATTTAACCTTTACTTTTCTTTCGTTAATAAACTGAACTTGATTGCGCGTTATATGTGATTGTGTTACACATTTTATTCGTGGTCACTGCTGTATGGTTGAAAGGACTGTCATAGGTATTTAAAATTTTCTAAAAGTTTTATTACATACTCTTTTCATCAATTAGTAAGAAAACAATACCGAACGATTGGAAAATAGTAGTGTGAAAAATTTAGCTACACCACTGCGTGGTTATGGTAAATTCTCGTGTAGCCAAAGCTCTTAACACTCAACCTCGCGTGACGTCCTGTTTTTTAACTTATTGCATAGGCAACAGTCACATGATTAAACATGGACTTAATGTTTTTGTTCCTGAATTTTGAGATGTCCAATCAAATAGTTTGTTGGGACGGATCACAATGTAATTTAAATGGATTAAGGGCATAACAAACTGGTTCAAAAATGTATCAATCGCTTAAGTGTATAAAAGGATTTTACCCTACAAATATGAATTGAAATATAAAAGTTAATTCCGAAAATTCCAATGTGTTTCTCTCAACATGTTCGCTTAGTTTACATATACTTTAACAGCTATTGAACAACTGTTATCAATATTGTAGGTAGTGGACCGCGAAAATTTTATTATTGCAATAAGCCTTTTTTAAATCGAAATTGTTACCGCGATAGGAAAGTTAATTAACGGGGTTCAACATATTTTATTAAATATTAAGTCATTATTTGAGCATAGTTTTCGGGCTATTTTATTTTTGTAACTAATATTTGGCTAAGGGTTGAAAAACATGTTTGAGGTTTGACTAGCAGGTGTACGCCTAAAAACTGCTTTACTAAGGGGGCGTAACCAATCATTGGAAATCTTATGCGCACATTCTTGATGTAAAAATGTCACTAGTTAGTAATTAATTGCGTCGGTACACACTGCAATTACAGACGTCTTCGTTTGGTATGTTGAAACTTGAGACCTACATGCAGCGCTTGTTACGGATGAATGCATATTTTTAAAATTAAGATGTTCAATAATTAATATGGAACTGTTCCAATATAATATTTTTTTGTTTTTTATTACTTTTGAAAAATGGGGGTTGATTGCGGGAGTAAATGTGGTTAGTTGGAAATCGGGCGAAAAGCTAGTGACAGTTAGAGCGTCGATCGATCCAAATCGAGTTGGTTAATTAAATACCTTCATTGTAAACAGTTTGTCTTTAAAATATTTCTTGCGGGCACATTTTCTTTTGAATTAGCCAACTCTAATTTCTCTTTTCTTTCGGGTGTTAGTTTTATTGTGTTTTCCAAATATTAATCTATAAATAACAGTCACCCTTCTTGAAGTTAAACGGCGTACGTTAACTATTTGTGCCGTGATTAATTAAAGAAACAATATATTCAAGTGTAAGTAGGTGTTTTTATATAAATTAATTCTACAAGTATTAAACATCGAGCATTGCCTTGCAAAGGTATCTCATTCGCACGCGGGCTCCTTAAGCTGAAATCTGCTAAAATAAAAGACAGTACAGGACTCACTCACTCTTGTATTTGTGTATTTATATTTATATTTGTGTAGAGGTGGGCGTGGGCGAACGGAAACGGGATTATGCTCGGTTATTAATTGTAATGTGCAATTGCCGAATGTGTACATACTCCCGGGTTCAGATGACCATTAAACAGCTCGAATTTTATTTTTATTGTTTTTATTCTTGTATAGATGAATGTGTAACCTGATAAAGGGGCGCTGTATTTTTCTAACGCACTCAACCTTATATATCGGTCACGATGTTATGATCTATTTACAATTTACCCTTGTAAGGCTTTCTTCTAATGAGTTATTTTTTGTCAGTTGGTTAAGTATAATTGTTTGCCTGCGAACTAATTTCTCTTTATATGTAATTTATTGTAATTTTAAGTATGTATTTTGTGCTTTAGCAGAGACTAATTGTCACAATGTGTACGTGTAAATGCCTTGTCTATATTCTTTTGTCCTTGCGTTAAACTTATTATCACCTGTGCAATTTTACTATTGTTGTATTTTATATGTACCGTAATTTGCCTTATTGTTTTATGTGCTTATTTACTTAAAGACCCGCATGATTGGTTTTAAAGGGTCATTTTAACCTGATTTAATGGTGTTTTGTTATATATTTTTATTATTGTGTTTCTTCTCGTAATGTTATAATTTTGTACGCACGTTAACCTGATTTAATGGTGTTTTGCCATATATTTAACCCTTTCTTTGTTTTTTTGTGTTATTTGATTTATTAATGTACTTGTGCAATTACTTATTTATGAATAAAGTGGGTTTTATTGGTGGTTCTTTCCCACAATAGTACATTAACGGGCTGAACCACCATAGCGCAAAGCTCGTTAATTTTAATTTGAGTAGTTTAATTTTTTCGACACTTACCTGATCCACCCTATCTGATTCAAATAGCACAACGTACGTAACACTAGACGGCCAATTGGTTTGATCAGATTTGAGGTTTGCGGGTAATTAAATATCAGACTTGTAAATAAATTCTAATCTTTTAATTATTGCCAAGTCAAAGTAAGGCCAGCAATTAATTTGGGTAATAGTAACATTATTGCCAGTAAAGTCAAGAAGCGATTGTTGTGTTCTTGAATTTGCATTATTACAAGTTTAAATTACACTTTTCCAGATAGGTTACTACAATATATAAAGTTACTGATATTTTGCGTTGTAAATCAATGAAACCGCCGTTAATGTTTGCTGTAGAAAATCATAATAACATTATATTGAATTATTAATTACCGTACGTGTACCGATTGTACGATTTGTTCGTTTAATTTAGCATTCAATTTCAATATTTCAACGCGTTTAAACTTCGTTGATTGTAAAAATCCATAATCGTACTGCAGCTTAATTTTACGAAAAGAATCATTAAATAATGCGTTAATATGAATAAATTTATATAATACTGTTGATGGCTTAATTGTTGCGCTAAATTTAAATTCCATCAATAAAATTTGATTCAATCATAAAACTCGTTTAATGGATTTAATCCGTTAACCTTTGCTATCAGCAAAAAAATAAGGGTGGCTTTTAGAGTTCATAAATTATTTAACTTCTACACTTTTAGCCATGTATATGATATCAATATTAAATTTCTTCTAAAAGTTTACAATGAATTAAACTAAATGTAAAACCTTTTTCGCTAGTTGCCAAGTTGTCAGAGCTTATGTGTCATTCTGATTGGCGAAAAGGTTGGTTGCGCAGGGGTCTAAGTGAGCCGTCTTAAAGCATATTTATTTAAAGCGTAATCTAATTACGATCTCGTTTTACAGAAGTACAGAGGTATTGGTATACTCCTCGAACAGAGATATTGTTTAGATTCCCATTGTTACTATTTGTCGCAACTTTAATTCCTTTAGCCATAATTGTGATATCAACCGCTTCAGCCTTTCATCTCTCCTTTCCGCAATTCTAACATAATATGTGATCAATTTTTGTGTTTTTTTCTCTACATTAGATTTATTTTCATATATTGTTATTTAGTGTGAAATCACACTGTATTGTAAGATTTGAATTACACTACAAGTTTTGTATTAATTTAAATTTACTGTCCTGTTAATGAATGTCTTATCTGTTGGACATTAAACCTTATTATTATTATTATTATTATTATTATTTCAATTTATATATTGTTGGATCACCGTGAATAGTGCTTTTTACATCTGCAATTCTGTACGAAAAAGATGTAGGTATTTTGATTAATTATTAATATTAATAATATTAGTAATAATAGTAGGTAATTAATGTTTGATAAAAGTAAATATATGTTATGTCCAACTGTCTAATCGCATAAAGCGGTACTTCATGCACTTTTAATAAATTTGTTCATATATCAATCTCTACAAAAGGATATGTCATTAACAAAGGCACAACGTACGTAGAATATAGTATGTGAAGTTGAACAATTACCGTTGGTTTTGTTTTAATTACTTTCAGTTACCGTTGAGATTTCTGACTATGATCTTCTAACTGTGAATATTTTAAATATAAGTCAAAATGTCGACATTAGGTCGTGGAAAGTCATGGCACAGACAAGCATGCGAAGTAGTGTACAATAATCTTAATTGTCATGCAACACTATTCCCAAATGAATCAAAACAGAAATTAAGCAACGTGTTCATGATTGATCTGGAGTATGTTAGCTGATCAAATCACACTAGGCGTCGTCCAGGCGTATCGAGGTAACCGGGTTTCCAAGCTAACTGCAGTGGAAATGGGCGGATTCGATATAAGACATAAAATGCTTGAGATTTAGTTTCAATCACCTTAGACTTACAACAAATCAACAAATAACATTCAATCCAGGAAAAATCTTAAATCTTAAATTTTTCTAAAGTAAGTAAATAATAGGCGAGGTTTTAAGTTAATCCGACCTAACTTTGGAAGATAGAATTGTAGCCTACTCAATAAAATTATACACAACTCAACTTCAAACTCACTTTCACTTTAACAGAGTACGTTAAATTTCGTCTTAGAAACACTAAAATTACTCAAAGCTTAATAAAATTTTGAAGAATACGAGTCGTCGTAAACTTATTGATCGCACCCTGTATATTCATAAAATCAAAGTATTAAAACATTTCTGGATACTTTCTAATTTACCCTCGTATACACATAGATTAATATTTATAACTGTCATAAAAATTTTGTAATAAATAGATAAATAATTGTTCGGTCTATTAATTTTTAGCCACAATACCTAATCTTAATTTGTAACTGAAAATAAAATTAAAGACGCAACGATCAATGCGTCCTTCATCTTGTTAGCAGTATTATGTATTTAATGACTGTTAATGAATGCAAAATAAGTAAATTTTGTAATCAATCTGACTCAAAATAGACAATTCTCAGATTAATCATTTAACCAAAATATTGAAAGATTCTGTAACCCTTTATGTAATTTCACACAGAGAAACAATGAACTCTAATAATACTGGTCGTCTTTTAAAACTTTAGACTGTAAGGAATCACATTTTAAACCAATAAAAAAAAGTAAGTTAGTTAATGTTTCAAAAATATTCACAGATTGATTCCACATACAAAAAAAAACTAATGCTTTTAAGTTAAAGTCCTTCAATCTTATAACCTGAACATATAAAACCAGGCAATAGAGATTGATTACCCTTAATACTTGAATTAAATTAACCATATAAACAATAACACCTCTGAAGATATTCCGTATTCCTTTATCTGGTATAATGTGTCCACTGGGCTGATTTGTTGTAATTAGTCCTTAATATGTATCCACCCTTGTCCCTGATCAGCGGCCACAAATATTTACGTACTGACTCAAAATAGATAATTCTCATATTAATCATTTAACCAAAATATCGAAAGATTGATTACTTTTAAACAGTGTAACCCTTCATGTAATTTGACACAGAGAAACAATGAACTCTAGACTTTAGACTTTAGACTGTAAGGAATCACAATTTAAACAAATAAAAAAAAGTAAGTTACATAATTTTTCAAAAATATTTACAGAGAAAAATATTTCCAGGTTAATTCCACATACAAAAAACTAATTCTTATACATTAAAGACCTTCAATCTTATGACCTGAACATGCTTAATACTTGAATGAAATTAACCATATAAACAATAACACCTCTGAAGATAATCAAACTTCTATCATTCAAAAAAATAGAATTAACCTTACATAGATAAATTCCGTAGTCCTTTATCCAGTATAATGTGTCCACTGGGTTCATTTGTTGTAATTAATCCTTAATATGCATCCACTCTTGTCCCTGATCAGCCGCCACAAATATTTACGTACTTTGGCCGTCGCACTACTAGTATCTTAAATGTCCGAGTTCATTCACGCTTTACGCGTAAAACAAAATAGGGCAATCTTAATAATAATAATTAATATCCTAACCGGATATTAATTAATGTAAAATTGGACAAAATGGAAGACCACACGAAAACGTTCTTTTAAAATTTTCAAAAGAACGTTTTCGCGTGGTCTTCCATTTTGTCCAATTTTACATTAATTGTAAGTTTTCTATTTATAATTATTTTAATAAATCTAACTTAAATTATTTTAGAATATCCTGTAAGCATTCATTGTTACATTTTATTCATATTTGGTTCACATAATCCGCATATGTTCCATGTTACTTATCAAATACACACTTTTAATTAAAAATTATTTAGTCCTGATGAAGAAATAAAATATTTCGAAATATCCACTATAATAATGAAATTAAAATTTTTTTTTTAATTATCAGCCCGTTATGTTATATTAATGTATACATAAACAACGGAATAAAATTTCTCACGTGCGCCACTGAAAATAGTAGCACACAAGGGCGGAGTTACCTGTGAAAAGTGTTCGCGTCGCTTGCGTGTTCCTTCGCGAGGCAGAATGACATAATGACAATCTTTACAAACTGTGCTAAGTCTAAAATGCGGCCCAAACATCGTTAAAGGGCATTACAGATCAACATATCAGAACCAACTACACCAACTGGTTTTGGTTTCTAGGCTGGGATATTTGTAAACGTATTGATTAACCACCGTTGCAGTAAACGCTAGGATACGGTATCATAAGTAAAACAAAGTTAATCAGTGTTTTTAAGGTGATTTGAAATATTTGTAATAACTTGGACATCCAATATCGAAATGTATAACTTCTTGTAGGTAGCCTACATGAACTTATGCAAAGCAGAAGTTACGGAACCCATCTTCAAAAAAATTATTTGAAAAGTTTGAAAGTAATTCATGATAGCTATTATAGTAGTGCACTGCATTTCCTGATTTTTTTCAGTTTAGCACACTTATCGCTTTTATGTGTTATGAAGCAATGGAATTACAATATACTTCATTCATTACAATCCAATCATTAAAAATAACCTTTAATGTAATCCCGCTGTGATATTTTATAAATTTTTTAACGATCACTTCATGCTCAAGAAAATAATGAATGTATTGCATACTTATGTTTAAACTATTGTAGTATTTAATTGCAATGTCATATGAGTTAATTAATTATAAAATACTACCAGAAATCGATTCATAGTAATTAATTGCGATCTATTAAACTTAATTGCTATGATTAATTTAATATGGTACACATTCTTTAGGCGCGTAGGTTAAATTTTGTTTGTAAGGTACCCGTTACGAAAATGAAAACATTGTTATGGATTGGAATGTTTATGAATCACCCTGTTCCGGACATTAAACTATAAGTACAAAAATTAATTATAGTTTCAGTATCTTGCAGCGCGTACGTAAATAATAGTCAATTGATGTATGATGAGTTTACGCCAGGCATAATTGGGTAATTCCACGTTCCCACACATTTCATATTGGGCATTAACTGTTTATTTAATACCGATGCATACTTTACATTTGCAATTGTAAGGTATATTTACTTAAAATTACATTGTAGGCATTAGAGTGTGAATTTCTAAATAATATTTGAACACTTACTCATGTAAATATTTGCGTGAATATGTTCATTTAAAAATTGGTCAAATGTTTACAATAGAAACTGGATAATGTCTGACTTTAAATTTATTTTAGAAACTGAGCAAGATAAATCAATTAACTTTTTAGATTTAACCATCAAAACTGATACAAACAACCATTTGAATATTCAATGTATGGAACACCAACACATACTGCTATTACTGTACCACATGATTCATGTCATAATAAACGACATAAACTAGCTGCTTATAGATGTATTCACAGAGTTTTAAGTACACAGGATTAAACAACAAAGAAACCATGATCATAAAATATTCACAGATTAATTGATATAATACAAACATAATAATTAATTTAATAGAACAAAATAAGTAATTTAGAAAGTCCATGCAACAGAAATATACAAAAAGAAAGGTACATATATATCACTATGATACTTCGGTAAATAATCAGAGAAATTAAAAAATACATGCAGACGGAGATACACTATACAAACTAGCGTTTAAAAATAATACATCCCGAACACTTTTTACGCTAAAAACGCAAACAACATATTCAAGCTGGTATTCATAAATTTAATTGTTCAGATTGTAACTCAGTATATGTAGGTCAGATAATAAGAAATTTTTACATAGTTACAAAACACACTTAGTTGACCAAAGACATCCACTAAACTAAAAAAACAGTATTGTTTCTGTATTTTTCGAATAACACAATCAAAATTGGATATTTTGGATGGGTTTGAAATTTTTAAATATAAAAATGTATATTAGTATATTAGTTTGTTAGTTGTGTTTTTTTCTAAAACTTGAAATGAATGCTTTACTACCTGTAGGTAATGTCATTCGCAATACTAAAATGATATCGTATGTGCTTAACTTTTTTGTTAAATATGTTTAAGGACTTTTTTGATGATGGTCTGGAAAGAGTTGAAAAGCTTCACATGAGTTATCCGGATTGATCATTTATTAATTAATAATTTAATAATTACAGTTCGGAATTAGGAAGTAATCAATTCTTATCCTCCTTTGCCGTTGTTACAATAACTGTTAAAGAGCTTCCATATCAGAGCTTTACTGATGCCCCAGCACCCACGATAGATTTGACCAATTAGTTCAATGATTAATGCTTACGTCACAATGCTACCTGCAAACGCTAACGACGTGTTTTGTATACAACTGTGCGACTTAGAGTTATTGTTGTTGTCTTTACCGCCTCAGGGTTTCTTCTTCAGCACCTGACCATTCAATAACAGCTCCTAGAGTCTTACTTGAGATTTTACTAATCAAAAACTCGCCGATCACACATCCCAGAGAGGCAGCCGCTGAAGATAGAATCTCACCTGTACGTCAGTTTGAAACTTTATATAGGGTGTATTTTAAAATCACCGACAAATGAAAACTGGAGATTCTATGATTCAAAATAAGACAAAAATTATCATAAACGCTTTTCCGAAAATCCTTCCTAACCGAGATACAGGTTGATTAAGAAATAATTTTTTTAAGATTTTTTTAAGATTCTTCAAAAACTACAAAAGATATTACACTGAGATTTGGTACACCTAAATGTCTAATTAATTACAATTAATTAGATGAGTTTGAGTCAACTGGCTCCATCCAGTGGCGTAGAGTAATGATTTTAAGTAAAAAAAAACGCACGTCCCTGCTTTTTTTGAAGAAATATTTTTTTGTTAAATTTAAAATTTAATTCTGCAAATAAAATCATACTTAGTATTTTTTCGATTCGGCACCCGTTTTTGAAATATTTTGCATTAACGTAAACGACTACATTATTCAGTAATAACCAAATTAAATAAATCAGAGATTGCTTTGCATTCGACTGTTACGTATCTTATGTTTGCTAAAATAGTTGCATTTACGCGTGTTTTGTAATTCATTGTTTGTTTCTAATTACTGTGAAAAAATGAATTATTCCAAACGAGAACTGGTCGATATGCATTTATGTTATGGTAATACTAATTGCAATGCTCGTGCAGCTGCTCGACTTTATGAACAAAGATTTCCAAATAGAAGACATCCACATCATACTACGTTTAGAACCGTTCATCGTAACTTATTAGAGTATGGAAGTTTAAAAGGAAAGAAACATTCCGGACGAAATGCTCGTGTACCAGTTGAAATTGAGGAACAAATTGATGAAAATTCATCAATAAGTACGCGTGAGTTAGGTTTAGAATTTGGTGTGTCGCATGGCAAGTCTTGGAAAGTTTTACGAGAACAGAATTTACATCCCTTTCACCTACAAAAAGTGCATGCATTAATGCCTGCTGACCATCGACGTCGAATGAATTTCGAATGGTTACAGCTCACCAACATAGATTTAGCGAAAATATTTGGATAAGTATACTAGACCTAATCGGACCTATCCGTTTTCCTCAAAGACTAACTGGCGAGTTCTATTTAAATTTTTGGAGAGAAGATTTGCCAGAATTATTTGACGACGTACCCGTAGATCTTAGAATGAACATGTATTTCATGCATGATGGTGTACCACCACATTCTACACAAAACATCAGGGAATTTATAAATGCATGGTTCCCTGGACGCTGGATTGGACGAGGAAGTGAAGTACCGTGGCCGGCACGATCGCCAGATTGAAACCCATTGGATTTGTTTGTGTAGGGGTATCTGAAAACTCGTGTCTATTCTGTTCAAATTGATAATCGAGAGCAACTTTGGAATCGCATACAGATGGCATGCAATGAGACTAGGGCTATGCCACAAATTTTTGAGCGTGTTAGGTTTCATTTGCTAAGAAGAATACAAGCTTGCATTCAAAAGGAAGGAGGACATTTTGAACAATACGTATAAAAATAATTATTATTTTCTTTTTGATTCCTTCAATATCTCTTTAATAATGTACCTAATAGTTAAGTGCGTTATTTTTTTGTAAAAAAAAACAAATTGTAATTTTTATTGAATAATGTGGGCGTTTATGTTAATGCAAAATATTTCAAAAACGGGGTGTCGAATCGAAAAAATACTAAGTATGATTTTATTTGCAAAATTAAATGTTGAATGTATCAAAAAAATTGTTCTTCAATAAAAACCAGGGGAGTACGTTTTTTATTTATTTAAACTGATTAACTTAAAATATTCTACGCCACTAGATGGAGTCAGTTGACTCAAACTCACCTGATTAATTGTATTTAATTAGACATTTAGGTGTACCAAATCTCAGTGTAATATCTTTTATAGTTTTTGAGGAATCTTAAAAAAACCTTAAAAAAAAGTATTTTTTAATCAACCTGTATCTCGGTTAGGAAGCATTTTCGGAAAAGCGTTTATGATCATTTTTGTCTTATTTTGAATCATAGAATCTCCAGTTTTCGTTTCTCGGCGATTTTAAAATACACCCTGTATGCACACTTACACACCTGACCAAGGCGGTTGGTAGGGTCGTAGCCCAACGTTGTATTTTTTCATCACAGACCACGGAGAATTTCAGGTCGTATTCCAGTTGCGCACTCTATGGACATCCTGTGTAACGTGTATTCCAGGGGAATCTGTGATTGCCTACGCAAGATGTTTCCTCATCTATCTACACCAGGTTCTTCTAGAAAGTTATCGTCCACCTTAAATGGTAATAAAAATTACACACAGATTAACACCACAGTAAATCGCGTAAAACGTGCAGAGCGAAGTAATAGCATGAAACGGACAACCTGTCCAGATCACGCTATTATTTTCAGTCATAAAATCTCAAGACATTAATATCTCTTTCATAAATGAATGTTATTTATATTCGCTTAAAGTAAGTCATGTTTAAGAATAATGACCTTATTATAAAATCCCGATAAAAGAAGCACTTTATCTTAATTGATACCTCAGAAGTAAAAACTGTAAGTGTTTGCTTAAACCGTTTTCATATATGGATCATTAATTTTCTATAACCTGACTATGTTAAATCCAGTTATTATAACCGCCAGTCCTGAACTGACTCCTGCGTATGTACATAAACTGAATTCCTGATTCTGACAGTATAAGCACCTACCTGTTACTCTCCTCCTTTGGTTTTACTCCCTACATGTAAATGCGTCTAAACTGTTTCTTCAGTCCTGTATTCACATTTTCATACATCCCTAGAAAATATCAAGGATCCAATGATCTATCCCGAGTAATTGCTTTTTAATTAAGACCACAAGTCAATTAAACTGTTAATGTAAATCCACTTTCTGAATAAGCATCAATTTTGTAAGGAATATTTGTCGGTGCCAGTGTAACCGCTTATTAGAGTTAATTGGTAGCAGTTAATAAATCAACTCCCAATCATTATCCGTGTAACTTTTATCTATATTATACAATAAAATTCACGACCGAAATACTCCGCTTCAATGAAACCAGAAAATAAAATTTTAAGTACTTAAGTGAATACACAATAAACATCATTGCCCATCTACATAAATAAAAATGAATCGCCAACAAAAAGTCTCAGGAAGGTTTGTATGAAGAGAAAAATTGTAAAAGTCTCCCGGCAAAAACGTGATAACCTAATTTTTCTATTTAATTAATCTAGCACAGCGCGCGCCTAAGCCCTCGAATATTTTTCTCTCACACATCAACTGTCTCGCCGCGAACGCACTAGGCGCAAGTAGATAACATGCACACTACAACATTCATCTGATCGCCGTGAAAGGGTGAGGAAGAGGGCGAAGAAGAGGGCGAGGGAAAGCGAGAATGTGTTTTATATCTGAGCGCAGCAAAGCGCGCCGAGTACTGCTAGTTTTGAATAAAACCTTTAGTTAGTGCAGACATAAGAAATTTACGGTATTGCGTACGTTTAAATGGAAACAAACAATAAACTCGTAAAGATTTATGTATTGACTATCAGAATAATTAAGTCGTACAGTCCGTATAAATTGATTCTCTAGATTAAAAATTGCCTCTTACATTATAGAGATGTACGCCTCTGTCAATTACACTTTATATAAGCAGAGTCACAGGTAAACTTCATTAGAGAATATTCACATGTTCTTTTAGCCGTCTGCGACTCCCGTTTGTCACGTGGTTGTGATTTTATCACATATTTGCCGTTAATTACGAAATTATAAATTATTTATTAGTGCCGTACTTCTGAGATGTAGTATAAGTTCATGCAGTTAAGCTTAATAACGACTAAATTCTTGGGAAGTTTCGTGATTGTAATGTTTTATTTTGGTTTTTTTACGTATTTGGGAAGTATTCGCAATTGTTACTAATGGTAATCGCATCTAGAATTCTTTTCTGAAAACGTAATAGAAGTTTTGGTTTGCTTATCAAAGTTAGATGGAAGTTTAAAATGAAGATGTGATTTACGGTATTGGTATCGATAATTAGAGAAATCCTTCTTACTACTGGGGTTGAGAATTAATTAGTGTCTTTGTAAATAAGAGTTGGTAATTTTATAGATATCGTTAAATATAGTCGTTTATGTTAAATTGCGTCAGTGGAAAATTTATATCGTATGAAAATTGTTACTTTGGGTTTAAATATAGTGTAGAGATGCATATTTGCTTTTTATTAAGAAGTTAGGCGACAAATTGGCGGGTTTTTTCAATAAAGTTGTTGGCCTTAAACAAAGAGTTTAGTTTTTAGATATGAGGTGTTAAGGGTTAGCGTCACTAAGAAATTTGCAATTTACAAGATATCAATTATAGTGACATCGCCCGCCGGTTGTGAAATGCTTTTTGGTGATTTCAGACGGCTTTCGAGTTTAGATCGTGTTGGCACGTATTTGAAAAATTTAAGTAATCATTTTTATGATTGGTTAATTAAGAAGAAGGGAATAGAAATCCAATGTGGCGCTAATGGATGATTCGCGGAGGGACTTACATTGAATGTTCATTTTTCTACTTTTGCGATTTTGTGGTGCTGGATAAAACATTAGCACATGTTAATTAGAATACACCCATTTAAAAAATTTTAAGCCACTGGGCCGCTAGGAGGTCAGCTGGTTCAAATATTGTTGCGTGCACACACTATATTATTACTCACTAGTACTATAATTAACGATTTTTTAAAAACAGGTGTATAAAGAGATAGTTAAATATTTTTACCGCATTTCCATACTAAAATCATCACTATTAACCTCTTAAGTAGCTATGACGTATATATACGTCTTTGGGCCTTTAATGGTTATGACGCATGCTATATATCACAGCGTTGTCAAATCTCCGATGAATTTCCCTACGCAGAAAAAAACTGCTGTTTTTATTGTTAGATTATAATATTCTAATGAAAATATTACTTTATTTGTAAATGTACAATATTTTGATACTGACATGAAAGCATGTCCAATGTCACAGAAGAATTATTATGAATCGGATATGTATGTATTTTTAGTAGTACATATACACTTTCTTAAAATAGCTTTAACGTATATACCCGTTTCTTAGATCATTAATGAATATGACGTATATGTTCGCATCTGAAATAAGCGGGCCATCCGGAACCCGACTTGGAGGTTTTAATCTGGTGGGCTCAGAGTATTTTACTTACATCACAAAATTTGAGTGTAATACTAAAATGATAGTTATTAAATTCTAAATAACACAGTTGTTATTAGTGAAATAGTATCGTTTTTTACATGGAAGCGGCAAACAGAAATCATCGGACTAGTTTAAACGAAGATGCTATGCGTGTGCCACCTGCTATATAGACGGTTCAGGTAAGCGGCAAAAAAGACGACCCTTTAATATTAGAATTAATCCTGAAGATCAGACAACTCATAGACGTGTGGTTGGGATTTCAGTGTGTTAAAACTTGTAGATTAATTATCAAACAATTGAAAGGCGCGAAAGTATTAAATATCTATTTTAGATGTGGCTATTTCAAAATGCACAAACAATTTGTACGTAACAAACAAAGATAGAGCTTTCGCTTCATTTCTCATTAAATGAAATTGATTTACCTAAATGTAAAGAAAAACATGATAATGACGTCACAAACGGTTTCTCTGCTGAAACTTGAAACAGATTAAATGCACGTTAACAGACATTATTTAGTTTGAAAAAAATCTTGCAGGTTACTTAGACAAAGACTTAATATATTAAGTCACACAAGATATTAAATCATTCAATTTTTTTCTTTTTGTGTGTATTAGTAGGTCATAATTACAATTACAAGTATATATTTCAACCTTTTCGTGTTCCCTTAGTCGAAAAACGGCGACTTTGCGAACAAAAATTTCGTGTGTGTCTGTGCTTTTTGTAAAAGTCAAATTAATGGCGAAATGAGGATGGTTTTTTTGGGTTGCATTTCCAAAACCAGAGCCAGAAGGTGTACCTTTGATGAAAAGTTAGTAACCCTAAACCCAGTTCGAACAAAATTTGTTTAAACATTTTTAATTCAAAATGGCCGCCAATATACCGATTTTAGTACATTTAGGCGCTTGCGCTGTCACTAAGAAACTATAAAAGATACTTGCAATTTGAATATCACAACTTGTAAACAAAATTGCATGCTTTCCAACGGTTTGTAAATATTTTTGAAAAAATAAAATGTTGCCCTTAATTACGGGGTTAAAATTGCCCTTTTTTTCAAAATTGGCTTTCTCAAAACCGTTCTGGTATTTTTTTTTTAATTTACGTATTTTATAGTGACATGTAACGAAAATATAATGAGCTTTATGAGATTTCTCTAACTTATCCAGGACCGGAGTTAGAAATTTTCAAATTTGAAAATTTCAATCCCTCAAACTATTCTTCTGATAAAAATGAAATGTTGGAATTAAGGAATTATAGAGTAAACATATATAGCTGCTAAACTGCTATATCGAGTTTTTTTAATATTTTATATCAAAGTTTCAAAAATAAATCTAAAGTATTTTAAAGCTAATTTCCCATGCTATCCAAATACGTAAAAATTAACAGTGATTTGCAAAATATAAGGTGAATAAGAAAAAAATAATTTTTGTAGGTATTATATTGCAAGCTATAGTGAATGGCCTATCAACGTGTAGCTTTTAAATTTAAATATTTTATAGCTACATATAACGAAAATATAATGAGCTTTCTATGTTATCCAGGACCGGAGTTAGGAGTCTTAAAATTTAAAATTTTCAATCCCTTAACTATAACTAATAAAAATGGAATCTTGAAATGACCAGTCCTAGAAATCGCTAAAATTGCAAACTAACGGCTAGTTCTGATTTTTAATATGTTGTTAGAACTACTACCAGTGTAAACGTGTATTTACGTTTTTAAAGTAGATTACATTTTCTAAAATTTGAGATAAGAACCAGCTCTGTAGGTACAACAGTTACCAAGATGCAGCCCTCAAAAGATTGGCATTTTTTTCCAAAAAAGTGAAATGTTAAGAGTTGGTCAATTTTCGACTCCGAAATCGGGGAAAATTCTCATTTTACGGGTAAAGTCATAGGAAGAGATGTTGCAGATAATGTAATTAGCTTTAATTTAAGCACAGAACGGCGTCTGTAGACCCCATAGCTTCCTCACAATGCTAATAAACAAAAAAAAGTGAGAAAACTGCATTTTTCGCAAATTTGCTCTGTTACTCGCGGCGGTTTGAGGGTGATTTGACTAATACTGTAATCATTTTAAATCAAAAGTTCTCCATTACCTTAAAAAACTCGTATAAGTGTAAGACTTGGTGTATATACTGAATTATACTTCCGGAATAACATACTAAAAGTCGTCGAAAGAAAACTTGTGCTATGGCCATCATATTGGAAAATGGCGCCAGAAACCAGTTTTTTGGCCATAAAATGCAATATTTAGAAAAAATTTGGCAATTCGTTAAAAAAACAGTAATTATTTTGTAAACAGTTTCATACCAATAAAATGACTTTTCACTTTGCATTTATATTTTCTGTGAATTTTTAAAAGTTACACTGCTTATTATTTAGTTGCATTTCGCTACCAAGCTAGGCTACCATAATAAACTCCTACTGAGATAGTATCCATGGTTTGTTTTATTGTATTGATTTTCTCCACGTCTTCACTGAGTGCGATACCACCAATTCCCTTTTCGGGTATGAGAAGGTTAAACTGTGGAACGCCATCCAGAAATACCCTCAACTCATCACTATAGCTGAAGTGTTCCTCCAACCTACTTCAACCCACCGAGCCACATCAGATGCCGGAGCGAAGTGCCTAGTAGCTCTGTATGGAGGAGACTATCCTCCAGAGCCTATATAAAACAGCCGCCTCGGCTAACGTTAACCTCGTCCGTTTGCCTCCAACGGAAGATGGTGCAACATTCTACGTCTACCGAACTTACCACCAAGTTCGGATGTGATTGGGGGTGGAAAAAGATGCCACTCATTGAAGAAGGCAGATTCAAATAACAATGATACACGAAGTGGCACCTCCTCCCTTCTGAAATTTCTATCATGCGGGTGCAAGGAAGGGTTTTCCTTTTAAACTACCCTCAAACCGTCGTGAGAACTCAACAGAGCAAATTTACGAAAAATGCAGTTTTCCCATTTGTTCGATTTATTAGCAATGTGAAGAAACTATCGGGCCTATAGACGTCGTTTTGTGCTGAAATTAAAACTAATTACATTCGATACATCTCCCCCTATGACTTTACCCGTAAAATGAGTATTTTCCCCGATTTCGGGGTCGAAAGTTAATCAACTCTTAACGTTTCACTTTTTTGGAATAAAATGCCAATTTTTGGAAGGCTGTGTTTTGGTAATTATTATACCTACAGAGGTGGTTCTGGTTTCAAATTTTAGCTAATGTAATCCATATTTAAAGACTTATATAACATGTTTTATTAAAAACGCATAGTTTAATTGTTACAGTGAAAAAACAAAAAAAATGCGAAAATTACGCGGTTTTTCGAGTGCTACGAACTAGCACACGTCTTTCGAAGCTAAAAACTTGGATATACACTAATGGTAGTGGTCCTAACAACATATTAAAAAATCAAAACTAGCCGTTAGTTTGTAACTTTATTGTACTATATGACTGGCCTATATGTTAGTATATGTTAGTAATATTAAATTGATTGTACAAATCAAATAAGAGTTTTAACATATTTATGTGGAAATAAATATTCTTTAGTGTGTTAAACGTTTACGTTGAAGGGCAAACATTAGAGCATAATGTGATGTTATGTTAAATCAAATGATAGACACTGCTCTCGCGAGTGTTACAGCCGAATGCATTAACGGATACGGTTGTCTTCTGTGTTGTACATGTGCATTTGCAAATTTAAAAAGGATTACTGAAAGTAGACCATATGGACTACACTATACCTACGGATAAAGGATTAATTAACATAAATTGTAAGAATTAGTTTTAGATTTTGTTTGACAGATACAAGTACGATTATCTTTTAAGTACATTTTTGATTGTTGCGTTAATCATTGTTCATTGTGAGTAAAAGGGATAATCGAATTTTGTCTATTTTTAATGTGTTTAGTATTAAGATTTTAGGGGAATTTTTAATGTTTAAGCATTGAATTTTTGTGGTTTTCTTTAAAGCACGTGTCTGTACATATTTACAATTGCAAATTTGTCAATATATACCCAGTATTTAATTTTACTTTTTTTGTTTATTTGTGTCAGCTGAGAGAAAATGTTCAGAACCCATCAATTTACTTAACGGGTTATACATATTGATAATTGAAATTAATCTTTGTTTATTTTGAGTTTATTGATCGATTTGAAATTGAGTAATGAACCAGATCGATTACAAAATTTTATTTTAACTACTTTGGATTATTTTACAGTCAATCAGGCACAAAATACTGATAACGAAATATTTTTATTAAGTATAAATTACAGATTTGAAGTATTAAAATTTAATCCTGTTGATGCATGTCTAAATATGATTTTTAAAGATAAAGTATTAACAAAATATAAAGATATTATTTATGATCGTTCTATTTTTTAATTTTTCAGCAATTAACGAATATGTTGTTGAGATAAAAATTATTTTCTAAATTGGGTATTGATTATTTAATTAAAACTTCAATAGTACAGAAGCATAAATTTATAGGTATACGAGGGATGCTTAAGAAGTATTCAATTTAACGTTCTAATATTTTTAATTTTCATGTGTAGGAGGTGTGTTCAATAAGTTTACGACTACCGCATATTTCAACATTTTCTTAAGTTTTTGGTTGAATTTATTTTGAAGTGTGATTCAATTTGAGTGGTGAATAGTTTTACTGAGTAAGTTGCAATCCTGTCTTCCACAGTCAGATAGGATTAATTTAACATCCCGCCTAAGACTAGTTATTCTAGCAAAATTTAAGATTGTGGTGGCGCCTAGAGACAATTTTTCCCGGACTGAGTTTTGTGAGTTGTAGATATATGGTAAGTGCAAGGTGTTTGGAACTACCTTTCAATAATTTTACTGCTTATATCGGTCCCGCCCATTTCCACTGTAGCTGGCTTGGCAACCCACTTATTTTGGTAATCCTACGACGCCTAGTGCGGTTTGGACGTGTAACAATACGGAGTTAGGATTTGCTTCAAGCAACAGTTAGTTTCCTTATACGATAAAGTGTTGTGCCTAAGTACAGAGGCCAGATTCTTTAAATATTTTATACGAACATAAGAAACTAGAAAGTCAATATATTTAAGAGACCTTATAGTACGCCACTGACCTGTCGCTGCCAAGATGATTTAGTAAACTCTGATATTCTGGGACGTACTATAAGTAATTTGAATTACACTTGCTAAATGGTATAAAGCAGTGCCTACTTCAAGTAAAGATAAGATTAGTTTTAGCTTTCGGATTAACACAACCAAGGAAGAGATGGTGATTTCTACGAGTTTTATTACTTTCATAAGCTGAGAGATGATGCTGAACTACGCTAAAATTAAAGGAAGATGGAAATTTTTTTGACCAAAACGAAAATAATTGTATTTTGCACATCGGCATTCGCAAGCGATAAAACACTGCCTCTTAAGTGGCCGGAGTAACCCGAAAGTCGATTTCTAAAGTTAACCATGCCTAATCAGCTAAAATTACGGCTAAAATTAGTTATACAACACACATTACAAATATACACTTTAAAGTTGCGTGCTACCATTTATTGTTGTAACCATTGGTTACGCTTTTAATATTTACTTTATCTATTCTCTACCTATTAATTGCTAGAGACGCAATGTACGCAATGAACAAAGGCATGGGAAAAATAGCTTATGAGACAAAGTGTAAAGCAGAATTGCAATTTGATATAAGTGATTTTCAGAATTTAGAAAGATTTTCTTGATTCACAGTTTCAAGATGTAAATATAAACAGTTAAATCGTATTTTATGGATGTCTTTATATTAGTTTAGCAATTTAAAACTAAAATGTTTGCTTTCTATTATTAGCTAATCTCGCGTAATTGCAATGAAATTAGTACAAATTATAAATTTGATTTATGTCGACAATTAACTTTTTTTTTAAATTATTATTAATTTTATTAAATACATAACTTATTCGTTCATAACAACCCTTTTTTTAATTTTTACTATTATAAATTTATGCAAATAACAATCATCAATAATGTAGTTATAGACTTAGTAATTAATGTAAGTAGCTATAATAGATGTACCTGAATCTTTAATGATGATTGGATAAAATTGAGCAACGATAAAACCAGATACAGATATGACATTTTGTAATTTACTACTTAGTTTAGAAGTTTCAGTTTCACGTAATGCAAATGCTTCTCAACACCAAAGAAAAATATACAGATTAAATTGTCTTTATTGAAGATTAAAGTTAATTTATATAGCTGTTAGGTTTTAATGTCAACGTTAATAATCGCAATGACTTATTTCATAAATTTTTTAACAATTGCTACATAATCTTTACTAATTATTTCTTTGCTTGAACTGTAGATGATCCCCATTGTCAAGAATTATTGTTTTTTGTTGGTTGAATTGTACAATTTGTTATAAAAAAGAGAAAAGAGAACGTTGGTTGGGAACACCCTATATGTTAGAATAAAATAAGGTTAAGTGTGTTTATAAGAAAAAATGTGTATTTTATTTTACCTGATTCACTTGGTTATTGTCGCAGTTAAAAATTAACAAAGTGGTGACCGTGATAGGACTTCTTTAACTGTTCATTTTAGTATATGATTACCAAGATGGATAAGGAAAAAAAAGTTAGAAGTGTAACAAGAGCATCATTATCAAAGGCCAATTCCAAGGTAGAAGACTTGTTGAATAGTGTTTATGTGACAGAGAGTGAAGCAGCAATTACGCTGTTATGTGAAACAATTGAAGTTTTGGCAAAATTGGACAGTGACATTCCACAAGAGTTGATTGAAAAGGATGCATCTGAAGGAGAACTTCAAAACGCGGTCTACAATCAGGATAGGTACCGAAATAAGTACTTATGTATTGCACTGGAAGTAATGCTAGTGCTTCTACCGTAGAGTCTAATACAAGAAACCTAAACTTGCCCAATTTCGAATTCATTAAGTTTATGGGCAGTGTCAAGGACTGGTTGTCTTTTTGGGGACAATTTAGTAAAATACACGAAGATAAAAGCATCCCCAATGAGGATAAAATTGAATATTTGTTATTGGCCACCACCCAAGATCCAGAGCTTCCCTCCTTGTGGTGATAATTACAATAAAATTATCTCTTGTTTAAAAGAAAGGTTTGGCAAGGATGAGATATTAGTAGAAATCTATGTAAGAGAGCTGCTGCGGTTACGTGTCCAATGAAAAAATGTCTATTACTAAATTATATGATAAGCTGGAGTGTCACTTGAGATCTTTGAAAGCTTTGGGTCTAACCACCGATAAATGTGCTAGTTTGTTCCTATTGGTTGAGTATTGTTTGCCTAGTGAACTCCTTCAAGTATGGCAGAGAATAGATGCCATGTCAAATAATACTCAGAACAGGCTTAAGAATTTGATGGAAAGAAATAAGCATTGAAGAACGAAGATCTCTGGCCAAGGATGGTTTTGGTTTGGCTTTAGAAGGAGAGGCAAGAATAAAGAATAGTAACGCCCAACCATCAACCACTGATTACTCATCGGTTGCTGTTCTAAGTACGTCATCACAGGGTAAGCTTAATAAAAATTTAGATAATAGCTGTATATTTTGTGATAAAAGTCATCATGCTAGTCAAGATTGTGTTAGAGCCAGGAACATGAAGCATGATGAAAAAATAAAGATAAAAAAAAATCTGCTTGTTTTAATTGTTTCAGAAGATTGTATAGTGATAAAAAGTGTAAAACATATCTTAGCTGTATAATATGTTCCAAAAGACACTATCCACTAATGTGCCCAGAACGAGACTCCCCAACTGAAGTCTCTACCAGTTTAAATAATGTGCAAAAACAAACTTTGCTGCGAACACTTACTGTGTATATCATTAAAAATAACCGAAAGGTTAGTGTAAGAGTTTTATTAGATTGGGCGAGTCAGAGATCATATGACACTATAAAATCACACGGTATTACGTATTAAAACACTCGTTTTGGAGAAATGTTTCTTTGGTTGTTATAAAACCGAAGTCTGTAATATTTTTACAGAGCAAGAATGGGGATATGGAAATTTTAGTAGGAGCCGATTACTTAGGACATACTTTGACAGGTAAATTAGAAAACATAGATAACGGGTTAGTTGCCGTGGAAACCAAACTTGGGTGAATCTAATTCTACAAAATTTAATGTTAGTGCCAGTCAATGTGGCATTTAACACAGCTGATTTAGGGTCACTAGAAACAGGTAAACAATGGATACAAAAATAAATAATGACGATGTTTTTTAAGTAAAGTATGTGTTAATAAAGTAGGCCAAGTTGAAGTAAGACTCTCGTGATTAGCTGGTAATTCTAATTTGAAAGGTAACCGTGAAATAGCTGAAAAGCATCTAATACCCACAACCAAAGGTTTAATTTTTAAAAATCTATTTCAGAAGATTCGAAAAAGTTAGGTATCGTGGAACAAGTTTTAGAAGACGATGGTGAGGGTTACTACCTCCCACACAGACCTGTTTTGAAGCAAGAAGCCAGTACAAAAATAAGGCAAGTTTTTGATGCCATTTCAAAAGCAGTAGGTGAGCTATCTTTGAATGATTGTTTGACTAGAGGCCTTAATTTAATTGAAAACATTATTCCTTTAATTATGAAATTTAGAGAAAAACAAGTAGGTGTCATTTCTGATATTGAAAAGGCTTTCTTACAAATATCTGTTATGGAAGAAGACAATCTTTAAAATTTTTATGGTGGAATGTATGTAATAACGATAGAGAAATAGTTGTATATAGACGTAATAGAGTAATCTTTGAACACATAGTGGAGTAAAATCGCTCTTCTAAATCGCTGTTTTCCGAGGGCGCGTGATACCGAAGGTATAACCAAATGAAACCTGCACCATCTTGTAGAGGACACTTTGTAGCGTAGGAAATGGATTGTGGTCGAGTCTTAGCATTAACCGTTGTAACAATTTAAACTTTTAATCTAAAATTATGATTTTTTGCACACATATACCTGAAATATGAGCACTTCTAACAGCAATTCAGGAATTTTGAAAATATTTACAGTTTTTTTAAATAAAGTTGAAAAGATAAAATTATGAAAATCGTACATCCGAAACTTCACCCTGCGGCGAGCTATATGAATTATTGAAAATTTCTATATATATATATATATATATATATATATATATATATATATATATATATATATATATATATATTTATATATTCAAATGTAGCCAGAACACGTAGAAAGTAGAAAAAATTAAGTTGCTAACTTCAATAGTTACAGGAATATGAATTTTTATCCGCTTTATTTCCAAGAATTCCACTAGCCGCTCTCGGTACCATACCTTTTTAGAAATCATATGCGTTAGCCTTATATCTAGAAATAAAATAAGAATATCAATAAACGTAGCGTAGAAGTGCTTTTCCTAAAATGTAATTCTTGAAATCCAAAACAATTAATTTAGTAATTATGGTAATTAATTAAAATTAAACTTGTCCAAAACATGTAGAAGCGTCGACGTTATTATTATTCAATAATTCACGTAGTTCGCCACCGGCTGAAGTTTTGGATATACGATTTTGATAATTTTATTTTTTCAACTTTATTTTAAAAAAACTAAAGATATTTAAAATTCCCGAATTGCTATTAGAAGTCCTCATATTTCAGGTATATGTATGCAAAAAATCTGAATTTTAGATTAAAATCTTAAATTGTTACGTTAAGAAAAACGTAGTTTTTCTAACTCGACCTCGTCGCTTTTAAGCGCCATTTGCAAAATTCGGTCCTACTAAAAGAAATTTCTATTTGCACTTCCTATGCCCCAAAGTGTCCTCTGCAAGATGGTGTAAGTCATGATTTCACTGCGATTTTATTCCACTAACAACGCCGCTCAATTAAAAGGGTCACTTTATGTAGACAATTGTGTGACCTCTATTGAAAATATTGATAAATTAGAACATTTTACCAAGCAGAGTGAAGTTCTTATGAGTCGAGGTACATTTAGTTTAAGAGGTTGGATGTGAACTATGGACACATCACAAGACTCCATGCACATAGAGGATGAAACCCCCGTGTTAGGGAGAGATGGCGGGACGAGCTATTTGTAAATACTCACAACTTCATTTTGTCAAAAGACGAGTTTTTACTAAAAGAAAATGATTAGCTATTAGTCAAAGAGTTTTTAATTTAATTGGACTAATATACCCTGTTATAATAATTCTAAAAACAATTTTACAGGATTTGTGAAGCCAGAAATTGGGTTGGGACGACCCACTGGCTGCACCTATTAATAATAAGATGGGATCTTGGGCTAGTCAGTTAGGATTATTAGCTAAACGTAGAATACCAAGGAGGTTAGTAGTTTAAACAGAGAGCACTGCTCTCTGCATGTTCTTTGCGACGCTTCGAAACTTGCGTATGCAACCTGTATTTTTATGAGAGAGGAACGTAAGGAAGGACAAATGGCAGCCTGGTCTGTGCCAAGGCGAGAGTGACTCCTTTGCAGGGAAGTGTAACCAAACCGAGATTGGAATTAATGGCTGCTTTAATATGTGCTCGCTTGGCCAGAGAGGATAAGAAGTCTCTAGATATGACTGATATTCAGGTCAATTATTGAGCAGATTCTTCTATTTTGCTATCTTGGATAAAAAATCCCCTAATTTTAAACGTTTTTGTGGAGAACAGATGTAAAAATTTCTTTCTCTTACTGACGAGAAAGACTGGTTTCATGCACCAGGTTCACTGAACTCTGCAGATCTACCATCGCGTGGTTGTGATGCCAAATCACTTGTGAGCTCATAATGGTGGTTGGGACCACATTGGTTGAGAGAGCCACCACTGTCTTGACCAAAATCTGAAATTGAAGTAGACCAAAATATGTTTTTATCAGAATGTAAAAAGACAGTGACAACGGCTGTGATTAGTCAAGTAAATATTATTGAAACCTATTTTAATTACTTTAGTAAGTACAATAAATTATTAAGAATGATCGCTTGGATGTTTAGATTTTGTAAAAATAGTCGTATTAACCTGGAATTACACGCGCGGTGAGGGATTCCCTCATTCCCGCTCTAAAATTTGTATCACCGCGCACATAATGTGCGCAGTTGATTGGCCCTCCAGGTATTCCTAGTATAGGATCTTTTCTTGCTGTGTTATTTTGTCACTTGAGTTTGAGTAGCAATACAAGAGAGTTGTGAGTGTTTGTTTCCAAGCCTGCGTCAAGTGAGATTTTACCTCACCTTGCGTGTAATAACGTAAGTTTTTTCTTGTATTCATTTTAACAGTTACTAATCAATAAATCTGTTATTTAGTGTTGTTTTAAGTGTGTAACATAACAATTTTTAATTGATATTAATAATTTTATCAGCTTTATGTTTATTGTGGGGTTCTCTAAAGTTATGCGTTAGTTTTCATAGCTTACAACGAATCTTTATGAACCATCACTTTCTAATTTTTAGCGCTTCTTTTAAAAGATAACAGCGTTTTGTTTTAGAAACGTTTATATCGATTATTTCGAATTGTTCGTTTTCAGAACATTGCTGAGAATTTTTGAAAATGGAGAAGAGAACTGAAGAACGAATGTTACAGTGGTTACAGGAAGTCGAGGAAGAACTAGAAAAGAAAGGAAAAGATGACAGATGGGAGTTAGGAAGCGACATCAATGATAGTGCGAGTGAAAATGAAGAAGATCAGATGTCCGTCAGTGATCATGATACCGACAGTGAAATTTCAGGCGATGAAGATGATATCACAACAATGAATGATCAGTTAGAGGTAATAGAAGACCAAATACCAGTGTACATAGGAAAAGATAAAACTACTAAGTGGAACGTTCATTATCATAAAAAAATACATAAAACCAGAGAAAAAAATTTGATCTGTCGTTTACCAGAAGCAAAAGGAGCAGCTAAAGACGCTAAGACACCTCTACAAGCTTGGAAATTATTTCTAACGGACGAAACAATAAAAGAAATAGTTAAATTCACAAATATCAAAATTGCCTTACTCAGAGAGAATTACGTCCGACCACTAGACACTAACTTTGACGAAATTCGAGCATTACTTGGCCTTCTGTACATGGCTGGGTTTTTAAAGTCATGCCACATAAATGCTGTAGATCTTTCGGCTAACGATTACTCTGCACCTGAATTCTTCCGTCTAGTTATGTCTATCAACCGATTTCGATTCCTTTTGCGTGCAATTCGCTTCGACGATATCAGTACTCGTGACGATCGAAAAAGGATAGACAAACTGGCACCCATTAGAAATGTATTTGATCGATTTGTATCAAATTGTGAAGACAATTATAATCCACACGAATATTTGACTGTTGATGAAATGCTGGAATCCTTCAGAGGAAGATGTAGCTTCCGCCAGTTTATGCCTCAGAAGCCAGCAAGATATGGAATTAAAATTTTCTCTCTTGCAGATGCCAGAGTATTTTACACTGTAAAATGGAGGTGTATGTGGGAAACAACCTGACGGACCTTTTAAGTCAAAAATACTCCTTCAGCAATTGTGAAAAGGTTAACCCATCCTGTAAAAATACAGGGAGAAATATAACGACCGATAATTACTTCACCTCAGTGCAACTTGCTAAAGATCTGTTAAAGAATTTCGGAACAACCATTGTTGGAACACTACGGACAAATAAACCACAGATTCCACCAGTATTTCTTGATGCAAAAATTAGACCAGTGCACACAACAATATTTGGACATCAAAAGATATGACAATTCTATCATATATTCCCAAGAAAAATAAAACTGTATTACTACTGTCTTCTATGCATGAAGGTGAAGAAATCGATGAACAAACTGGGGATTTAAATAAACCTAATATAGTAACATTTTATAATATGACTAAAAGTGGAGTAGATACAGTTGACAATATGAAGAGCTTATACTCAGTTTCTCGGAAAACTGCTAGATGGCCACTGAGGGTATTTTACACGCTGTTAGACATCGCAGGAATCAACAGTTCTATCATATACCGTTTCAATTCGAATACTGTTACCCCAAGAAGAATTTATCTAAAAATTTAGCAATTGAACTTTGCATGCCACACCTGATAAAAGAGCACAAATACCAAACTTGCCTACTCCTCTGCGACTTCAGCTACAAAAGATTACTGGTGTAACTCAAGACGTTCCTGGAAAAAGTGGAACTTCTAATGACGGCGGTAAAGTAAAGTGCAGTTTTGTCCAAGAAAAAAACAGATTTTCTCAGACTAAATGTTCAGATTGTTCAGCGATAATTTGTAAAGAGCACACTGTGGCAGTACTTTGCCTCCGTTGTCGATAAAATGAAGTAGCTGAAGATAGTGACTTAGACTAATTAGTATTGTTGAAAAAATTGTTAAATAGTTGTATATGTTACATTTTTTATAGAGTAATTAGTTATGTAAGTTTCATTTCTCTTATTTTTTTAAAGTTATATGAGGATAAAATAAAAGTACAGTTTGCGAAACGTATAAATTCTAAAATTTTATAAATACTAGCTTAGTAAAAATTCCTTATTATTTTATTGCTTAAGATTTTATGTATTTACTTTATTGTTTACCTAACCACTGTACCATACAATAAAAGTTCAAAATTTGCGAAAAAAAAAACAAATATATGAACAAAATGATTAAAAATACCTATTTGACATTCACAAAATAAGAAACAAAAAAAGAGCAAAACAAAAAGTCCATTTAGTTAGGGTGAGGGAAAATCTCACCATGCGTGTACTCCCGTTACACTGAACCGCGCGTGTGTTGCAGGGTTAAGAAGGAACATAGAACATTAAAATCAACAATTGATTTGCATGAAATTCAACAAGCAGATGTATCATTAATTCGTTTAATACATAATACAAATTGAGGCATCTGGTAACGATTTAAAATCCTTAAGTACAAAAGGGAACAACATTTTTTTGATGTAAATAAGTTACATAGAATAAAAACTAGACTAATTTATGGTGGAGAATTATAAATGTCCAGTACTTTTACCTGGAAGTCATCATATTGTATAAACATTAATTCAAAGTAAACACGAAGAGTATTTGCATGCAGGAACTCAAACACTTCTTTCAAAATTAAGAGAAAATTATTTGTTGCTAAGAGGTGGAAAGGCAATCAATCGAGTTATACGTAATTGTGTGGTTGCCAAAAGGCATTCAAGTAATCCACTTAATACTCTGATGTACCGCTTCCTGAAGTAGAATTGCATCTTAAAAGTAAAGTCTTTGAAGCTAGTGGCGTTGATCTAGCAGGCCCTCTTATATTGAAGGGTGGTGATAAAATATGGATAGTGCTCTTTACGTGTGCGATTTTTAGGGCAGTACATTTAGAGGTAGTTACATCACGGTCCACAGAGTATTTTATTATGGCCCTTAGGAGGTTCATTGCGCGGAGAAGAAGAGTTTCAGTTATACATTCAGATAATGAGTCTAATTTTCTTGGCACAGGTAATGCACATTCTAATTTAGACAACATAAAAGATTTTTGTAACTTGCGGCAAATTCAATTGAAGTTTATACCACATTAGCCTCATGGTGGGGAGGATGGTGGGAGAGTCTTGCAAGAATTTTGAAAGGGCATGTTAAAACGCACTCTAGGCAGAGCTTCCTTAAAGTTTGAATAATTATGTACAATAATTTGCGATTGTGAGAGCTTCTTAAATGCACGACCACTGACTTATGTATCTGGAGAGAGTAAGGATTTGCCCCCTATCACTACACCAATTCTTTTACAAGATCTAGGCGGGAATGAAGTCCTACACTTGGACGTCGTTGATTTTAATTCATTAAATGTAAGACGTCGTTACCTATTGGATTTGAAAAGACAATGAAAGGACAGGTTTCGGGTTGAATATTTAGCATATTTGAAGAGTAAAAGGTCCGGTAAAAAAAGGGGTGTTGAAATAGGAGATGTATTAATTGGGACAGATAACTGTAAAAGAATTAATTAGCCCATGAGTTGAATGGTAAAACTGTATGCTGGTCCTGATGGTGGGGTAGCAGAGCTAAAAACCGCTACAGAAAGAATAATTCGAGATCTTAAGCTACTTTATCCTTTAGAATTGTCTAATAGTGAGAGAATAGCGTCCAATTTAGTGGATGTTGAGAAAAAGTTTGTTAAGGATAGTGAAAAAACAAATAATGATAAATCTGATAATATACAGAAGACTAAGAAGGATCGAGTTATCAAGATCCCTGTTAGATTTTTGGAATGATGCTTTTCTTTTACCTTTGTAACCATTATGGCATTTATATTTAAATATAATTTTGCTTTGTATAATTATATCTTGCTACAACAACAATTTTATATTGTTTGAACACTTGAAATTGTAATATTTATTGTAAATTGGTTGCATAAAACAACTGCTAGTTTTATGGCAAGTTGGGGAGGATGAAACGAATTATTGTTTATTGTTGGTTGAATTGTGCAACAGCTATATTTGTTATAAAAAGAAGGGGGAAAGGAGAAGGTTGGTTTTTTAGGAACACCCTATATGTTCGAATGAAATGAGGTTATGTGTATTTATAAGAAAAAATGTGTGTTTTATTTTTTGATCAGTAATTTTACCTGATTCTCTCGGTAACTGTCGCAGTTAAAATTAACAGGTAATTGCTGAAACCTTAGACCAATGCTCTAAGGTTGAAGTAGTAAATGATTATTTTAGTGTGTAACTACTTAGTAGTAGTCTGTAGAAGTTTTACAATCTTATTTTTAATAAATTATGCACGTATAATTCTACACTATTTTTGGTCCCACTTGAACAACATTTGTAAGATGTCATTTGAATAATAACAGATCTTTAATAAACTAAAAGGTATATTTTTTAGGATACAGGGAAAAACACAAATAGAAGCAATCGCCCAGCACTTTTAATAGGATGACTTCACTATCAAACGGGGGGCGTAAACACGCCCACTTTCACGTTCTCGTTTTCGAGTGGTGCTTCCTTCTGGCATGTGTGCTCTGATTGAAAGCCTGGGTGCTTTCATTTTCTGGCCATACCCACTTTTCCACGATCCAGGCGGTGTGACCTGATTGGGCTTCTGATTTGTCCTTAACCATCCCGTGTTGTGGTCGGGGGCCTATTGCCACCGCTTGATATTAGCATGTATTTGTTCGACTATATTGGCTAACGTAATTTATCAAAATTAGATAGTAGAGGTAGTACTGTTTTTTATAGATATCAACCTAGGCTTGAAAGGGGTGCACATGTACCTTTGTAAGTTGGAGATCCGCGCAGACAAATAAGTAGTGCATCATCAAACCCGATTTACAAGCGAAAATCTTACTTTCCGTGAAGCAGATTTTATATAAAAACTGTATCGTATTCCGAAATGTGGTGTTTGTATACAATTACGTTTTGCCCGTGAAGAAAATTATTGTTTAAAAAAATTCAATGTTCATCACAGGTACGGTTCGCTCTCAGCAACTTTGGATATAAACTTGGGTATTTATTTCATTTCATAAAGATAACTAACAACACTACTAAAACTACCGTTTCCTACTGGAACAAGGTTTTTATTATTTAATGACATTTAGTTTTAAACTAGTGTGTTGTAGCGTTTACCAGGTACCCTATCTTGAAAAGTGTAATTTGAACTGATTTGCAAATAGCAAATTCAAGAACAAAACAGTGAAAGAACCACCAAGAGAACCCACTTTATTCATAAATGAGTAATTGCACAAGTACATTAATAAATCAAACACAAAAAATACAATGAAAGGGTTAAATATATAACAAAACACCATCAAAAAAGGTTAAAGTGCGTACAAAATTATGACATTAAGAGAAAAATAAATAACAAGCAGTCTAGCTACACATCAACACAATAAAAAAAACCATGTAGTGACACCCATAATTGTGTCATAAATAAATCAGAATAAAAATTGTAATACCAAACATGTGGCCCTTTAAAACCAATCGTGCCGGTCTTTAAGTAAATACAAATAAAACAATAAGGCAAATTACGGTACATATAAAGTACAACAGTAAAATTGCACAGGTGATAATAAGGTAAATGCAGGGACAAACAAAAATTAGGTGAGAAATTTACACATACAAGATTGTTTAGTGACTAATAAATCACTAAATTCATACGTAAAATTACAATAAATTACATATAAAGAGAAATACGTTCGCAGGCAAATAATTCTAATTACACCTCGGATTAACCATACTGAATCAAAGACTCGTTAAACAAAACCTTTCAAGGGTAAATTGTAAATAGATCATAACATCGTGACCGATATATAAGTTGAGTGAATTAGAAAAATACAGCATCCCTTTCTCAGGTTCCACATTCATCTATACAACAATAAAAACAATGAAAATAAAATTCGAGGTGTCATCTGTACCGAGAGTATGTAAACACTCGGCAATTGACTATTTACAATTATAACCTAGCTTTATTCTGTACTCGTTCGTCCACGCCAACCTCTACACAAATATAAACAACAAACAACAATGCTAATTCATCCAATTATATGGGTGAGGGAGCCCTGTACTGTCTTTTATTTTAGCAGATTTCCGCTTACTGAGCCCGCATGCGAATGGGATACCTCTGCAAGGCAATGTTTGTTTTTTAATACGTTACGTAGGCTTATAGAGTTGGTTGCTGTGAACTTAAATTACACTAAAGATACCTACTTACATTGAATATTATAATCCTTGAATTAACCACTTGTTTACCAATATTTAACGGGTTACTATACGCCGTTTAAACCCAAGACGGCAACAATTATTTATACATATATTTTTTACACGCACGCTTATTAACATCCGACTATTTAGTTTAGTAAAAGAAAAAAACAAATTCGCGGTTTGAGTTTTCCAAGAATGTATACGATCAAATATTTATATGCAGACTGTTTACAATGAAGGTATTTAATCAAACACACCGATCGATCTTACTCAATTGAAACTCTAACTACAACTGCCTTCCCCTCCAATTTCAAAACTTTACCAAATTCAATGGAAGTTTATACCACATTAGCCTCATGGTGGAGGATGGTGGGAGAGTCTTGCAAGAATTTTAAAAGGGTATGTTAAAACGCACTCTAGGCAAAGCTTCCTTAAAGTTTGAATAATTATGTACAATAATTTGTGAATGTGAGAGCTTCATAAATGCACGACCACTGACTTATGTATCTGGAGAGTAAATTTGCCCCTATCACTACACCAATTCTTTACAAGATCTAGTCAATGAAGTCCTAGACTTGGACGTCGTTGATTTTAATTCATTAAATGTAAGACATCGTTACCTATTGGATTTGAAAAGACAATGAAAGGACAGGTTCCGGGTTAAATATTTAGCATATTTGAAGAGTAAAAGGTCCGGTAAAAAAAGGGGTGATGAAATAGGAGATGTAGTATTAATTGGGACCGAGATAACTGTGAAAGAATTAATTAGCACCTGAGTTGAATAGTAAAACTCTATGCTGATCCTGATGGTAGGGCAGCAGAGCTAAAAATCGCTACAAAAAAAATAATTCGAGATCTTAAGCGACGCTATCCTTTAGAATTGTCCAATAGTGAGAGAATAGCGTCCAATTTAGTGGATGTTGAGAAAAATTTTGTTAAGGATAGTGAAAAAACGAATAATGATAGATCTGATAATATACAGAAGACTAAGAGGGATCCAGTTATCAAGATCCCTGTTAGATTTTTGGCATAATGATATTTTCTTTTACCTGTGTAACCATTATGGCATTTATATTTAAATATAATATTGCTTTGTATAATTATATTGTGCTACAACAACAATTTTAGATTGTTTGAACACTTGAAATTGTAATACTTAGTGTAAATTGGTTGCATAAAACAACTGCTAGTTTTATGGCAAGTTGGTGAGGATGTGACGAATTATTGTTTTTTGTTGGTTGAATTACAACAGCTATATTTGTTATAAAAAGAAGGGGGAAACGAGAGGGTTGATTTTTAGGAACACACTATATGTTCGAATAAAATAAGGTTATGTGTATTTATAAGAAAAAACGTGTGTTTTATTTTTTGATCAGTAATTTTACCTGATTTTCTCGGTAATGGTCGCAGTTAAACTTAACAGGTAACTGCCAAATCTTAGACCAATGCTCTAAGGTTGAAGTAGTAAATGATTATTTTAGTGTGTAACTACTTAGTAGTAGTCTGTAGAAGTTTTACAATCTTATTTTTAATAAATTATGCACGTATAATTCTACACTATTTTTGGTCCCACTTGAACAACATTTGTAAGATGTCATTTGAATAATAACAGATCTTTAATAAACTAAAAGGTATATTTTTTAGGATACAGGGAAAAACACAAATAGAATAACGGCAGCAATCCCCCAACAGTTACAACACTATCAAACGGGGGCGTAAACACGCCCACTTTCACGTTCTCGTTTCCGAGTGGTGCTTCCTTCTGGCACGTGTGCTCTGATTGGGAGCCTGGAGGCTTTCATTTTCAGACCATACCCACTTTTCCACGATCCAGGTGGTGTGCTCTGATTGGGCTTCTGATTTGTCCTTAACCATCCCGTGTTCTGTTCGGAGGCCTACTGCTAACGCTTGATATTAGCAAGTGTATTTGTTCGAGTATATTGGCTAACGTGATTTATCAAAATTAGATAGTGGAGGTAGTACTGTTTTTTATAGATATGAACCTAGAATTGAAAGAGGTGCACATGCACCTTTGTAAATTGGAGATCCGCGCAGACAAATAAGTAATGCATCACCAAACCCGATTTACAAGCGAAAATCTTACCTTCCGTGTAGCAGATTTTATGTAAAAACTGTATCGTATTCCGAAATTTTGTGTTTATTTGGCAGATAATTAGTGGTATTCCCGTGAAAAAAATTGTTGTTTAAAAAAATTCAATTTTCATCACAGGTACGGTTCGCTCTCAGCGACTTTGGAAATAAATTTGGGTATTTATTTCATTTCATAAAGATAATTAACAACACTACTAAAACTACTGTTTCCTACTGGAACAAGGTTTTTATTATTTGATGACATTTAGTTTTAAACTAGTGTGTTGTAACGTTTCCCAGGTACCCTATCTTAAAAAGTGTAATTTGAACTGATTTGAAAATAGCAAATTCATGAATAAAACAGTGAAAGAACCACCAAGAGAACCCACTTTATTCATAAATGAGTAATTGCACAAATACATTAATAAATCAAATAATACAAAAAATCCAATGAAAGGGTTAAATATATAACAAAACACCATCAAATCAGGTTAAAGTGCATACAAAATTATGACATTAAGAGAAAAATAAATAACAAGCAGTTTAGCTACACATCAACACAATAAAAAAAACCATGTAGTAACACCCATAATTGTGTCATAAATAAATCAGAATAAAAATTGTAATACCAAACATGTGGCCCTCTAAAACCAATCGTGCCGGTTTTTAAGTAAATAAGCAAATAAAACAATAAGGCAAATTACGGTACATATAAAGCACAACAGTAAAATTGCACAGGTTATAATAAGGTAAATGCAGGTACAAACAAAAATTAGGTGAGAAATTTACACATAAACAATTGTTTAGTGACTAATAAAGCACAAATTACATACGTAAAATTACAATAAATTACATATAAAGAGAAATGCGTTCGCAGGCAAATAATTCTAATTACCCCTCGGATTAACCAGACTGAATCAAAGACAAACAAACTCGTTAAACAAAGCCTTTCAAGGGTAAGTTGCAAATAGATCAAAACATCGTGACCGATATATAAGTTGAGTGAGTTAGAAAAATACAGCGTCCCTTTCTCAGGTTCCACATTCATCTATACAACAATAAAAACAATATTCGAGGTGTTAATGGTCATCTGGACCGAGAGTATGTAAACACTCGGCAATTGCCTATTTACAACTATAACCAAGCTTTATCCTGTACTCGTTCGTCCACGCCCAACTCTACACAAATATAAACAACAATGCTAATTCATCCAATTATATGGATGAGGGAGCCCTGTACTGTCTTTTATTTTAGCAGATTTCCGCTTACTAATCCCGCATGCGAATGGGATACCTCTGCAAGGCAATGTTTACTTTTTAATACGTTACGTAGGCTTGTAGAATTGGTTGCTGCGAGCTTAAATTACACTAAAAATACCTATTTACGTTGAATATTATAATTCTTCAATTAACCACTTATTCACCAATATTTAACGGGTTACGATACGCCGTTTAAACCCAAGACGGTAACGATTATTTATACATACATTTTTTACACGCACGCTTATTAACATCCGACTATTTAGTTTAGTAAAAGAAAAAAACAAATTCGCGGTTTGAGTTTTCCAAGAATGTATACGATCAAATATTTATGTACAGACTGTTTACAATGAAGGTATTTAATCAAACACCCCGATCGATCTTACTCAATTGAAACTCTAACTACAACTGCCTTCCTCTCCGATTTCAAAACTAACTATCTTTACCGAAAATCAACCCCGTCGTTCATAAACGGTAGAGTAAAAGGAATAAATAAATTACGTGGAAGACTTTTGCCACGATGTCACGTCGATCTGAATGATGTCTATAATTTTAATCCAGAATAATGAAATTCGTCACGTCAAGTCAAACCCTACATGTAAGGTCAAAATCGGTTCGGTTAAGGGCCCGTTTTGTGACAAATAAGGGTCGTCGTGCAAAATTGAGTAATATTTAAACATCCAAAAAATCGTTACCTATTCGTAATCAATTCCGGTTGTGGCGCAATTAAAACCACAAAATGGGTTACGTGCAAATAAAAGCGTATCAAACTAAAATACGTTTACCCTATGTAAATAATTAGGTTAAAATAACAAAACAAAACAAAATCTATAAAAGAATCAAATGAATTAATACTCAACTAAAATCAAATAAAATCAAAACAAAACGATTATAAAAAATAAAAAAATTCTTACTTAAAATAAATACGTAATTCAAACTTATGTAACACAAGGGTTTCCATATAAAACACATTTATAAAACCTAACAAACTATAATAAAAAAAAAGGATAAATATATAAAAAAATATATAAACAGACGATAATGCGTATCAACAAAAAAACAAATACTTAAAAGGCGACAGGATGTCTGATCAGAATCTGCTTACGCCGTACTAAATCGTAAACCTAAATATAAATAAACCGTGGATAATATACCCACACAACAATAGGGTCGATTGCCCTTTAATACCAAAATAAATAACAAAGGGTGAAGGCGGAGTGTCAATAATATAATTACTTAAAATAATTAAATCTAAAGCAAACAAAAAACTTAATTCAATAGGCAAAACAACTCCGCTTTCAAACTTTCATCAACACATAAAAAAATAAATCGAAACACACAAAAAATTTTGAAATATTCAATAAAAAAAAACAATATTATGTTACCTTAAAGGTCTAGAATTACACCTCTTCTGTGTTACAATATAGGTGGAAGATAACCAGGTGGTCGGTTACGGCTGACGGAAATGAACTCTCCCTGCTCTGGTAAATGATGAATGAAATGTTGACTATTGTTCTTTTATACCCAAACAATTTCTTGACTAAACTCGTTAAAATGTTACTGTATTAATTACTAACTTGTTTTAAAATATTAATATGAGCGTTCAAATGACTTGATAACTTTTAGCTTTAATTGGTTTTATTTCCACTGATAATCCAAAACGTTAATAACTTGATTTAAATAACGTTAAATTTTAATATATTGCGAAAGTTTCTTTATCTTTACACACGCTTTATACGATAATTAAGAGGCACTGCAAGAACGATGATTTTAAAATCCGCAGAAGCGATATAAACCCAAAGAGGTCATAGAAGCACTAAACAACACGACGATGTCCTCTAGGTAACTTTACGTAAAACCGAAATCGGCACTAAGTATAATCCTTTGGTGATGAACAATTTTAATAAATCCCTTTACAGGTAATCTTCAGTAGCTAAACTACCCTTACTACACAACACAAGTACGTTCGTTAAACACCACAAGGTCCAAAATTTTCAACGTTCTAAACCACCCCTTAAAGCGTAACACAAGCGGCAACGTACAACTACTCGAAAGCGTGATCTGTCTTAGACTCCCAAAAATTATTAACAATTTCCATTTTGAATTTTGCATCCCACTACTCATAAAAACTCTTATCTACTTTAATTCCACCAATTAAAAAAACGGAAGGGGAAAATAAGGTACCCCGATAAACAAATTCGTTTCCGTCCGTAAGGACTCGGTAAATTTTGAAAAACAACACGTCAGCATAAGTATCCTGTACAGCCTCTGTATGTTTACCTTAAAGTACGAACAATAAGGCCCACATGCAATCTCTATGAATCAAAACCAAAATACCTAATAATAAACTGGACAACTATACTTAAGCGTCTGTATGGCGCTACCATGACATCATACAGATAAATCTATACTATTTATTTAAATCACTTAATTTTCTATTATATTTTACGGGAATCAAACGAAATAAACCTTATCTAAATTTATAAACTACTATTTACAAATAAGCGTTAATCAATATTCAATAAACGGGGAAATAATAAGGAAAAACAACCTAAATTACAAAAAAAATAATTTACAAACTAAGAATCTAAAGCTCGCCATACACGTTAAACCCAAATTTACTATAAAACTTAATTTGACAACAAAAAAAAATATTTATATACGGAATCTTAACTAAGTACATAGAACTACAAACAAAATTACCTACTACGTATACAGGGTGTTCAAAATACCCTGACACCCCGTCTTTCAAAAGTAATAGAAAAAGGAAAAATTATTACGTGGGAAGACTGCCACTGAACGATATTTTAATTTTAAAAATATGCATTCGTTCGTAACAAACCCTACATTTAGGTCTCGAGTTTCAAAGTACCAAACAAAGATATACCTTGATCTGCGGTATGCTCCGCCGTAATTAATTATTAAATCAGTGACATTTTTACATCAAGAGCGCGCGTATAGAAATCCTCAACGATTACCACGCCAGTTTCGGTAGAACACCTGGTTCTCTGCCCCATTTATATGTTTCCTTTTTTTGTTCAACCCTTACTCAAATATCAATTACGTACATTCCCAAATTTCTTACATAAAAGTAAAATAGTCCGAAAACATTAGCAAATTACTCTAATTACCTTTTCTGTCGCGGTAAAAATGGAAACACAAGGGTTTTTAAAAAATTTAAAAAGTAAAAACAATAAAGGGAGTTAAAAAAACAAAAACGAAAAAAAATTAAAAAAAAAAGGAAAAAAAATTTTAAAAGGGAAAAAATAATACCCCGGGGGTGAAAACCAAAAAAAAGGAACTAAATTTTAAAAATTTTTAAAAAAAATTAAAAAGTAAATCTCCGGAAAAGGTTTTTTAAAAATTTAATAATTGCAAAATAAAATTTTTCCCAAATTTTTTTTTAACCCAAAAAAAATTTAAAGCTTTAAAGCTATAAATAAAACAAAAAAATTGAAACAAAAGGCAAAAAAGGGAAATAAAAGAAATAAAAAAATTTAAAATAAAAAAAAAATTTTTTTAATTTTTTTAAAAATTTCGAAATTATTTAAACCCCAAATTTTTTGAAAAACAAAAAAAAAAATTTTAAATCCCTTTTTTTGGGAATTTTAAAAAAATTAAAATGAAAAAAATTTTTTTTAAAAAAACCCCCTTTTAAATTTTCCCAACCCTTTTTCGGGCCCAAAAAAATTGGATTTTAAAACCATTTTCCCGGGAAGGAAATTGGTTTTTCCCTTACCCGATTTTAGGGTTTTTGGTTTAAAGAATTTTCCCCAAAAATTAAATTTAAATTTTTTAAAAAGGTTTTTTTTTGGGGGAAATTTAAAACTTTTTTTTTTTGGGAAAAGGGAAAAATTTTAAAAATTTTAAAAAAAAATATAAATTTAATAAATTTTGCTGTTTAATTTTTTAAAAAGGGTTTTTAAAAACCCAAAATTTAAAATTTTAAAAAAAATTAAAAAATTTAAACCCCAAAAAAAAAAATTTTTGGGAAAAGTGTTTAAATAAATTTTAAAAAAACCCTTTTAATTTTGATTAAAATTTTTTTTTTTTAAATTTAAAACTTCCTTTTTATTATTAATTTCCCAAAACCCAAAGAAAAAATTAGAAAATTAAATTAAAATTTATTTTTCTAAATTTTATTTTAGGTTGACTTTTTTCCCCAAAAATTTTAGAAAAAATTTTTAAAACTTTTTTTATAAAACCCAAATTAAATTTCCCAAATCATTGGTTGGGAAAAATTTTGAAAACCCAAATTTTTAAAGAAAATTTTTGAAACCTTTTTAAAAAATTTTACGAAAAAACCCAAACCCCAAGGGTGACCCAAGGGGAAAATTTTAAAAAAGAAAAAATTTAATTTCAAACAAAAAGCAAAGTAAAAAAAATTTTTACCAAAAAAGGGGGCCCGGGGAAAAAACCCCTTTTAAATTAAAAATAACAAAGGCTTCGTTTTAAACCCCAAAAAACCTAAAAAAAACCCAAAATTAAAAAATTTTTTTGAAACATTTTGGGGGGCCCCTTTGAAATTTTAATTTAATTAAAATTTTAAAACCCAAATAAAATTTTAAAAACTAAAACTGTTTGAAAAATTCTTTCAAATCAAATGAAAAATTGAGCCAAAAGGAAAAAAAAAAAAAAATAAACCCGGAAATCCCAAAAAAAAGTTGAAAAAAGGGTGGAAAATAAATCCCTTTTTAAAAACCCCTTTTCCCAAAAAGGAAAATTTCCAAAAATTCCCCCCCTTTTGGGCCCCCCAAAAAGAAAAATTTAAAAAAATTAAAAAAAAATTTTTAAAATTTTGGTAAAGGGAAGGGTTTTAATATTTAAACATTTTGATAAAAATTTGAAACCCCAAAAAATTCAGTTTAGAATTTTTTTATTTTCCCTTCAAAATTTTCTTTTTTGGGAAAAAACCACTTTATTATTTTAAAATGGGTTTGGGAAAATTAAGAAATTTTAATTTTTTTTTTTTTTTTTAACCTTTTTGGGTTTAAAAAAAAACCATTTTTTCCCCCTTTTTCCCCTTTATTTAAAAACCCAAAAACTTTGGGTAAAAAGGGTTTTTGGGAGGGCCCAAAATTTTTTTCTATTTAAAAAAAGTAAAAATGGGTTTTGAATAGGGGGTATTAAATTTGGGAAAATTTAAAAAAAATTTTAACCCTTTTAAATTTAAAAAATTTTTTTGGGTAAAAGCCCTTTTTCAATTTTGGAACAAGGTTTTGAAAAATTTAAAATTTTTAAAACAAAAAAATTTTTTTTAAAAAAAAAATGTTTAATTTCAAACCTATTTTTCACAAAAAAACAAAAAAAAAGTCAAATAAACCTTTTAAAATTTTAAAAAAAAAAATCCAAATTAATTTCACAAAAAAAAAAGAAAAAAAGCTTTCCCAAAATTCCTTTCTTTTTTTAAAAAATTTAAATCTTTTTACTTAAAAATTTTTTTTTTTTTAAACCTTTAAAACCCCAAAAGGGGATTTTTTAAAAAAACCCTCTAAGGTTTTTTTTTTAAATTGAAAAACAAAGGGTTATTTATATTTTAAGCCCCACAGTTTAAAAAGTTTTCCCCAATAAACCTTTAAACGGTTCCCAAAAACCCCTTTTCCCTTTGGGGTTTAACCAAAGGGGGTAAGAAAATTTTAAACTTTCCTAAAGTTTTTTATTTTAAAATTGGGTTTTCTTGGTTTTTTGGTTTCTAAAAAAAGGGTTTTTTGGTTGAAAAAAAAAATTTTACAGGGTTAAGGGGCCCAAAACCTCAAATTTGGGGAATTAAAAATAATTTTTTTAAAATTAAAATTTTTAAATTTTTAAAAAATTTACCCTAGTTTTAAAAAATGGAATTTTTATTAAGAACACCTAAATTTTTTTTAAAAGGTATTTTAATTAAAAATTTTCCCTTTTTCGGTTTAAATTTTTCTTGTGGGGAAATTTAAATGGGAAAAAATTTTTTAATAATAATTAATATTTTTTTTCCCAATTTTTAACGGGGAAAAATTTAAATTTCGGTTTTCCTTCCCCCCAAAAATTCAAAAAATTTTTGGTTTTTTTAATAAAGGGAGGAAAAAGAAAAAATTTTTTTAACAAAAAAATTTTTTTTTTAAAATTTTAAATTTATTTTAAAAAAATTTTTAACTAGAAAATATTAAAAAAAATTTAAAAATTTAACCCTTTTTTCATGTTTTCCTCTGGTTTTAACAAACTTTAAAAAGGTTTTTTAAATTAAAAAATACAAAGCCTATTTTCAAACCCAAAGGGTTATTTTAAAAGGGAACCAAAATTAATTTGTTTTTAAAACCCAAATTAAAAGGGATTTTAAAATTTAAAAATTTTCCCCCTTTTTTAAAGATAAACCCTTTTTTTTTTTTTCTTTTGGGAACCCCTATTAATTTTTTTTCGTTTTTTAATTTTTTTGTAGGCCCTTTGGGGTTTTTAAAATTTTAAAACTTAAAATTTTTTTTAAACTATTTTTTTAAAAAAATAATTTTTAAAAATTTTAATTTATAAAAATTTTAATTAAATTTTATTTTAAATTTTTTAAAAATTTTAATTAAATTTTCCTTTTTTTAAAAGGTTTTTTTTTGGGGAAACCTTTTTCAAATTTCCCCCTTAATAAATATTTTTAATTAAAATTTGCCATTGTTTTGGGAACTTTTGATTTTGGTTTAAAAATTTATTTTAATAAACCCTTTAAAACAGTTTAAAATTTTGGAATTTTTCCCATTAAAAAACTTAAAAATTTTTTAAAATTTGTTTAAAAATCCCCCAGTTTCCCCCTTTTTTTTTAAAACCTTTTAAAATTCAAACAAAAACCCAAAAAATTTTCAACAATAAAACGAAATTTTTTTTTAGAAATTCTCCCTTCCCATTTTTTTTTTTTTATTTTCACCCCAAATTCAAAGTTTTTTAAAAAACCCCTATCACAATAACCCTAAATTTTTAAAATTTTTTTCATAAACAAAAGTTAAATTAAATTAACTTTAAAAACATTAAAAACTAAATTTAAATTTTTTTAAAAATTTTTTAAAAATTTAATTAATTTTTAAAATTTTTTTTTATTTGTTTAAAAAAAAATTTTTTTTAATTTTTTAAAGAAAAATTTAAAAACTTGGAAATAAAAAAAAACAATTTTATAAAAATTTTTTTTTTAAAAAAATATTAAATTTTAAAAAAAAAAACTAAAATTAAATTTTTAAAAATTTTTAATTTTTAAAATCCCAAAATAAAAAAAATTTTCCCAAAATCCCTTTAAAATTTTATTCCTTAAATAAAATTTTACAAAGATTATATTTTAACAATAAAGAAAATTTCACAAAAAAACACAAAAAAATTTTCCGACCACCACACCCGGATTTGGAAAACCAGGGCACCTTTTAAAAAACCAAAAAAAAACAAAAAAACACGGACCCAAAAAGGAAAACCACCCAAAAAAAAACCAAAAAAAACCCCAAAAACAAACCAATTTCCCAAACCCGGTTTAAAGGAAAACCGAAACAAAAAAAACCCCAAAGAAAAAACGTACACCCTTTTAAAAAAACCCAAAAAACGCTAATTTTAAAAACCCACAAAAAAACCGGTTTTTTTTGAAATTATCCCAAATTACATTTCAAGATATTTTAAGGAGGGAAAACGGGAAAAAGGAAGAAAAAGCCCCCTAAAAAAAAGTTTTAAAGAAAGCAAACGGGAGCAAAAAACCCCCGCCGGCCCCCACGCCCGGGCCCACAAGAAACCCAACTTTAAAAAAAAACAACAACAAACCCCCCAAAAAAAAAAACAAAACCAAAAAAGGGAAAAACACCAAAAAAAAACCAACGAAAAAGCATTAAAAAGAAAAAAACGAAAACCAAACCAAAAAGGAAAATAACGAAACCCAAAACCTTTCCAAAAAGGGGAAAAGAAAAACCAAAAAGGGTTTAAAAAAAATGAATAAAGGTTTTTAAAAAATTAAATTAAATTTTTAAAGTAATTTCCTTAAAATTTTGTTAAATTTTGCTTTTTTTCCCTAACCCTTTGGGTTTTATTTGTTTTAAAATTTTTTCCCGGGGGGCGTTGGGGGGTTTTCCCAAAGGGGGGGTTTTTCGAAAAAGGGAAACCCGTTTGGGAAAAAAATTTTGGAAAATTTTTTCCCAAAAAAAAGGCCTTAAGGTTTTTTTTAAGGTTTTTTTAAATTTTTTTCATTTTCCTTTTTTGTTTGGTTTGTTTTTTCCCGGTTTTTCCCTTTGTTGTTTTTTTTAAAGGGGTGTTTTTTGCGTTTTTTTTGTGTTTTGGTTTTTTATTTTGGTTTTTCTTTTATTTTGGTTTTTTTTTTGGGGGTTTTTTGGTTTTTTTGGGGTTTGGTGTGTTTGGGTTTTTTCCCGGTTTTCCCGGGTTTTTGGTTTTTGTTTTGTTTGGTTTTGTGTTTGGGTTTTTTGTTTTGTTTTTTCTGTTTTGCCCGTGGGTTTTTTCGTGGTTTTCGTCGTGGGTTTCGGCTTTTTTGGTTTTTTGGGTGGTGCGTTTGCGTGGTCGGCTCGTTGGGGTGGTGGGTGCGTGCGTGGTCGTGGTTTTGGGGGGCCCGTGCGTTTTTTTGGGTTTTTTTTTTTTTTTTTTTTTTTTTGGGTTTTTTTTTCGTGCGTTTTTTTTTCGTGCGTTGGTGGTTTTTTTTTTTGGTTGGGTTTTTTTTTGGTTGGGTGGGTTGGGTGGTGGGTTGGTGGGTTGGTTGGTTGTGTGGGTTTGTGTGGTGTGTGTTGGGGGTTTGTGTGTGTGTTGTGTGTGTGTGTGGTGTGTGTGTGTGTTTGGGTGTGGTTGTGTGGTTGTGGTGTTGGTGTGTGGTGGTTGTGTGTTGGTGTGTGTGTGTTGTGTTTGGGTGGGTTTGTGTGTGTGTGTGTGTGTGTGTGTGTGTGTGTGGTGTGGTTGTTGTTTGTTTTGTGTGTGTGTGTTGTGGTGTTGTGTGGGTGTTTTGGGTTTGGTGTGTGGTTTGTGTTGGGGTGGTTTGTAGGGGGGGTGGGTTGGGTATCGTGGGGTTGGTGGGTTTGTTCGTGGTGGTGGTGGGCGTGGTGTTTGTTTTTTTGTTTGTTTAATTTGCTTTGGTTATAAAAGCCTTTGGAAACGCGCTTTTTGATTGGTATTTTTGCTTTTGGTTTTTTGTTCTTTTATTTGATAAAAGATGAGAATAAATTTGTGTGCCTAAAAGGGAAATTTAATTTGAAACGTGTTTTTATTAATGTTTTTTGCTTTTTGATTGTTTTTAATTTGAATTTTATTATATAAAAAAAATTTTTGTTCGAAAGTGATGATGAGATTTTTATTTGGTAGCCGATGAAGATTGGGTTCCAGATAATGAAGTAGCGTCCGATGCTGAACAGGAAGACCACGAAATTGAAGTGGCTGAACCCGAGGAGCATAATTACGAAGAAGACGATGTGCAACGTGAACCGACACAAACTCGAAATAAGTTTATTGCTCCCGATGGCACGGAATGGTTTTCTGTTCCACCAGTGCGATCACAAAGGCGTCGTTTGAACGTCATGCACCGCAAAGGCAAACACAATAAATAATAAATGAAATAAAATTGAATCTAAAAATCTGAATCTTGGGTCTTTTTCAGGTGGTGTAAATGGGAGACTGGTTAATAGTTGTATGTCAAAAAAGGAAATTTTTAATCTATTGTTCAGTGATGATATAAAGACCCAAATAGTAATGCACACAAATCGTAAAGGTCTCGAAATGGTACGCAAATACAATGAGAAAAGCCTAATAATAACCAGCTATGGAAACAATTTAGCCATATAGAGTTAGATGCATTTATTGGTATGCTGTATTCAATGGATGTCAACAAATGGAACGATTTAACACTGCATAATCTGTGGGGCAGTCGTTCATTACCTCTGTTTCGTGCAACAATGTCGCGTGATAGATTCAAGCAAGTATTATCAGCTATACGATTCGACAACGTACACACGCGTGCCGAGAGACGTGTGAATGACAAGGCTGCGCCAATTTCAGAGCTGTGGGCTATGATGAATACGAGGTTGGAAGAATTATACTATCCTAATGAAACAATTACAGTAGATGAACAATTGTTTCCCTATCGTGGTAGAGCACCGTTTATTCAGTATATTCCTGATAAACCTAAATCTTATGGCCTGAAATATTTTGTCGCCTGCGATGCTTTGACATATTATCCGCTTAGATCAGTACTTTACCAAGGAAAGCCAGTTGGCCAACCAAGACAAGTAAATGTGGGCGAAAATACAGTAATGTCTCTAGTATCTAAATATTACAATTCTGGTAGAAACGTAACCTATGATAATTTTTATACATCATTACAACATTTAAAAATGCTGGCTTTGAAAAATATGTCTTTGGTTGGAACTTTGCGAAAAAATAAACGGTATATTCCGAATGAATTGAAGCCCCAACCAAACGATGAAATTGGTACGACCCGTTATGCTTTTCAAGACGATTGTACATTGCTCTCCATTACGGTAAAGAGAAATAAGGCCGTTTATTTATTGAGCAGTATGCACTGCGGTCAGCCAGGAGAAAAAATTAACAACAAGGAAGAAATCAACCACTTCTACAACCAAACAAAGGGTGGAGTTGATGTATATGACAGAATGGTTGGGAACTACACCACAAAAAGGAAAACGAACAGGTGGCCATTAGCAGCATTTTTCAACATGCTCGATACAATTGGTCTCGCTGCATACATTATTTAGCAAGCGCTACATCCAGATGAAAATGCCAAAGATTCTCGTAGACGCTTCTTGGATTGTTTGGCACACGAACTATGTATAGAACAAGTGAAAGCAAGATCTAAAGTACCTTTTATTACTAGCCATTTCTTGATCAAGAACTCGATGGAAATTGTTTTGGGAGAAAAATAGTCTCTACCATTCCCCTAGATCTGGTGCTGTTTTGTCAGAACAAAAAATGTACATGGGCATCGGAAGGTAAAGGGAATTTGTTATAAATGCTACCAAGTTGACAAGAAGAAGAGGAAGACAAGGAACGCTTGTGTTCGTTGCAACGGTCCAATTTGTGCCATCCATTCCACCCAAACATACAAATGCAATGACCCCTGTAGACAGCCAGAATCTACCTAAGTTTTTAATTTTATTTTATTCTTATTTTTTACTAGTATGTAGTATTACCTTTATATTTTTCTTATATTGAAAAAAATTAATAGGAATAATTACAAACTGCATTTTTTGTAAAAAAACTCAATGAAAATACATGGTGGTACAAATGCACCACTGTCCGACTACAACTAGGTAGGTTCAAAGAAATTACTCTACGCCCGAATTTTTGCGTAATAATAGAGTTTCAAGAGCTCACAATAAGTTAGAAATAAGTACTTGGAGATGTCAAGAAAACTCAACCCTCAAGGCCTTCTAATTTCTGAAATATTTCAGTTTAAAATCAAAAAAGTACAGGTGTACCACTGTCCGGCCGACTAGGGTTAAATTACGTCGGTTAACATGGATATGTGATTTGTTTTCCCGCTAAGGTAACTTATTCCGATTGCGGTATTCAAATTTTCACCATTTACTCGTATAAATCGAGAACGGGTGGTGTTATCGCGAAGGGGTTTTCACTAGAACTTAAGTAATTTTAAGCCGCGTAACGGTCTGTCAAATAAATAGTACCGTTCTATTTAGTTTTTTCCAAAAAATCACAAAAATGTAGTTTATTTCTTTAAAACTAAATGCTACAACACCCTTCAAAAGACTATAAATTGTTCTTTCAAGCGAGACTAAGAATATTCGGATCCGTTGAGTGATTCAGGAGATAATAAAATGTAAATATTAGAAAATGAATTGTCCTCCCCCTCCTTTATTATGAGAGATACGGAAAAATGTTGCAAAGCAAAATGATGCGGTGATCACCCAAGCTCTCAAATGATAATTTCAAAGTTATATCACCAAATTTTCTGAGATAGCATGAATTTTATGTTTCTTCGTAGCAGTTACGCCCCCTATCGGTCGAGTTACGAACTTCAAAATCATTTTTAGTCATTTCTCTTACCCTCTTTACTTATATAGATTTTTCCCAAACCTCTAGGCCTTACCATTATCGAGATAAGAGTCGCTCCGTGCCCTTATAAGGACACTATATATTTCGATAGGCAGAAATGATGGCAAACGTAATGGTACAAAAATGTTACTATATTCAAAATCCTTACATAAAATCTTACAAAATACAACTATTGTACATATTGCGTGCCATGTGGTATAGACGCTGTGCCACATACTTTTGATCTTCACACGCTACCTACAACTGGTGACCGGGCGTCCTAGTCTTCCCGCTTCTAAGTTAGGACTGTCACTGCTTTGCATACAGTTAATACGGAAAAGCGTAACTACAGCCAGCCGCCGCAGCCAGGAGCCGTTAAAGGATACAGTACATCAGTAAAGCGACACTTCAAAAGACATTCAACACATCACCATCCCCAGCAGCTAGGATCGACGTCGGGACGCAGAAGTAGTTTAATAAAAAAATTTTATTGATTTTAAATAGGTTTTATTTTAAAATTTCTTTCCTCCTTTTCTGTTTGGTGTCTGATTTCCGAGCCCTTTTTGCTCTGGTGTGAGGCTGAGGCCCATCCTTCCGCTAAAGTAACATTTTTCAGACTTTCGTTTCCAACCCTAACTAACATTAACCGTGATGGTAAAGAACGGTCGCCACCATGCTACTGTCATGGTTATCCCCCCAATCCCGACCACCCACGCCGACCTACGCCAACACATTCGCAAAACCACCACGTTCCTCGCACACACGTTCCCAATCTAACGCCTCGTCCATTTCAACTACTTCAATACAGTCCTTCATTTCCACACGCTTCAACACGTTTAAAAACCCACACAACACAAGAACACAGCGCACCATACACCCACACCCGCCTTGTTGCCTATACCCGCTTCCCCCGGTCCACTTAATCCAATTCGTTCCCAATCCTCGAGGTATTGCATCCGCAATATCATAAAAGCTATTACTACCCATAAAACTCTATCCAATTCTCTCAAATCCATATAACTCCCGTGGACCAACTTGACGTTCAACCACAACCAAACATGTCTCCTCAAAACCTCTTCCTTACCGAACAGTGCTCAGGTTAAGTTGCGTCACCATTTTGGTGAGTCAACCACCTTCAGTTTCCTCCTCGCCCAGGCGACACTACTGATGAGAACCCTTCCTCAAGTATTGCTTTACCCGCACGCAGGTGGGCCATGCCTCTGACGAGTGTCCTACCCGGTCCATCCGTTGCCCCAACTACGGCGAAAGTAATAGATCCCCTTCCCTCAAATCCGCCGCTAACTCAAAATTTAATAACTGCTGGGGAGCTCACCCAACCTACTCCGTCTAGTGCCAGAAGCGACAGAAACCTCCCAGTTTCTGGTCTAAGATAACAATCCTGAACCCTATCCTGTCCTCCTAGGAATCTGACTCAGAAGAGAAACCACATATGAGAACACCACTAGACCCAGAACCACTTCTACAAAACCGCAGACACATTCTATTCAGTATCTTTCCCAACCAGCGTAATAGGATTATAGGACTTCACAAGCAATTTCAACGGGATCAAGGTATTATCGGCCTTATTAGAACCGTTTTTGCCAGCCACCAACACAGAACGCATATATAGGTTCTATAATAGATCACATCCTCGTTTCCGAACCTACACCCCATTATTTCGATCGAGAGTGCTTTATAGTCTCTGCGATCACAACAGATCACTTGTCAAAACTTCATTATGTCCAGCTCCCCCAGCACCACCGCTATATACAATAACTAGGGATTTATCTAATATGGATCGGACTGCTCTCCAAACACCTCTCGAACAACCTTTCCATGTTCAATCTTTTACCACCCAGGAGACTTAGTTCCCGTAAATACAGAAGCAGTCTACATTTCTGCATCATTGAAAAACATTGATACTTTCCTCAAACCGCTTCCACGGCAAATCCTGAACTGGATCAAAGAGAAAAGGCGACTCTACCGTCAAGTATTAAGATCGAGGGATCCGGCTCAAAAAATGAGAATCCTTGAATAATAATCCATATACCCTCCGCATCTCCATGTCTACCCGATTACGACCACACAAGGATACCCAGCAAACGAGATTGGATTTACCACACACTAATAATCACAGCATGCCACCACTAGTCAAACAATACGCACACTTTTGCTATTCGCTATTCAAAATAAAATCAAAACATTTTTTCTCTTTTTTTAAAAACACCAAAAATACGCAACTCATAATTGTAACTATTCAATAACACAATATCAAAGCAAATGACCAGGGCTGAAGAAAAGAGAGACCCTTGAACAGTCCACTACAAAACATTAGGATAAGCTACTAATAAGTAAATACTAACATAAGTATGAGCAAACTTACAACAACAAAAATCATGACACTGGTTATTTGAACTCTATTCAGTAACCACCACCTAAGCGTCGTAGTGCACGAGCGCTTAAATTAAAATTACTCCAGCACCCGGCTTACATTGGAGACTTCGAGTGCTTCCAAATGAAATCAGTTGTCTTGCTACAGCACACAGCTGTAACAAGGAAACACTTAAGATACCACGAGGACAAAAATACCGTAGGGCAAGGTCTGTGGAGCGAACCACCGCAAGATAAACTACAGAAGGACCGCATTCAAGTCACCACGACCGCCAACAGAGAAGAAAGATCGACGTCGGGACATAAGCCGCCGTTTAATAAGAAATTAATCTTTGTATTTGTTGCATCTTGTTTTCCCCAATTTCTATTGAATCTTGGAGTATCAAGGATTTTTCCTCGGGGTATGAGGATTTAACTCTGTAGTTAAACCCTGTTTAACTACCTTGAATCCTGGAACCTCCTTATACAAAATTGACAGTCAACTGTAACACCTTCCTCTTCAAAACTTCTCTCTATCTGTATGCAGACATGCCTTACCTCTGAGGAATGCCTTACCGCTCCATCCGATACTCCAACTGTGGCAAAACTCACAGATGCACTTCCTGTAAATCCGCCACTCAACCAAAGTGTAACAATTGCTGGGGAGCTCAGCCATCCTATTCCTTATCGCACCAGAAACGACGGGAACCTCCCAATTCATCGTGGAAGATGGTATCCTCAGACCCCAATTCTCTTTTTCTCGAATCCGGCACGGAAGACACGGCAACCACACCAAGATCAGACACCGAACGCTCTGCAATTAAAGACTTTGCCACGGTGTTTACCGTAGAATATACTCGTCCAGGCTAGCAGTTGGTAATCTTGAGCAATTTAGGTGTGGGCGGCAGATATGCGGCAACTAAATAAATGTGGTTTAGAGCTTAAGAAAAAAAAAAGGTTAGGCGCCACAAGTTTTCTTTAGGTCCCTAAACTTGAAAAGGGCATAAAAGAAACAATATTGTGAGAGTAGGTAATATTATATTTAGCAAAACTGTAAATGGGAATTTCTGTAAAATGTAAAATAAAGTTTCAATTTTTGAATTGGTAATTAAAAAAAATTCCTTTTAATGAGTAGTGAGAAATCAGAATTGGTTGCCAGTGACAGTGACTTGATAAGACAGGGCAGGTAGAAACTAAGCAAAGCGTTTAAAATAATATATCAGTAAGCTGAAATAAAAAAAATTAATTTATGCATATAAAAAATATAGTCAACACAGTAATTCATTGAATCGATTCAACGTATTGATACTGCGCACCTAAATAAAAAACTATAATAATGAATTAATTGCAAGCTACACAGAAAATAAAATTCAGTGTACAACTTGCGTTGCTTCTCCTCCTATACTCGGAATAAACAAAAAAATAACTTGACTACCGGCAATTGAATTCTGTACTACCAAATGATTTACAAAAACATATTGTTACAATGGTACTGAAGGTATATCAAACACAATAGCAAAAGTAACGTACATAAACAAAATGCGGTACAATAGTCACAATAATTTCAGAGGGAATGGTATTAACCCCTTTTTTTTAACAAAATGATTCAAGATTCAAATTATGAATTACAACAATGGAGTTTTCAATTGAACTTAAACGTGAAACAAGTGAAATTTTACAATTAAATCGTTATGTTAATCATAAGGATATATAACAAGAAAAGGTACGTAACCTCAATGTTTAATTTAATAATGTGAATGATAATATTAATTTTGGAACCAACAAAAATGGACAGGCGATCTTCTTAAGATATAGGTTAACAACCATGGTTTCGTTTGTAAACAATATATTATAAACTGTAGTAATCTGACCTGTTGTAGTTGTTATGAAGAACAGAACGGTAAAGGTAGAATCGAGTCGCAGACCAGAGAAGATGGGTTGTTGTTATACTAGTTACCAATCGCACACCTTGTAATAAGGGGTTCCGTCTGGATTTGTCGGTCGTAAATGAATTTGTCTTCCTTGATGTAATAATTAAATTATTGTTTGTAGCAGCAAGAGACATGAATCGTGAATAGATCACTGTTAAATGTGGCCTAAAATACATGAATGAAACAGGAACAATTTGAGCAGTTGGTTTAGACTTTTACCTGAGTTGATAGGCGGCCAGACGGGTGTCAAGTAATCCGAAACTTTCGAAATATAATTGTACAGGCAGGTAATTACTAAACTAATTAATATAAGCCTGTATTCAATTTTTTTTTATATGTGGATGCAGAATTTATCCAGAATTACCGCTTCAAGTACACCACATGGCACGAATTTTTTAGAACCAAAATTGCTGATAACAGAATGAAACCAGAAAAATGCTCAAAAGTACCTAGCAATGATAAAATTTGGCCTAGGGGTCAGGCTATTGAATTGGAATTCAAAATTGATATCACTAAAGACATCTATTATGCTAAATGTGACTTAAAATAATTATTTTTAAAAAGTTTACTATTCAAATAAAAATTAAACCGTTACAACTTTTTATTATTACTCACATACACCCTCTTCCAAACCTTTCCCGACCAATGAGCCGAAATTAACCGGATTACTAACTCAGCATTCCGTACCTTCTTCCAACGTCGGAATATACGCCTGCGTAACAGGTATCCGTAAAATGATATCTGTTATCTGTACTTCCGGTGCACTTACGCCACATCTCGAATGCGTTCCTATGAGGGCGAACTTTTCTATCCGAACAATATTCAATTTTCATTTCGATTGGAGCAGATTAGAATTTGGGACAAATTCAGCTGCGGGGAGGTCTATTTGGAGCAGTTTTTGGTTTTTATCAAATATTTCTGAAAAAGCTGTATATTTTAAAGATATAAAAGTTCTAACATATAGACCTTAAACATATCGATGAATTATGCTATATGAAATTTTTTGATACGATGCGTAATTTAGCGCCAAAAAAATCCCCAAGGTGGATCTTAAGGGTTAGTTCAAAATGTGTAAATATATTTTTTAAAGAAAATTAAACTTTATATGACTTTCTTAATACACAGCCAATCTCGTCTAAAGATTAATTAAATAATATTGAAAATGTTTGTATTATCCATATATTAAAAAAGCGGGCGCCTTTGGAATTTTTTTTAAGTTAGCATCTAGACGTCTATTACCATATATCTAACATGAAGGTTTACACGTACATCTGACATAGCATATTATTATTTTTGTTTTTACAGTGTTGCCTATTATCGTTATAAACGCATTAAAAAGAAGCAACATAATTATCGTAAAAATATTATTAAAATTATTTTCTTTCTGTTCATTTTCACTTTGTAGGTTGCAGCTCGTGTGTCGTATTACACCAGAAATTTTAGGATAATTACAAAAAAAAGTATTTGATAAAAACAATACCTGCTCTAATAAAACCATCCCATCCGGGACTGAATTTCTGCAAAAATCTAATGAGTTCCAGGAGAATTGAAATTAAGCTTAAATACAACATTTCTAATACGTACGAATTATGGCTCTGCAGTTACCGTGGATACTGGCATACATCCACACACGCACGTCCACAGAAACACACACACACACCACACGCACATACGCGCGCACACATGCGCTAGCTCACACGCATCCTCACACGCACACACACGCTCGCAAGAACACATGGGTACACGCACACATGCTTACATGCACGCACGCATGAGCTCACGCAAGTAAGCACGCACGTGAGCACTCACGCACGCTTGGACACACGCACCTACGTACGCACCCCGCACACGGGCACACACACGCACACGCGCAAGCATTCATACACGAAAACATGCACACGCACGCGCGGGTGTACGGGCGTGCCCACGCACCCACGCCCGCAAGCACTAAAAATTGGCCAGAATTCCCAAAAATTAAAAAACGCTAAATACTGCCGTGTTACACCAGGTTTCAGTGTAAACGACCCATGTTACGATAATTTTGACTATTTATGATAGTAAACTTAATGAAACACACATAAAAATAAATAAACTAGTAAATCCGATGACCTGAAAGAACTATCTGTCAAATCAAATCGAAAAAAAAATTGAGACACAAAAGAGTCAAAAGCGTAGAATTACTTATAGTTATATTTAAATTAAAATTACTTGAGAGATACCGAGTGAAATATACAAGAAATTGTTTTGATAAAGGTTGATTGGTAGGATCGTATAATTCAATCTCTTCCATCCACCCCTTTTCTGTAGGTGGATCAGATAGGAGATGGGCAGCTACTTCTCCCTCCTCTTCCTCCTGTTCTGCTAAGGCTTCCTTAAGTGTAGGAAACTGAAAACCAAGTCCCTCTTGGAGATCCAAATCTTCAGCCTCGTCCACTTGTTGGTCAAGGGCCACCGATGGATTGTTGCATGATCTGTGAACGCAGTTTATGCATAGATCAGTGCAACTTAGCGTCCCCCTTTATGTAGCTGTAGTTTTATGCACAGGTTTTGGTGCACTTGCATGATACCAACCTAAATACTAAAACGGCAGTATTTAGCGTTTTTTTAATTTTTGGGAATTATGGCCATTCTTTAATGCGCGCTAGCGGCGTAACGGTTGGTCGTAGAAAGAATTATATGAAACTTGTAGTAAATTTTGTCTGCTTTAATTTTGCAAAGTATGGTCTTTTCGAAAAACGCGTAATTAATGAGATTTTGCCCAAAACCCTAAAAAATTGACCAAATTTGGACGTTTTTCATTAAAAAAACAATGTTCCGGGCATAACATCTGTCAGTAAACCTCAGATTCGTGTTCAGCGATCCAAAAAACATAAGGGATAAATGTGATTAGGACTGCACCTAAACTTTCTTCTATTCTTTTTATTCCTAAATTGACTAGCCTATAAAATCCAGTAATGAGGTATTTGACAACAAACACAAAATCAAAGACATAAAAGTATGCATAACTACAATTAAATCACTGTCAGCTTATCTAGATGTCATATTATATACGGTAGATGACCACTAATTTGCTATGGCACTACAATTAAAGCAGAAAATATACTTTTTTTTATGTATATGTAAAGCCTTAAATTATCGCCGATCATTGGTAAATGCAACGGAAATTTTCGTAGCACCCATATCCTAATGAGCGACATTTTTACATTAGTGAACGGCTGTAACTCATGAGAAAAAATCTCAGCTGAAAGTGTTAATTGCATCTCATTTAGATGCTACAACAGATATGAAACTCGCGAGGGCGCCGGATCTACGTTCCTGCAAATAAATCGCTAATATACAATGCTTGTAAGTTACTGAATGCAAAAATTTATGCAAATCCGATACTCAAGGACGTTTTAATTTCCTACGGCAAGGGCAGGAAGTGGAGTAAAGCTTTAAAGCGGATTGCTACTTCTGTTCCTTTGGAATTAATTATATACTACTTGTGTACTTTTCAGATTTCGCGATTAATTTCTGCAATTATAAAACTAAAAACCAAAAACTTAGCGGGTATGTTAATTAATAATGAAAACATCATACAGGTTGGGTTATCATTATTGAAATGAACATGTAATTGCATTACTGAGTATTTTTCAAGTCCTTCTAGCATGTTTGTAATCGCAATGCAAATGCATGTCACAGTGTGTGATAGAAAGCCATATAGTTAGATATGGGGCCACAGGGCGACCTTCGCCGCCACAACGACGCCGTAGTTCTTCAGAGCAGAATAGCAAGTTAGAAAGAACTGATGTGCAACCACGTAGACCGCCTCCAGCAGTACAACACTAGACATACCTTATATTTTTAAGTAAATCTCTTCACTTAAATGTGTAATTGTCTGCAAAAACTTGCGCTACTTATAGGATTCAATACATAGTATTCAACATGTTTTAAAGATACGTGAACAAAATTTAAAATTTTTCGTTTTAAACGAGTTGTAGGTAGAGTTATATCATTTCAAACTATTTGCAAATAAAATTGTGATTTTGAGCATCAAAAAAGTACAGTTATGATTATTTTGTTATTGTTTACCTTCAACTTTTTCATACTGTTGTTAGACCTTTAAAAAGCTTTACTTCATGTCGTTTCATGACGTATCCTTAAATCGGTAATTGTTCTCCATTAACGCAACACCTCAATTTTTTTGTCTGTATTTTGTAACGCTATGAATCAGTGGTGTGAAGTATGAACAAACCACTTTGCACCATTATTCGGCAATTTCGCATTTTAAATAACAATAAAACGTTGTTAGGTAGCTTCACAGCTAGATGGGCATTATTAATTATTTTAACAGTATATAAAGAAATAAGGTATTAACAATGCCCAGAGAATTGTTTGAAGCCTGAGGAACGAGAGTATTAAATTTTCTCGGGGAGAATTAAAACAATTTAACCCTTTCAGTCACGAATTAAATTGAGCATAGATAAAAAAAATTTTGCCTGTCTGTTTAACTAATACGATGTCAGGGAACAAGGTTTTTGAATTTATTTTTAAAATTTTATTATAACAAAAAAAAATTTTTTTTGTGTCTACAAAATTAGACATTGTGACTTAATACAAAGCTCTGATTTATCTGCACGCAGTAACACTACAATTAAATAATAACAAAAGTAACAAATTGAACAGAATAAATAAAAACGTACAAAACTGGAGAAAATTATCAAATATAATACACGAAAATCAATAACGACAGACAAATTAACACATTGACGTCGGCAGTAGAGGCCACTTGTTGCCGCCATCTTGGAATTTGACGTCACAAGGATGCCCACGTGGGGGACCATATTTTCCACCCTTATTTTTTATGGTTTCTTTTCGGAGGCCTTTTTCAACCCTTGATGGGATTTTCATCCCTCATTAAGGCCTTTTTTGTTTTTACTCGCTTACTTGAGGGGTGTATTTTTTTACCCCTATTTTATGGCCGCCCACATGTAGGACATGTTTTTTTCACCCCTATTTTATGACAGCTCACGTATAAGACGCGTTATTTCTACCCTATGGTTTCTTTTCGAGGGTCAACCCTAATTAGATGCTTTTTGACAGCAATTTTTGTACTTGCTCACGTGAGGGGCAGATGTAGGGGTTGACCTTGGACTTGGGGTTGATCTTAGAATTATTTTGATGGTTATCTAATTAAGGTCCTTTTTGGTTGCATTAAGAGCAGTACCCCTGGAGGTTAGGCAAACGCACACGCATACAATGTTGGACATTGCATAATTACCCTAATAAGATATTTTATTATTAAAATTTTCGATCCTATTGCTTTAAAATGGTCATATGCTATTAGATGATCTTTTACCTGGAAATTTATTTATACGTTGTATTTCTAATAAGGAGGTTCTTGTAAGACACGTGTAGGGTTTCGCAACTTGTTCTCGGCCTTCGCCTGGCCGGAGATGGTATGGGAACCCTAACCTTATAAGTCAAGTGTAGAGCTTAGCCCCTATCGTGGCCCCCTTGGTGCAATTGTATGCGGGTTCTAACTTAATCAGCTGTAGGCCTTCGCCCCCCGTCATACAAAATTGTATTCTAATAAGGCGATCCTGGCATTGTAAGACAAGACTTGTATCAGGGACTGCACAAAGGCCCCTTTGAGTTAAAATTCATTTTAGTGCCATCTAGTGGCGTATAGACTAATGAAAATTTTCTATAATAGAAGTTGATAATGCAAACCTCTCTCCCTCGCTCTATCTTGTTTCTCTCTCTCCCTCTCTCTTTCGGCTATTTCTCACACACAAACAAATCAATTAGTTAATCAATCTCAAACAAATCACGCTCGATCACCAGATCAATCTCAATCAATCAATCAACCGAAATTATGTTTTGCAGTTTAGGGAAACCAGATTACAGTTCAAAACTGAATACATTAAAATCTAATTAAATATGACGTGAAATAATAAATAATTTCTACCCTAATGCAATGATGCTTTATGTATAGGCAGATTCTCTAAACAGTCACCACCTATACATTCGGAACATTATACCTGATTTTTTTGCATGTTCAATTACATACACACAAAATTGTTTCATTGTAACGTGTTCATTAACGGTTGTAAAAACCCATTAAAAAGACTGGAAAGTAATAATTATTATATAATATATATATATATATATATATATATATATATATATATATATATATATATATATATATATATATACATATATATATATATATATATATATATTATACATATTAAAAATAATATTTACCTTTAGAAGTGTTTTTTCCTTCAGTTATTCTAATAACGATAACCATACGTTGAACTGAAATATTTTTTATACAACGTGTACACATGTAGTCTCACTAGACACGCTCTGTGAATGGTTGGCTATTACATTCCGATCATTAACTAATTTAGAAGGTAATACACAAAACCTGATTACTGCTACTCGTATTTAGCAAATAAGTTGTACTTATTTTACATTCAAAACACTTACAAACATTTAAAAAATTTTGCTAGCGCACATACACACACATATGTACTTCACGTTATATGGATTTTTACCAGTTGAGATTAATATCAATGACAACTAAACGCTTTTAAAATTTCTAATCTGAAATAAGAGTGACGTAATCTAATTTTATTTGAAATTTCATAGCGAGCATCACCATCATCATCGAGATTTTGAGATATAATCACCTCATCGTCTTCACCTTGAACGATTATATTGTAACAACCTATAAAGCAGCTAATAACCCTAACAGTTTTATCAGACATTATTATTACATGGACACGAGGTTATCCCTAAATTAACTGGTTTCAACACGGATCTGGAAATCCTGCACAGTCTTCAAATATTTCAGCTTCTTCTCAGAAGCTGTACTGTATTCATTTCCTTCAATTTTATCTGCATTCTGTTTCGAGACTGTAGTACGTTTTTCTAATACATAAACAGAATCTTCAACACTGTGATGCGTGCAGCAGCAACAAAACACGTTAGCTAGCTAGTTTCACACGTATATTATTTTACATGCAAGAATGACCTTATCATAAATACATCTGTCAAAAAGCTAATTAAACGTAACTCCACGGACTGGGCATAGCAAGCAGCGTTTCCAATTATGGCTTTTAGTCAAAAATATTGCACAACTACATACAATCGACTATCATTGTTTAGCACGAGGAGTAAACGAAAACATGCACGCACCACACCCCACGCACGCACGCACGCCGCGGCACGCACGCACGGTACGCGCAAGCAATGCACGCACGCAAGCACGCATGCCCACGCACGCACGTACACTACGCCGCACGCACCCGCCGCAGCAAAAGACGCACACAAATACACACAACACACACACACACACACACACACACACCAACACAAACACCAACAAAACACCAACAAAAACACAAACCCCCAACACCCCCGCGAAAAACCACGCTAACACGAAAAACCAAACGCTTTAAAAACGAAAACACCCGGGCAAAAAAACCCCCCAAAAAAAAAAAAAAAAATAAACCACATGAAAAAGTACCCGAAAACACACCAAAAACACGAAAAACTATTACAACATAACCGAAAAATAGGAAACGGAGTTGAAATTATTTCACACCAAAATTTCCCAAGGGGAAGGGCTGGGTAAGGAGAAAAATCTCAACAATAAAAGGAGTTGGTTAAAAAAAAGAAAAGAATTAAGGTTGTTTTAAATAAAAATGAATATTGGTTTATTAATATTATTTTCCGCTAAGCTTTCCCAATTTTTAATAACTTGTTTTTCCTAACCCTTCCCCGTCGATTATGTTTGAACTTTACGAGTTTTCCTTAGGTGTTTTTCGCCTTGTTTTTGGGGTTTTCGTATTGCGGTTTTCGTTTTAGGGAGAGCTTGGTTTGTTATTTTGGTTAGGTGGTTTTATATATATTTTTCCAAACGGCGCTCCTCTTGGAAATGTTAAGGTCTGGTCTATTTCAAATTGCTTTCGATTTTCGGTTAGCGTGGTTTCGTTGCGTTTTTTTTTGTGTTTTTGTTTTGTTTTCGTTTACGTGTTTTCGTTTATGTTTTCTTTGGTGTTTTTCGTTTTACGTGTTTTGATTAGTTTTTTCGTGTTTGAGTGTTTTTGTGTTGGTGTTTTTGCGTTTGCGTTTTTCGGGCTGTTGTTGGGTTTGTGTGTTTTTGTTCGTGTTGTGTTGGTGTGCGTGCTGCGTGCGTCGTGGTGCGTGGTCGTGGTGGTGGTGGTTTTGCGTGCGTGGTGCGTCGTGGTGGTGGTGGTGCGTGCGGGCGTGGTGCGTGCGTGCGTCGTGCGTTTGGTTTTTTTTTTTTTGGTTTTTTTTTGGGCGTGCGTTGGTTGCGTGCGTTGGTGTTTTTTTTTTTTTTGTGGTTTTTTTTTGGTGGTGGTTGGTTGGTGTGTGTGGTGTGTTGTGTGTGTGTGGTTTGTGTGTGGTGTGTGTGTGTGTGTGTGTGTGTGTGTGAGTGTGCGTGTGAGTGTGTGTGTGTATGTGTGTGTGTGTGTGTGTGTGTGTGTGTGTGTGTGTGTGTGTGTGTGGTGTGTGTGTGTGTGTGTGTGTGTGTGTGTGTGTGTGTGTGTGTGTGTGTGTGTGTGTGTGTGTGTGTGTGTGTGTGTGTGTGTGTGTGTGTTGTGTGTGTGTGTGTGTGTGTGTTTTTGTGTGTTGTTGTGTGTATGTGTGGTGTTGTGTGGCGTGTGTGTTGCGTGTGTGCGGGGGTGCGTTTACGTAGTGCGTGCGGCGTCGGTTGTGCGTGCGCGCGTCGTGCGTTTTTCGTTCGTGCGTGCGTGCGTCGTGCGTGCGTGTTTGTTTATTGATAGTCGATTGTATGTAATTTAAATATTGTGTTGACTAAAAGCCATAATTGGAAACGCTGCTTTTATCCCGTTATATTTTAATTAGCTTTTGATATGTATTTATGATAATATTTTATTAATATAGATTGAAAAGCTAGTAACTTTGCTACTACTAATCACAGTATTATTCTGTTTATGTATTAGAAAAACGTTACAGTCTCGAAACAGAATGCAGATAAAATTGAAGGAAATGAATTACAGCTTCTGGAATAAGAAAGAGTGTGCAGCATTTAGAGCCGTGTGAAACCAGTTAATTTTAACCTCGTCCATTAATAATAATGTCTTAAAACTGTTATTATTAGCTGCTTTATAGGTTGGTACAATATAATCGTTCAATAAGACGATTAATTTATCTCAAAATCTTGATTTGATGGTGATGCCTCTATGAATTTCAAATAAAATTAGATTACGTCCTCTTATTTCTGATTAGAAATTTAAAGCGTTTAGTAACATTGCTATTAATCTCAACTGGTAAAATCCATATAACGGAAGTACATTGTGTGCGTGTGTGTGTGTGTGTGTGTGTGTGTGTGTGTGTGTGTGTGTGTGTGTGTGTGTTGTTTTTGTTTTGTGTGTGTTTTTGTGTGTGTGCTACAAAATTTTAAAATATTTTAAGTGTTTGAATGTAAAATAAAATATTTGCTAAATAGTAGCTTCAGGTTTTGTGTTTATTCTAAATTAGTTAATGATAATGTTGAGTTTAAATAACCATTCAAACGTGTTTGAGACTACATGTGGACACGTTTATAAAAAAATATTTCAGTTCAACTATGGTTGTGTTATTAGAATAACTGAAAAAAAACACATTAAAGGTAAATTTTTTTAATTATATATGTATATATATATATATATATATATATATATATATATATATATATATATATATATATATTTTTTACCTGATATTGCTAATAAAAAATGTCGATAAAGATTTTTTAAAATGTATTATTACTTTATAGGAGGACGTCATTCAACTCTAAAATAGTGGTATATTCTTTTTAAACAATTGTTAATTCGCGTATAATAATAAACCATTAAAACCTTTTTGCCTTTTATTTCCATTATATCAGTTTGATATTCTTAAAACATGTTAATTTAATTTAAATTTTTTATATATATATATATATATATATTATATATATTTTATATAATATAAAAAATTTTTTTATTTTTTCCAATTAATAAAAAAATTGTTTATTGTAACGTTTCTTGGAAAAAATTTAAAAGGACTGAAATTAATTTTTTTAAAAAAAAAATTGATTTTGAAAGGGAAAATTTTAATACGGGTGTGTTATTTTTGATGGTTTCGTGTTAACTTTTTTTTTTCTATTTGTGGAATTATTTTTTTAAATCAGTGATTTCAAACTAGAAGGTTCAAGAAAACACAAGGAGAAATTTTAGAAGTAAATTGCTTAAGAATAGAATTCTTCGGCAAACTATATTCCATTTTTTGTTGAATTCATGATTTTTAAACCCAAGCAAATTTCCAAGGAATTTTTTAAAAGGTGGATTTGTAATCCTAAAAAAAATTCCTTTTTTCTCTTCCCGATTAAAAAACTTTTTGGTTGACTCTAAGAATTTTCGGAATAACCTCGGAAAAACTTTTAAGCATAAAATTTTCAAAATATAAAATGAAATTGCATTTTCCCTCATTTTAATAACTGACTTTAGGAAGAAAACGCCCACATATTTTCAACCAGAACGACTTACATTAAAAATTGTTGCAAAATTTGTTTAATTCAGTTTTGTGATTTCAAAGGGTTTTTCTGTTGTAGGATATTGAAAGTTTTAGTCGTTCTTTTCTTTTATTTTAGTTTTTTTGTTCTTTTTTTCCTGAGTTATTTTTAAATAAGAATATGCCATAATTTTTTAATGTTGGGAATTATGAGGTCTAGCTGCATCACTCTTTAAAAAATTCTCCGAAAAATTTTCTTTTAAACTTCTGAATCCCTTTTCAAAATTTTATTGTTTTTGTGATTCTACAAGGAATACTTTTCAATTTCTTAAATGTGGTTCTGTAATCCTTCAAATTTGAAATTCCTTTAATTCCGGATTAAAAATTTCTCTTGAAACATTTACCTTGCTTTTTGTTCTTTTGGGCGAGGATCAGCCCTCATGCATTTTGCAAAATAATAATAATATATATTTTATTTATAAGACTCAGGAAGGAAAACAGAAACGAAAAGACAATTAATAACAAGAAAAGGAAATAAAACTTAGAAAATAAAAATTTGCAATAAATAATAATTTCACGTTATAAAAGATTTAGTAATTTTTGAAAATGTAATTGTTAAATGAGACAAATCGTAATTATTATTAATATTTTGAAGGTAATTTTATGTTAAATTTTTTTTGTTTCCGAAAAAGAAAGACGTCAAAAAATTTTCATTCTTTGAAAATGAAAAAATTTTCCTTTACGGCCATGTATCAAAATTCTTTAAAAATACCCTCTTTTGGGGAAAATTTAAAATACAAATTTTATGCAAAAAGCGAAGATTTTTGCCGAATGAATTCACAAGGCAATTTCACTTCTAAAATTTTCCTAATTGCGAACCCAGTTTGGAAATACACGTGTTTAAAAAAAATTCCAAATAGAAAAAATTAAAAAATTCATTTAAAATCAACAATAGCAATTTTTGCCTTTTAAGAATAGGCATTTTATTTTAATAATAATAATATTTATTATAATTATAATTTAAATTTCTTTGCTTTTAATGGGTTTTAAACGTTAATGAACACTTACAAGAAACAATTTTGGTTATGAAAAAAATGTTCAAAAGGGTCTTTTAGGAACTCCAAAAAAACATTGATTAGGGGAAAATTTTTATTATTTACGTCATAAAGAAAAATGTTTCAGTTTTAATGTAATCGTTTCAAACGTAAACAAAAGGTTATTAGATTGAAATCATCAGGGTTTGTTTGAGATTATTAATTAATTGTTTGTTTGTGGAAAACCAAGAGGGGGGAAACAAGTGAGCGGAGAAGAATCTTACAATTTATAAAAATACATTTTTCGCCATAAAGTATAAAATTCATTTTTAATAAACCTGGGCGGATCTAAAATCTTGTTTAAATCTAGGGCCTTTATTAGAATAAATTTTGTTGGGGGGAACCTATGTAAAGATTAAGTTAAACCCAGAATTCCAAGGGGCCAATACTAATTAAATTACTTAAGGGTTCCAATACCATCTGACGAAACCAAAAAGTTCCCCTTTTACACTGTTTTAAAACCTCCTTTTGAAATCAATAAAATAAATTTCATAAAATATCCAATAATTTATTTTAAAGCAATAAAATTTTAATTTTTCTTATTTAAATGCAATTTAACATTGTACGGTCTTTTAACCTCCAGGTACCCTTTAATACAACCAAAAAAATTAGATAAATAAAAAATTGACCAACCCCGTCCAAGACCAATTTCCCCTTCAAGTCAAAATTCTGTCAAAAGGTTTTTTCCTGAAAAAAACCATTGGTAAAAAAATTTTTTTTTTTTTTTGGGGGGGGGGGGGTGTAAGTTTGGGGTTAATGGTTTGCATTTTGTAAAATTGGGGAAAGGTTTTATTGTTGGGGGAAGAAAGAAAAACGGAAAAAAAAACCCTTTTATTATTTCGGGTTATTAAAACTCAAAAAAAAAAGAGTTTTTTACAAAAAAAAAAAAAATTTGGAACCAAATAATAAAAGGGAAAAAAAAAAAATTTTTTTCAACGGCCCCACGCCCCAGGTTTTTTTAATTACAACCAAAATTTGGGTAAAAGGGTTTTCCGGGGAAAAAAACTTTTATCCAGGTTTTTCCCCAAAAAAACAAAACAGTTTTTCCCCAAAATTAAATTAAAAGGGAAAAAAAGACCAGGGGATAGAACGTTTTTGAAACCCCTTCTGGGTTTTTGAAAAGAAGGTTTTAAACAATTACCAAAAAGGGAATTTTGCTTTTTTTTCAAAACTTTTTAAAAAAATTTTCCAAAAAAAAGCCGCCTGGCCCTTGGGTTTTAAAAAAGAAATTTTCCCGGGATAAAATACAAGTTTTTAAAGGGCCAAAAATTTGATTAATTTTTATTAAATTTTTTACTTGGCTTCGTATTAAGAAATTTCATAAAAAAAAGTTACGTAGAATTGAAATATCTTCAAAAAATATGTTTATATATTTTCTTATAAAAATGATTGTTATTCAGATATTGAACAGATTTGAACGAACATTTAAATTCCAAATTATGGATTGAGTCTAGAAATTGCGTAAAGTATAATTAACTTGTAATTTTAAATTACACAGGGTGTCTCTAAAAGGTGCGGAAGAAATGCTACCACAAATTCCGGCTAAATTATGACGATCTAACCCGACTTACGTCAGTCCAAAAGTGGTTAATTTCGGAGATACGGAGTGTCAAAAGTTCAATTTAGATTTAGTTTTTAATAAATAATTTTTGTAATAATTGGTGTATTGTTACAATATTCGGCTAAGGGTGGGGGGGTTGCGGGTGGAAGATTAAAATCTGCTCTTATTTTCAATGTATAATTTACAGGGCGCCCCTGCAGTACTTTACATACATTTAAAACGAAATAACTTTTTTGAGCCACAATGTATTTCACATTCAAACAAAAATTCTTATTCTCCAACGTCTTTCAACTAAAAAATGTATACCTGGTAAGAGTTGATTTGAGCAACCGTTTCTGAGATAACGTAAGATTTCATGTATGCCTACAATTCAACACAATATGAAGAGAAGGAGTTTTAATAAAATAACTATCAATAAACAGTGCTGTCAACAATTCAACCATACATTTTGATCATAATAGCATGAATTAAATCTTTTGGTGTGTGAAGTTCGTGAAAGGCCTCTCATTATGAACGGTGTTCTTTTGTTGATTCTCTTGATACATGATTTTTTGTCTTTTGCGCCTGTTTCTATTAATTATGGTCGTGCACGTACGGTAAAAACTCCGGGGGTTGAGGAAAATATTCTAAATCGGATTGAATAAAATCCAAAACTCAGCAGCAGAAGATGGGGCTTACAGCGAGGGGTAAGCAAAGATGCTGTTAATACGGTAACCATAGAACAACTACAGTATCCACTTCATGTTCAACGGGTACAAGATCTTTTGCCTCATGATTTTGCGGCAAGAATTTTATTCACGAGGAGTGTCATAACAAACTTGTACAATGAACACGTCTATGCTGAAGAAAATCCTTATGCGACTAAAGTTACCTATTATCAGCATGAGTTTTATGGTCAATGTGTGAACAGGAACCATTGACACTTTCATAATTGGTCATGTCATCCTGCCGCCTCGAATAAATGGCGCAAATTATTTGGAACATCTACAAAACGAATTACCAGACTTACTAGATCCCCTACTCTTGCAACTTCGAAGGAGAATATGGTTTTTTCACGACGGTGCGCCTCCACATTTTACGTTAAACGGACGTAATTACTTGAACGAACAGTACAGCACCCGTAAATTGGCCAGCTCGATTCCTTGACATGACCCCGATGGATTACTTCTTGTGGAGAAGTGAAAACCGTTGTGTATTCTACGCCAATACATACAGAAGATGAATTAAAGAGACGTATTCAAACTAGTATTGACGCTTTGAACAATGATGACGAAATTCTCCAGAGAGTCCAATTAATTTTTTTGCGACGTATTACACACATGTACACACGAAAAGGGAGATCATTTTGAACATTTGTTGTAAGCATTTTTTTTTTCATTAACTTTTTGTTGTTGATAAATTTATTAACTATTTTTAGTCGAGAATAAAATTATAGTACATTCAATTTGTTACTGTAATTTTTGTTATTCTTGCGGCAATGCAATGGTGAGTTTGAGTAAGAAATTAAAACTTGAAATCCAGATGATATCTCAGAAACGGTTGCTCAAATCAACGCTAACCAGGTATACATTTTTTAGTTGAAGGACGTTGGAGAATAAGAATTTTTATTTAAAAGTTAAATACATTGTGGCTAAAAAATGTTATTTCGTTTTAAATGTATGCAAAGTACCGCAGGTGGCGCCCTCTAAATTTTACATTGAAAATGAGAGCAGATTTTAATTTTTCACCTTGCTACCCAGCCGAATACTGTGACAATACACCAATTATTACAAAAATTATTTATGAAAAACTAGATCCAAATTGAACTTTTGACACTCTGTATTATTTAGGTTTGTTCGTGACTGTATTTGGTTTGAACCGGGATAGTAATTGCGAAAGGCCGGTATTTGTTCCATTGGTTATTAAATTTGAAATTCATTTTTAACAAACAAAACTGAAAAATCGAGTTTTACCGAGTTAGACAATGTTACAAGTGTTTAAAATATCTTCCATTTACTGTTAAACACTGTTGAGCTCTTCTAGTGGCACTATTAGTGGCTCTAAGTACTTCTTCAATGCTTAATAAATGGCAAGCATATCGAATTCTCAGCTTCATATCATCTCTCGTGGTTCGTGTTTCTTTATAAACAATATCCTTGATCCAACAAATCTAGGGGGGTACAATCTGGTGTTCTTGGCGGCCACGCCACTATGCCTCTTCTGCCAATCCATCTGTTGGGAAATAGTTGATTTGCTGTGTTCCTAGCGACCAATGAAGTATGAGCTCACTTTTTAACGAAATTAAATTTTAACTCTGTATCTACAAACTTATATCAATAATAAACAATAAATTATCAATTTAAACAATGGATGATTCCACGATAGATTAATACAACACGTGCAATTTTTGACATTAAAACATGTGTGTGACATTGTTTAATTCGGTAACAAGCTTTTAAAATCCGACTTTTCAATTTTGTTTGTTAACAATGAATTTCAAATTGGGAGCAATAAAATAATGTTTTCTATAAAGCTTTCTTGTTTTTTAACGACCTTTTCAACAATACCTTTTCAACATATGGTGCCACTTAAATTTTTGGAGACATTCTGGATGCTGACTTTTCCGAGAAATAATATCACCATTTGATTCATTATTATGGGGTTTATAACAATTTTTTTTAAACCAACTCTACGATTTACCGTTGTTTAAACAAAAATACTGATACGGGCGGTCTCATTCGCCCGGTATATTTTTAGTGCCCACCAGCATTTTAACAGATATATGTCGCAATTTGTCCACATGTTTCGTTCAGAAAAATTATAAATGAATTAACTCTATACCTAAGGTGATCAAGTGTATTTTCACAAAATCGCTATTTACCGCATTATTTCGGTGCCCAAGTAGGAGATTAGTGCATTATCGGTAGCCACATGCATTTTGGCCCAGGCATGTTAAAATCGTTATTTATACAGAAAGTTCTCTGGCAGCATGTCAAAACGTATTAGAAGGATGCCAAAGAGATGAATTTTATGCGTGTCCGGTGAGCTCGTGCATTTTGATTGAAACATGTTAAAATCAATTTATGCAGCAATTTCGTTAGGAAACCATCCTAACGCATTAGCTTGATATGCAAGAAATGACCATGAATTTTTGCCGACTACGTGCACTTTGACAGAGATGTCACAATCGCAGTTTATGTACCAATTTCGTTAGGAAAATGTCTAACCGCATTACCTCAGTATTAAGAAGTGAACGTCTTCAATTTTTGGCCACCATGTGCATTTTGACAAAAAAAAAAGGCAAAATCGTTATCTATGCACCAGTTTTGTTGAAATGTCAAAACACATAAACTCATAGCCAAGAAGTACACGAATTTCCGATGATCACGTGGATTTTGACCAAAATCGTCATTTATACCAACGAAATTGATACATAAATAACTATTGTGACTTCTCTTGGTCAAAATATGATCGGTCACCAAAAACGAATAAAATAGATTTTTGGCATCAAGTTAATGCATTAAAGCTTTTTACCAACGAAATAGCTCCATATACAACTATTTTGACATATGTTGGTCAGAATGTGCGTGGTCACCGAAAACTCATCAAAATCATTTTTTTGAGCATCGAGTTATTGTGATTAGACGTTTTCCCAACATTGCTTCATAAGTAACGATTTTAACATCCTTTGGTCAAAATGTGCGGGGTTGCCGAAAACGAATAAAATTAATTTCTTGGAAAATCTAATGTGTTGAAATTTCTTCCCAATGTAATTGGTGCATAAATATTTTGAAATGGCCAAAATTCGCGAGGTCAACGGACACACATTACATTTACTTCTTGGGTACCGAGCTAATTCGTAACGAATTCGCTGCCTTCATAACAAAATGTGCGATGTCATTTAATTCATTTTTTGGGCATCGAGCTAATGTTGAGACTTTTCTCAAAAGGGATAAATAACGATTTGGTATTTTTGATGAAATTCTGTGGTCAGGGATGACCCACGATAACAAAAAACACTGAATTCAAATGCAAATCAAACTAAAAGTATTCAAACTCTTTCACAAAATAAAGAAGCTATTCGACAGGTTTAACTGCCTTGACGGTAAAAAATCAGAACACCCCCTGACGGACAAAGCCTGACAGTGAAAAATATCATAAAAATAATTTAAAAATTGAAGAGGGTTAATTTTATGGCCAGTTTTGATGATATTTTCACTTTATACAAAAGTTCCTCTAAATAAAAGTATTGAATATATTGATCATATTTTTTTCAAAGGATATAACAAATCTTTTTCAGCTTACTGCGACTTATTTTTAGTGGAATAATAAATTCTGTAAACAGCTTGATGGTGTAGCAATGGATAGCCCTGTTAGTCCTGTTATAGCTAACTTTTACATGGAAAATTTTAAAAAAGCGTTACAAAATGCACCTAAAAACCTTTGGTTTGGTATAGATATGCAGATGACACATTTGTTATTTGGAGACATGGAGAAGAAGCACTACATTAATTTTTAATTTTTATAAATGGTGTACAACCTAGTATCCAGTTTACCATGGAAAAGGAAACTAATGGAAGTTTACCATTTCTTGACATAGTAATATCTAAAAATAATAATTTACCATCTTTTAAGGTTGACAGAAAGCCGACACACACTGACAGATATCCTCATAAATTACCAAACCACCATCCACGTCAAAAAAGTAGTGTAATTAAATCTTTAGTGGATCGAGCAAAACGAACTTGTGATCCTGAATTTTTGAAAGATGAATATCCTTACTGATACCCTTACTGATATTAATAATGTTATTAAACCTGCCAGACATAAACATAAAAAATCAGTGCTCAATGTTGGTACTGCATTTCTTCCTTAGTTAGAACTAATGTTACGTATAGAAATTGAAACAAATCCTAATTAATTATGGCGTTAGGAATTTTTTTATACAAGGAAAATTAAAGAACATTTAAGGTCACCTAAAGATGTTTCAAATTTATTATCTTTCGGAGTGCATAAGTTGTTCATTTGTAAAAAGTATACATTGGGACCACAAAACGTAGCTGTGATACAAGGCGTCAAGAATATATGAAATTTTGTAGATTAGGTCAATAAGAGAAATCTGCGGTAGCTGAACATGCTATAAATAACTTAAATCATGACATTCAATTTGATTATATGGAAATATTCTCAAGGCAAACTCATTACATTTGTTTACAACGTGCAGCTTAAATAACATAACCTTCACACCATTCCCTTGCGGGGTAGGCAAAACAATCCCCTGCCTCTTATTTATTTTTCATTCGCAATATTTCTCCATGCTTTCCTATCTTTGCATACCTCCCGAGCTTCAGCAAAATTCACACATTGTCTCCGACTGGTTCTTTTATAAACATGCTTTCGTTTCTCATTATCGTCCACATACACACAGTTTCCTTCCAGCATCGACCCTACGTCCAATCTCGCCCTTCATTGTACCATCTGCAGTAAAAATTCTACCCAGATATACCAGCTCGTCCACTTGCTCCACAATTTCATCTTGCAGAGTAAATAATCTACTCTCCTTTCCACCTTCCCGATTGAACACCATAATTTTAGTTTTGTTCACGTTTATCCATGCTCTCACAGACTGTATCAAACTTCCTCAGAGCAGTTTGTAGCTCATCCGCACTGTCACTTAATAAGACTGTGTCATCTGCATTCAGTAGACCTCGTACATTTACGTCACCAACCATTGCACCATTTATATCGGTACATGCTTGCCTAACACATTTATCCGTGTATACATTGAACAACCACGGTGATATCACACAGCCTTGTCGCACTTCTTGCTCAATATTATAGTATTCACTCACACCTCCTCTCACCCTATCACATGCCCGGATACCGTTGTATACTGCCCTTATTCCGTTTATTAGACCTTTATTTACGCCATATTTATTTAAAATTTCCCACAGCTTCTCCCTATTCACTCTATCATATGCTTTCTCCAGATAACCTGCTGGGGAGTAACCATCTGATCAACACATCCTCTCCCTGGCATTAAGCCACCCTGCACATCCCAAATCTTAGTTTGTGTAGTTTCTCGTACTCTATCAATCAGTGTTCTTCCAAATACTTTACCAGGTACACTGGGCAAACTTATTCCTCTGTAGTTCTTGCAATCACTCTTGTCACCATTACCCTTATACAGCGGTACAATGATATCGCTCTTCCAATCCCTCGGCACTTTTCCACACTTAAGGCATACATTGAGTAATTCACACAATCTTCGTATACGCTTTGTACCTCCATACTTCAGCATTTCACCAGTGATTTCATCTCGCCTGCTCCTTTCCCTTTTCAACCTTCCTACCGTTTCCTCTACCTCATTTATCCCAATATCCTTCTCAGCTTCATTCACCAGTCCTTCAACATTCTCCTTATTTAACCTTGAGTCTTATTTTCCTCACTACTGTACAGCTTTCCGAAATGTTCTTGCCAGCATTTCCTCACTTCACAATCGTCCCATACTACTTCGTTGCTCGCATTCATTACTCCTGTAATGTTCTGGTTTGGGCCACGTTTTGTATTTTTGACCAATTTACAGAAGAGTTTATTGTTTTCCTCAAAATAATTCTGCATTTTCTCTCCTTCCACAGCCATCACTCCCTCTTTACTTATTCTCACTGCCCCTTTCTCTTCTTTGTTTCTTAATCGGTACGCCTCACACAATCGCTTTTTCACAGTCTCATTTTTTGCAGCAATCATTGCCATGTATACATCTTTTTTCTTACATTCCACCAAGCACATTTTTGCTGTCTACCTACAGTTGCTCTTCCATATGTCCGTACGGCACAATTGACTACACAGTTTTTTATGCTTATCCATGCACTTTCTACGTCAGTTTCTTTTATTCATTCGTTCCATACTGTTTGATTCACATTCAACTCTTTACTCACAGCCTCTGCGTATTTTATTCTCACACCATTATGTACTAGTTTGTCTACACTAGTTCTGGACATTCGCACTACGTTTACTTTCCTTGTCCAGTCCCACTTTTGCCCTAAACACACTCTCCATACAACCAAAAAGTGGTCTGATCCACACTCCGATCCGCGCATTACTTTTGTGTCTCTCACTAAGTTTCTAAATCGTTCATCGTACGCTATCAAGTCAATCATACTTTTAGATTCACCTCTTTGCCATGTATACATATGCACATTTCTACGTTTAAACCACGCATTAGATACACATACGCGTCTCTCCGCACAGATGTTCACCAGGCGTTCACCATTCTCATTGACTCTCTCGTCTCCGAACTTTCCTAGAACCCGTTCAGTAGTTCTCTGCATGCACCTACCCACCCGTTCATATCTCCCAATATCATCACTTTTTCGTTAGGCTTACATACGTTCAACACGTTCTCCACATCATTCCAGGATTTCTCACACTCTTGGTCTCTTTCTCCTTCACCGGTGCATAGCATGCAATAAGAACAATTCTTCAAAACTCCACTTTCACTCTAACCCACATTACCCGGGGAGATACCAATTCGGACTGTTATACACATCTTTTCGCTATTTCAGGCTGAACTTCTAACCATAGTGCTAGACTGCCATCCTCCATCTCCCCAGCATCCTTTCCTTTGCGCTTTGCCTCAGATGCACACAGAATATCAAGCTGCCTTTTGTACATTACATTCGTAATTTCAAATACTTTACTATGCATAGCTCTAACATTCCACGTACCGACTCGCATTCATTCCCTTCAACGTCTTCAGCAACGGGGCCTGTCTGTTATTTACTCGTAAATAAATAAATTCCACCTTCATAAATAGAAACATTTGATGCCAAAAATAATATTCATGTCCTATTTTATCTATGTGCATGAAGTTGAAAAAGGCAGACAACATTAAAACGGAAAAAAACGCAAGAATGTGCTTAAGATGGGTCGTGGCTCGTCTTGAGATGGTTTTAGTGTCCCATCTTGAGGAGATAACAATATTTATCAAACAAACGTAACCTCACAAAATTACAATGCGTAACTTGCAAATATTTAACGTAAATTATTAGTTCAGCCATTGTTTTATTTAACAAGCGTATTAAAGTTTATACGAACTACCGTTGCGTAATTCTGATATAACTCTAAAACAATATCTATTTTAATAAAACCACTCCACAAATGAATTTCGTTTGTCACGTTTGGCAATTTACTGCATTTCTATGCATACCGGCAGAGAAGTTTATGCTTTTGACAGAGGTTCAAGATCAAGATACTAGATGTCACTATCTTTACTAGTTTACAAATAATACCGAAGTCTCATCTTAGGACATCGTCCCATCTTAGGTTACCCTCCCCTATTAATAATATAAGGTTTATATTTGCATTTTTATATTTTTTACATTTCATAAATTTGTTTCAACATCCCAACTAACTATTAAAGAATTACTATTTACTGAGGACGATAACTGCAATTGTTATCGAAATATTTAATTTTATGTAAAATATAAATAGCAAAATACGCGATTTAAAAACCCAAAAAAATAAGTATTTTAATTATAATTTCATGCTTTAGTGTAATAAAATAGCTTTCACACTTTAAAAGGCATTTTGATATTTTCTTAACTGACTTTTCTTACTTTACTTCTAATTGTGGCATTTCCTCATATTTTACAAAATAATTAATAATAAAGAACACTCTTATAAAGTCTTTTAGGCGCAGTGCACACTGAAGTGACTCATTGCATGCAGCCAGTTTTATGCAACGAGTTACATGCAACTGGTTGCCTCTATGAATGCACACCAGAGAAACTCGAATTGCGTCAGTTGCGTCATATCTTCAGGCGATGAAGATGTTTTGTTTTATCGTGGCGGCTTCGATGTAAAAAAAGAAAGCGAGAATATTGGATTCGCCCATTAATAAGGGATCGAGAGCACAGCATCCTTATTTTAGCCCGTGAAATGAGATCCGACCCGGTTAAATTTCAAGAATTTTATAGAATGTCCATAGATCGCTTTCACACTTTGTTAGAGACGACCGGTTGGTCCTCAACTAACAAAAACAGACACCAACTTAGCTTAGCGCTGAAAAAAGAATCATTGTAACTCTTAGGTAAGTCAAAATTCAATCAGTAATAGTTTTTTTTATTTAACTTGTAATAACTATAAGTAAAAGCAAGATTTATTATTGAGGAAAATTATAGTTATCGTACTCTGAATCACGAGACTCTAGACGAGAACGTAATTTGTAGAATATATAAACGACAGAGTATATAAATTTATGGGGGAAGAAAAGGAGGCCCAACTTACGATTCCTTTAAGTAGTTTAATCGAAAGGGTGTCGCAAGCAACTGGCGTTGCATATAATACTGTCAAAGCAATTGTAAAGGAAGGCAGGATTCAACCAGATGGTGGGAAATGTAGTTCCCCAAGGAAAACCACCAATAAAAGCAGTCCGAGATCTAAGTTGGATCAGTATGAAGAAGAAACTGTGCGTACTATTATTTATAGATTTGCAAATATTCATAAAAAAGGACCAACGATGCAGGCTGTATTTCAAGCAGTGAAAAATGAAGGCATTAATTCTACTGGAAAGATACGTTCGTTTAGGAGGTTGGTGAATAAAATAGGATTCCGTTGGAAAAAAAGTCAAGATAATCGACAAGTACTGATTGAGAAAACAGAAATCCGAACAAAGCGAATTGAATACTTGAGAAAAATTAAAAAATAGAGAATCGAAGGCAGGAAGATTGTATACTGTGATGAAACCTGCTTGCATAGCTGTCACACTGCACCTAAAGCTTGGGATGATGGATCGAGCAAATGTAAGAAGTCTCCAGTTGTTAAAGGACAAAGTTTAATTATTCTGCATGCTGGCGGTGAAGAAGGCTTTGTTCCGAATGGTTTACTTACTTCCAAATCGGGCCTTAAAACAGGTGACTATCATGACGACATGAATAACAAGAATTTTTCAAGGTGGTTACAAGAGAAATTGCTTCCAAAGTCTTAAACTTAACTCTGTTTTGGTTATTGATAATGCATCGTACCACATCGTAACTACCGAACCAAATCTCCAACCTAAACTTGGAAGAAAGAGGACATGTGGAGATGGCTAACCGGAAGAAACTTACCGTTTCAATTACAAGACACCGAAGTAGAATTATATGCAAACATAAACCTGCATAAACCAATTCACAAAGTATATGTGATCGACAAACTTTTAACCGAACATGGTCATGTGGTACTGCGACTGCCCCCATATCATCCGGAACTTAACTCAATAGAGAAGATATGGGCATTGGTAAAAAATCATGTAGCTGCCCATAACACAACGTTTAAAATGGATGATGTAAGGAAGTTGGCAGAAGATAAATTTAATGTCGTTAGTGTACAAGAATGGGCAAACATTTGTTCACATGTCAAGAAGATCGAGGAAGAATATCTTGGCAAGGAATATATAATAGGCGATGTGCAAGAACTTATTATAAATGTGAATGACAGCAGTGACGACTCAGAACTGTATTGGTCTTCTGTGATGAAGTTGATTTAGGTTGTAGTCTATTATAATTAATTTTTGCTTTTTGCTAGCTGAAGACACTTTCATTTTGATCTTAAAATTGTTTACATTAATTCCTTTCATTTTAAATTTGCATTCAATTTGAAATTATGTATAATATTTAATAGGAGGCTTCATTCTAAATTTAAAAAAAAAAGTATAAGGGCCAGCTCATGCCTGGTAAAAATTTCAACAGAAATTAATTTTAATTAAAACAGTTAGTAAGTGTTTGCTCTATTTAAATTATACGTTTTTTTGTTAATGTATTTTGAAAAATAATACTTCAAAAATTTGAGATTAAAAATTGGAGAATAAATACTACAATTTTCTAACTGAAAATTTTGATGTGCAAGAAAATTAACCTTAAACAAATTATTTTAAAACCCCATGTCCTATTTTTATTGTCTGAAAAACTGTTTTTTTTTACGCTTTTATAGGTTGGGACATAAATTTCAAGATTAAAGAACGATTAATTAATTGTAAATAAAATTTAATTTTTGATTATGCCCTCTTTTATACTTTCAAAAAAAATTAGAAACGTAATCATTCGAATGATTTAAAACTTTTAGTTAAAAATTAATTTAAAAAAATTTTTAAAATTAAAAGCAAGTTTGGGCGTTTTTGGGGTTTTTGGTTTTTTGGGGGGGTTGGGGGGGTTTTTTTTTTAGGGTTTTGGGTTTCCAAAATTTTTAAAATTTTTGGGAATTTTATGTTAAAATATTCTTAAAAGGGAAAGGGTTTATATTTTGGGGATTTTTTAAATTTTAAAATTTAGGATTAGTTTTAAATTTCAAAATTTTAAATTTTTTTTTAAAATTTAATGTAAAACTATAAAAGGAAAATCATTGTGGTTCTTTTGTTGGGGGGGTTTTTTGGTGTTTTTTTTTTTTGTTTTTTTTTTTTTTTTTTTTTTTTTTTTTTTGTTTTAAAAATTTAAAAATTTTTTGTAAAAAAAAAGATAAAGGGTTTTTTTTAAAAATTATTAAATTAAGAATAAGTTTTAAAAACCTTCAAAACTGTTTTTGGATAATTGGAAGTTTTTAAAAAATTTTCGTTAAATTTTTTAAAAAAAAAAAAATTTTTTATTTTTTAATTATATATTATATTTAAAAATTTAAAATTTAATTTAATTATATTTTTTTAATATTAATTTTTTTTTATTTTTAATAAAATTTTAAATAAAAAATTTTTTAAAATTTTATTCTTTAATAAAAACCAAAAATTTTTTTATTTACTTTGTTTTTTTAAAAAATTTTTAAAAGGAAATAAAAAATTTAAAATTTTTTTTTAAAAAAAAATTTTAATTTTAAAGTTTTTTAATAAAATTTTATTTTATTTTTAAATTAAAATTTTTTTTTTTTAAAAATTTTTTAAAAAATTAAAATTTTTTTTGTAAACCTTCAAAAAAAGGAAATTAAAAAAAAAATTAAAAAAATTTTTAAAAAATTTTAAAAAAAATTGAAAATTTTTTGGCAAACCAAATTTTTTTAATTTTTTTTTTAAATTTTTAAAATTTCCCGGTTTTTTAAAGGGGTTTTTTTCCTAAAGGAAAAATTTTTTCATTTTAAAGGAAAAAAATTTTTTTTTAAAAACCAGAAAAACTTTTTAGAAAATTCAAATTTAAAAGGAAAATTTTAAAACCCCTTTTTAAAATAAATTTTAAAATAGTTTTGATTTTTCTTTCCCTTTAAACTTTTAACCAAAATTTTCAAGATTTCTTTTAAATTTTTATTTTTCCCTCCCCTTTTTTAAAATTTTTTTTGTTTAAAATTTTTTCTTTTAAAAGGTTTTTTGGGGGAAAAAGTGGAATGATTTAGGGAAAAAATTTTTTTTTTTGTAAAAAAAAGGGCTTTTTCGGGTTTCCTTCCTGAATTTAAAATTTTTAAATTTTGAATTATTTGGAAATTTTATCTTTGGAATTAAAAATTTTTAAAGGGAACCCTTTTAAAATTCTCCAAAACTAAGATTTACCAACCTTTTTAGCCAACCCAAAAAATAGTTTTTTTTTTTTCGGGGGTTTCCATAAAAATAAAATTTATTTAAAATTTTTGAAATTTGTTTGGGATTTAAAAATTTTAATTTCTTATTTAAAAATTTTTAAATTTTTAAAAAAAGTTTCCTCTCTTTTTTAAGTTTTTTTGTAATTTTCTTGAAACGATTTAAAATTAAGTAAAAAAATTTTTTTGAAACCCAAAAAAAGGGAAATTTTTTTCCCTTTTAAAATCAGGAAAAACCGGGAAAAAAAAAATTTTTAATTAAAAAAAAAATTTTCCTAATTTAAACAAAAAAAAAATTTCCCAATTTTTTTTGAAAATTATTTAAAAAGGGATTTTAAAAAATTTATAAAAATAAAGACATTTCCCAAAAAATTTTTTTTTTCCAAAATTTTAGTTTTATTTTTTTTCCCTTAAATTTTTTAATTTTTTAAAATTTGTTTAATTGTTTTAATTTTTTTTTTTAAAAAAAAAAATTTTTTTAAAAAAGAAAAAAAATTTTTAAAAAAACCCTTTAAATTTTTGGGAAATTTTTTTGAAATAAAATTTAAAATTTTTTTAATTTTTTGGGCCCAAATAAAGTTGTCTTAAAATTTTTAATTTAAATTTTTTTTTAAAAGGGGGAAAAAAATTTAAAAAACCCCAAAATTTTTTTTCCCCCTTGAACTTTCTTTTTTAAAACCCCCAAAAAAAACCCAAAAAATTAAAAATACATTTTTAAAAACCCTTTAGAAATTTTCCCCAAAAAAAGAAAAACTTTTCTTTTGCCATTTAAACCCGGGAAAAAAAAAAATTTTTTTAAATTTTTTTTGCCTTTTTAATTTTTAAATTTAATTTGAAAAAATTAAAAAAAAAATGGGAAAAATTTTTCAGTAAATTTCAAAATTGCTTTTTAAAATTTTAAAAAAAAAAAACCATTATAGAAAAATTTTTTAAAAATTTTAAATTCCCCAAAAAAAGGGTTTATTTTTAAAAAATTTAAGAAAAAAATTTTTGGGTTAAATTAAAAAAAAAAAATAAAAAGGGAAAATTTTTAAAAAATTTTAATAAAATGGGAAAAGGCCCCAAAAGGGAAAAAAAAAATGGAGGGGAAAAAAAATCAAAACCCAATTTTTAAAAAATTTTAGCAAGTAATTATTTTAAAAAACATGGGGGAATTAAAGTCTTAAAATTTTAAATTTTAAAAAATTTAAATTTTTTGGGGAAAATTTAGGTTTTTTAAATTTTAATTAAAAAATTAAAAAGAAAAATAAATTTTAAATTTTTTAAAAGTTTTAAAAAAAAATTTCTCCGGGAAAAAGGTTTTGGAAACTAAAAGTTTTTTTTTAATTTAAATTTTTAATAAATTTTTAAAGTTTTAAAATCTCTTTTTAAACCAATTTAAAAATTTAACCAAAATAAAAAATTTTTTAAACCCTTTATCTTTGGGCCAAAAAATTTAAAGGGGTACGGTCTTTTAACACCCTTTTAAAATTAAAAAACATTAAAATTTAATGCCCACAAATTTTTAGCAAATTGAAAAAAGTTAAAAAAGGGTGTAGGCAAAACCCGAAACTTTGAAAAACTTCCCCAAATTCTGAAAAGTTTTTTAAAATTTAAAAAAGTTTTGGGGGTTTTTAAAAAAAATTTGAAAAGTTTCGTAAAAAAAAAGGGGAGAAAACCCAAAGGGTTTAAAAGGCTTTCCAAAAAAACCCCAAAAATAAAAAGGGAAAAATTTCACTTATTTAAAAAAACCAAAGGGGTTTTTCCCGGGGAAAAACAATTCCCTTTAAAAAACCCCTTAAAAAAATTTCGAAATTAATACAAAATTTTTTATTTTTTTTTTAAAATTAAAGTTGGAAATTAAATTTTAAAAAGGTTTTTAAATTTTTTTAAATATTTTTTTGGGTTTTAAAGGGGGAAAACTTTTCCCAAATTAAGGTTGGGAAATTTCCTTTAAAATTTTTTTAAATTTTTAAAAATTTTTTTTTAAATTAAATTTTGGGTTAAAATTTGATTTTAAATTATTTACAAAATTTTAGAAAAAAAAAATAATTTTTTAAAAAAATTTTAAAAATTTTTTTAAATTTTAAAAATGTTCGGGTTTAAATTAAACCCTTTTTTAATTAAAATTTTCATTTTCTAATTTCAAATTTAAAAGAAATTTAAAAAATTTTTAAAAACCCAATTCAAAAAATTTTATTTGTTTAATAAAATTTTTTCCCTTTAAATTTTTTAAATTTTAATAAATTTTTTTTGGCCTTTTAAAAATTATGGGGGGGAAATTTAAAAAAAATTTAAACGGTGTAAACAAAACCCTTTTAAAACAAAACAAAGAATAAAATCCCTTTTTGGGGGGAAATTTTTTTTAAATTTTTTTTTTTTAAAAAAAAGGGTCCTTTTTTTTTAAATTTTATTGGCAAATATAAAAATTTTCTTGGGTTTTTTGGGAAAAATAAAAATCCAAAAAAAAGCTTAAAACCCTTTAAAAAAAATTGGGAAATGTTTCCCTTTTTAAGGGTAAAGACCCCTAAATTTTCCGGGTTTTTACAAGGTTTTTTAAAAAAAATTTTACCAAAACGAGAAAAAATCCTTATGACTTTTCATTCAAAAAAAGGGTTCAATTTAAAGAAACCATTTGAACTTTTTAAATTTTTAAAATTTTTTAAAATTTAAAATTTTTAAAAAATTAAAAGCCCCCTTTGTTTAAAATTTTTATTTTCGAAAGGGATTTATTTTTTAACGGTTGGTTTAAAATTTTTAAAAAAACCTAAAGAAATTTTAAAATTTTAAATAAATTTTTTTAAAAATAAAACTTTGGTTTTTCGTTTAAAAAATTAAATTTAAGGCGTTTAAATTAAAATTTAAATTTTTTTTTTGGCCAAAACAAATTAAAAAAAAAGGCAAATTAAATTTTTTTAGTTTTTTAATTTTTGGTTTAAAAATTTTAATTTTGGGGTTTTATTTTATTTTTTTTAAATTTTTTAAAAATTTGGGAAAAATATTTTGGTAAGGGTTTTTTTCCCTAATTAAAATTGCTCATCATAAAAGGGGCCCCTTTTAGTTTTAAAAAAATTTTAAAGAAATAATTTTCCCTTTTTTTCTTTTAAAAAAATTTTTAAAAAGGGGTTTTCCCCCAAAATTTTCCTTAAAATTTTGAAAAGGTTTTTTTTTAACCTGTTTTAACCAATTAAAACAAATAAAAAAAAAAATTTTTTAAAAAATAACCAAATAAACTTTTTTCCCTTTTAATTTTTCAAATTTAAAGGTTTTAAATTTTTTTGGAAAAGGGAAACCTTATTAAATTTTTTTTTTTTTAAAACCCCTCTTTTAAAGGGATTTTTTTTTCCCTTTTTTTAAAAATTTCCCTTTGTAATTTTGGGGTTAAAAATTTTAAAATCAATTTAAATAAAACAAAACTCGCCAATTTTGGGTTTTTCAAAACAAAATTTTTTAAAAAATTTGAAAATTTTTTTTCCCAAGGGTTTTTCCCTGATTTTTTGGGAAAATTTTTTCCTGTATTTCCCAAACTTTAAAATTTAAATTTTAAACCTTTAAAATTTTTAAAAAAAAAAATTATCTTCGGTGACCCGGAAATTAAAACTTTAAAATTTTAAAAATTTGAAAATTTTAATTGGAAAAAAAACCGAATTTTCCATTTTTTTCCCTTTTAAATTTTGGGAAAAAAGTTTTTTAAAACCCTTTTTTTCCCTTTCCCATTTTCAAAACCCTTTAAATTTTGGAAAGTCAAACCAAAAAATTCCCTACCAAAATAACCCAAAAATTTTTTATTTCCTTTTTTAAAAACGGGTTATTTTCCCCAAAATTTTAAAAAAGTTTTTAAAAAGTTTCCCAAAAGAAAATTTTGGTTTAAAATTATGAAAATTTCCAAGAAAAGTTTAAATTTTTCAAAGTTTCCCAAATTTTGGGGGCCCTTTAAATTTTTGGCATTTTTTAATTCTTTTTTTTAAAATTTTTAAATTTTTTAAAGTCGGAAAAAATTTAAAAATTAATTTTGAAAATTAATTTTTTTTTCCCTGAATTTGGTGAAAATTTACATAAAAATTGAATTACATAAATTATTCGCTTTATTATTTCATACCATCGTTTACTTTCAATGTCTAATATTGTTTGCTGTAAATAATCAACAGTAGTTTTATTTTTGAACGATAGAAGCAACTCTGTCCATTTTTGTGGTTAGTAAAGTGAGTGGAAGTTTTTCATGGCGGTTCAGGTACATTGCTATATGATGCCAGTCATTAAATCCCTGAATAAATCTATTTTGCTGAGAAGGTTCGAAAAGTTTACAACAAAAGCAATAAACATTATTTTCGTAATTGAGTAAATCAACCAATTTCTATTGCATTCTTCACCATTTTTTAAGTTTCTCTTATAGTAACTTTCAGAAAATTATCGACCCAACAAATCGCGCGGAAAATTAAAGTTTTTTGTTTGTTTAGGACCCGTTTTTATAATAGCTTGCCTAGATATGTGAGATATTGGTTCCGGCCAAAGCCCTGGGTCATCAAATGCACATTTATTTATTGTATCTGTACCTGTGTCTTCAGTATAGTCCCCAGATCCAAAAACAGGGATAATTTCTTCAACGATTTGATTATCTTCACTGGGAGTTGGTTCTGGCTGACTGTATTTTGAATTCATCTACACTGCAACCGGGTACTGATTCCTGAATTGAATCTGGCGGATAATCTTGGTCAGTTCAGGTCGTTTGTTTCGTAAAATACTGTGTTAATCTTGAAGCATTTTTCTCTTGTTCTTCTTGGCGTCTTTTTTTGTTAATTAAATTTTGATGCCCGATGAGTTTCTTTTTCTTTCTTTCTTGAGACATCTAAATAAAAATATTCATTAAATGTAATTATTCTATTACCAAAAGTGTTGTTTGCGTTATTTGCTTTAATTATAGGAAAGTATGAAGTAACATTTTCGAATAATTTCGCTTTTATTACTTTTTTTTCTAGATTTTGCTAACATGACCGCTACCCCTATTGGGAAATGCGTATTGTTATGTATGTATGATTATTTTAAATGCAAAATAGCTTACCTTTAATCTTTAATGTTCTTGATATTCTTAAATTCACATTCACTCACAAATATTTTAAAAATACAAGGTACATAAATTCTACACTAGTGCAGTACTGCTTGGTGAAGGGGAATGAAGCAAATAATATGTTTGTTCAATCATAGACGATTTCAAGTAATGCATGTTTTAACAAGACTAAACGAGTTAGAACGCTTGCGCTTCATTTTGTAAATTCGTGCGTGGACAAATTTCCGCCGCCGCGTCGCCCTTGCGCTCCCGCCCCCGCGGCTGTATATCCATCGGCGATTTAATATAAAGAGTCCACTGTATACATGATATTAACACGACTATACGAACTATTCATGTTAGAACAAGAATAATTACTGAGATCATAAATAAGTTATAATAAAATAAGGCGATATTGAATTATTTTAATCGCAACCTATAACGAATTTTGAATTTATATACATTTTGGTCTCCTGGCCTGTGTTCTCTGACACATTCGACACGTGGACGACGCGCCCCTGGCGCCATTAAACTAAACACTAAAAAAGAGAACGGGACACGTATCTTAGTTTTTTTGTATCTCTTACCGTTTAGCCTATACCCTATAATATTAACGAAAAAAAAAACCACCCTGTACATCGAACAATAATGATATACGGTATTTTTTTTTGGTGGTAGAAAGAGGATTAACAAATGGTTATTAATTATTATTAACGTAAGTGATTTAACATGTAGATAACCTAAAACGTTAATAGTGCACTGACTTAAAGCGAGTGGGTTGGTAATTGCTATATTAGATTTTTGCAGTACGATTGAATATAAACGAGGGATCTTCTGCAATAGTCTATATTTAAGCAGATGAAATATTAAATAACAATCAAGGTTACATTCCTACGTAAATTTAACGAATAAAATTATGCTAAAAATTACTTTATTTCTGTAATAAAAACTATACTTAGATTTTATGAAGTTACAATTTTAGATTTTATGGATACATTTTACTATGCAAAGGATGGCCCTTACCTTATTAGTTCATATTGCGTTTTCCAGTTTGTAATTTTTTATTTCATTTCAAAAATTTAATAAATCACCTTAATTAAGTATCTGTAAGAATTGATTTTCGATTTCTAAATTATCTTCAGGTGGTCTCGATAGATAGTTAGGCAACACATCAAACCCCCACAAGAGCAATGTTAAAAACGTTCTAACTTTTTATATTATTATCTGAACCTTTAGAGAAACGCGTAAGACGTCAAAATAGTCCCGAAACCTTCCTTAATGTTTGAATATAGGGTTTTTTAAATTTTAATTTCTATAATTTTTTATTGAATTTTTTTCCCAATAGTGATTAAATTGGAATATTTTTATAACTGATAATATTTTTAACAAAAGCCGTATATTCAGACATAGGTTTTTGAAATACGAACTGCTACAATTTTAAAAAAATTGTAGATTTATAATTTACTATTTAAAACATTATAAAAACGATAAATATTCTGATGTCAATAAAGTAGAAATTCCATTAGAATATATAGCAGCATGGTCTGCCGATTAAATGACCCGGGAGCACATAGATCTTCAGGTATTACTTAGCAAGTACCTATTTCTATTGAAACACAAACGTAATCGGATTAACTTTGAATCCTTCAAACTATTATTTAAATTAAAATAACGAAAATGGTATGTACTTTATGAATGCACCTTATTAAATTATAATGTATTCGTTTCAGTAAAAATTAAAATAAAACAATTAATTATTATATTTATTTATTTTGTATCAAAGAAAAAACAATGTTTTCTAAACTATTGTAAACAAGTTATAGAAGTGAACAAACAAAACTATTTAAAATTTAATTGGTCATATGTACAGTTCGAAGATTTAAATTATGCAATCTGTGTGGATCCACTAATTCCGGTAATAAAGTAAAATTCTTCTAATTTTTTTACCATATGATCCTCCCAAAATGTATCATCCCTATAAAAAACATAACATATTGTTTTATTTAATGTTCAAAACAGTTATTGTTACTACGTACCTTTCAATTTCTTCAACATGGATTCCTGTTGTAGTGTAAACAATAAAGTAGCATTTGACTCGTTTGGTAATATGTAAAATTCCTTGCACCTGGTAATAATAATTACGGTTCCTCTTTAATTTAATTTTGTTGTTTTCGGAATCTACAACACAATAATTAATTAAATTTACCTTACATGCCCCCACAGGATCAATGTCGCCGCTTTTTAAAGAGCTTTTTATTTCCACCATTGCATTTTCTTTTACTAGTCTGCCAGGCGAACATGTTAAAAATGGTTTTTCTTCGTCTATAAGGAGTCCACATGTAGTGGCTTTTAACTTGAATGATTGTTGAAACAGTTTAATTGCGTTTGACTCACTGTTGAGGCCAAAGGCGGTGTACGTATTCCCATTAAAAACGTTGTAGAGTAAGGAGGAAGTGCACGTTGTCTTACGCAGTTTGCATATTTTCTCAAAATTGTATGCCGTTAAACGTTTCTTACGTTCTACTCACCACAAATCACTTTTTGATTTTGTCAAGGTACCTTCTTCAATCATTTTTTATATTTAACTAAATTTATGAAGAAGTAGATATTAACAGGTTAAGCGCCAGAGCACTTTTGAAAATTAACACTTCGGGCCATAACTTTTTTTTTCATAAATTTATTTCTTAAATCATTTGTAAGTAATGTGACCAGGTTAAAAATAATAATATTAGCGCTTTTTTGATTTTGGGCCCATTTCGTATATGGTGCACATCTGCAACACGCGGCGCGGTGAACTCGTCTTTGATTATTTGCAATCGTATTCCTGCAAGTTGCGACAAGTCGATGCAGGCTTTATTGAATCATATCATTTCAATCTTGTGCCAGCACAAGAGAAGTTGTGTTGTGGTATTTTATCCTTTCTATTTGTTTTTCGGATGAAGATGAATTTGATGAACCATATGATGATATATATTTGTCGGATAGTTACCAGGAAGAAAGTGGAAATGATAGTAGTTCCTCCGAATCAGAAACGGCTACAAAAAGAAAAAAAGCTAATAAAAGTAATCACTTTCTTTATTACTAATTTTGTATTTTCTAATATTGGTATTTTTTAGAAAAAAGGCAGTCACAGAAAAGAAAGTTTTTTGAAAAAAATCACTTGATCAACCATCGACTTCGAAAAAGAGCGATACGAATTTAGATGATTCTGATGATTCATCAAGAGGTAATTTTTCTTTCCCTTTCTTTTTATATATTGTAATTAACTCTTATTTTTGTAGTGACTCCCCAGCCAAGACGTTCTTCACTTGAAAATGATGTTGCCAATTACGAAAAGATACGCAATATGGACGAAACTACAGAAAATATTACAAGATTAGCAGAAAATTTAGTTCTAAGTAGTTCCGACTCAGATGATAATTCCGACAATGATTCTGATCCTAATGTGTGGGGGTCAGTCAGGGAAAAAATTTTCAAAATATTTATTATGAAGAAACAGAATGGGGAATAAAAGCAGAAATATACGATGAGTAACGAACAAAATCTCCTAAAGACTCTTATAAATTATTTATAACTGATCAAATATTAGAAATGATCGTTGAACAAACGAATTTATACGCACTGCAGTTTGTTGATTCAACAACAATTTTGCCACATTCCAGACTGAGACAATGGAAAGAAACAACCTCGGATGAAATCGAAATTTTTTTAGGAATGAATATTTGGATGGGTCTTGCCAAATTTCCGCAACATCGAGACTATTGGTCGAAAAACACTTTATATGGCAACCAAATGAAAAATAATATGTCCCGGAATAGATATGAAATGTTTTTGAAAATGTTTCATTTTTCAAACAATGAAGAACCAAATCCTCAGGACCGACTGTATAAAATCAACGCGCTTACAGAGAAACTTTTTGAACGCTTTCAAGACATTATGGTACCAGGTGAGCGTGTGTGTATAGATGAAATACTGGTTCCATTCCGTGGTAGGCTAATGTTTTTACAGTACATCAAAAATAAAAGACACAAGTTTGGAATCAAATTATATAAATTATGTTTGGAAGGTGGCGATACATTCAATCTGATAGTGTACGCAGGCAGAGATAAAGAAGAAGGAATGGCTGCATCCACGTCTGTTTGTCTGAAACTTTTGAAAAATTTACTAAAAAAAGGACGGACATTATACACAGATAACTATTATACAAGCGTAGATCAAGCAAGTCAATTACTAAAAGCAAAAACATATTTAGTAGGTACGATCCAATCGAAAAAATAACTCTAAAAATGTTATCACAAAAAAATTGACACGTGGTCAGATGGTAGCTGAGCAGAACAATTTAGGTACTACAATGCTAAAATGGAAAGATAAACGAGACGTTTTAACATTGAGTACTAAACACGACGATGAAATGATGAACATTGTCACACGTAGAGGAGAAAAAATAAAATCATTATTGTTATAAAGGGTTTTCCAATAAGAGGTGTTATTTTGAATAGCCCGCTATTTCGGTAGATGTCACTTTTGAAGCTGTCATTTATTGACATTTGACAAGTAAAAACTACGCGATTAATAAAAATGGAACAATACACGCTTCAACAATACATTGAAATTATAAAATGGTGAAAATTTGGCAGAGACGGTTCGTAAAACTAAAACATTTTTGGGTCGTCGTGAAGCACCTTGTCGGACCGCAATACAGAAATTGGTGAACAAATTCGAGCTGTTGGGACAAGTTAATGATGTGAAGAATAAAACCCGTGCACGTCGCTCAAGAACAACTGAGAATATTGTGCTGTAGCCCAAAGTGTTGAAGAAAACCCAGGTTTGTCCATTCCTCGTCGTTTTTGGAATTGGGCATTCCACAAACGTCATTACACCGTATTTTGCATAAAGACTTGGGTCTTAAGGCTTATAAAGTTCAGTTAACACAAGAACTCAAGCCGGCCGATCATCAACAACGTCGTGTCTTTGCTGATTGGGTCGTTGAAATGCATGAAAAATGATTCCATCGAAAAATCATCTTGACTGATGGGCCCATTTCCACCTCGGTGGGTACGTCAACAGGCAAAATTGTCGCATCTGGGGCTCGGAAAACAAGAGTTATTGTTGAAAAGCCTCTCCATCCTCAACGTGTGACTGTTTGGTGCGGTTTATGGTCTGGCGGGGTCATTGGACCTTACTTTTTCGAAAATGAGGCTGGAGCAACAGTTACGGTGAATGGATTGCGCTATCGAGAGATGATTAATGATTTTTTATGGCCGGAATTGGACAACACTTTCAACAAGACGGCGCTACGTGCCACACAAGCAACGAAACCATTGATCTTTTACGGGAAAAGTTTCCGGACCGCGTTACCTCTCGAAAAGGTGATGACAATTTGCCACCGAGATCTTGTGATTTAACACCTTGCGACTTCTTCCTTTGGGGCCACGTGAAAGATAAGGTCTACGCCAACAGCCCAGCGTCGATTCAAGACCTCAAAGATGGAATTCGTGAGGCTATCGGTGACACAGGGCAGCCACTTTGCGATTTGGTTATGGAAAATTTCATGAAAAGGATATGGTCCTGTAAGCGTGGTCGTGGTAGCCATTTGGCTGATATTGTTTTCCATTATTAACGGCATACCTCCTCTTTATAATGAAATAAACATCCGATCAATTATCTCAAAAAATCATTAATTTTTCTTTAAGTTTTACAAATTTTTACAGGCTGACGATGGTAATATAATTAGATTTACCGAAACCGGTCTCTCGTTGTAATATAAAAATTAAATTAAGAAGAAGAAATTTGAGATTTTCAAAATATATTCTTCAATCATTTTTGTCGACATTTTCCAAACAAGTCAAATTCAATTCGTATTCATCTTTTGAAAGATCGGGCGTGATGGAGTCATTTGCCAATCCATAATCATTATCCGCGGGTCCAAAGACCCTGAGTGGTCTGAAAACAAAACAATAGGTAACTACTGTAATGAAGAAGTTTCCATAGAAGAAAACGTTATTAAAATAATACATATACTTTGTTACCTTCTTCCTACGACCATTACTTTAGTAGTTTTAAAAAATGCGTTATGTACTGCCCAGGTGGTCTTTTACAAAGGTGCTCATGTGAAAGCGATAATAAATTTTCCTCGTTATTAAAAGAGATCGCGGCCATTTCACATCTCAATTGGTACGAATTTTTTAAAGAAAAATTGACTCTACAAATTTCGTAACTACCGAATTATATGTTTCTGCTGGATTTGTATCGGTATCGTACAGCAAACTAGGTGCTTGGTCTGATAGTCGTTCTACAATAGTGTTTATTACCGGCAACATGCTGGGTTCTAAATATACATCTACCAAATCCTCCGAAATTGAAAAAAATAGTTTAATAACAAACTAATATTATGCAAAAATATTATTATTACCTCGTTCTTCTTAGTGCCATTACAAAAATATTCTAGACATTGGTCGTGTCTGCGTAGAATATGCTAAGGGCAATTTAATATATCTTTCTTCAAATTTTTAATTTTGCTGTCGATGGGTCCATTTTCAACTTTGCGGTACGCTAACGCTTTCACAATTGAATTACGGAAACGGCCTAAAATTGAAGGATTGCATATATAATCTCTTCGCCTTTTTGGATATCGACAGTCTTTACTGAGATCGCTGAGTTTATTGTTGTGATTATGAAGCAAATGATTCGCACATTCTATTTTTCTTATATAAAATGACGGGTCGTACGGGAAAGTTTGTGTTAAGTGTTTGTATGCACTACTGTCTCCGTCACCAATCAATTGGCCATAAATTAGGTTATGCCGTGAAATTGATTCTGCAAATCCTTCGCAAGTAATAGCAGATTCTATTGCAGTGTAAGCCTTAACCCTAGTCGGCCGGACAGTGGTACACCTGTACTTTTTTGATTTTAAACTGAAATATTTCAGAAATTAGAAGGCCTTGAGAGTTGAGTTTTCTTGACATCTCCAAGTACTTATTTCTAACTTATTGTGAGCTCTTGAAACTCTATTATTACGCAAAAATTCGGGCGTAGAGTAATTTCTTTGAACCTACCTAGTTGTAGTCGGACAGTGGTACATTTGTACCACCATGTATTTTCATTGAGTTTTTACAAAAATGCAGTTTGTAATTATTCCTATTAATTTTTTCAATATAAGAAAAATATAAAGGTAATACTACATACTAGTAAAAATAAGAATAAAATAAAATTAAAAACTTAGGTAGATTCTGGCTGTCTAGGGGTCATTGCATTTGTATGTTTGAGCGGAATGGATGGCACAAATTGGACCGTTGCAACGAACACAAGCGTTCCTTGTCTTCCTCTTCTTCTTGTCAACTTGGTAGCATTTATAACAAATTCCCTTTACCTTCCGATGCCCATGTACACCTTTTGTTCTGACAAAACAGCACCAGATCTAGGGGAATGGTAGAGACTATTTTTCTCCCAAAACAATTTCCATCGAGTTCTTGATTAAGAAATGGCTAGTAATAAAGGTACTTTAGATCTTGCTTTCACTTGTTCTATACATAGTTCGTGTGCCAAATAATCCAAGAAGCGTCTACGAGAATCTTTGGCATTTTCATCTGGGTGTAGCGCTTGATAAATAATGTATGCAGCGAGACCAATTGTATCGAGCATGTTGAAAAAATGCTGCTAATGGCCACCTGTTCGTTTTCCTTTTTTTGGTGTAGTTCCCAACCATTCTGTCATAAACATCAACCCCACCCTTTGTTTGGTTGTAGAAGTGGTTGATTTCTTCCTTGTTGTTAATTTTTTCTCCTGGCTGACCGCAGTGCATACTGCTCAATAAATAAACGGCCTTATTTCTCTTTACCGTAATGGAGAGCAATGTACAATCGTCTTGAAAAGCATAACGGGTCGTACCAATTTCATCGTTTTGTTGGGGCTTCAATTCATTCGGAATATACCGTTTATTTTTTCGCAAAGTTCCAACCAAAGACATATTTTTCAAAGCCAGCATTTTTAAAAGTTGTAATGATGTATAAAAATTATCACAGGTTACGTTTCTACCAGAATTGTAATATTTAGATACTAGAGACATTACTGTATTTTCGCCTACATTTACTTGTCTTGGTTGGCCAACTGACTTTCCTTGGTAAAGTACTGATCTTAGCGGATAATATGTCAACGCATCGCAGGCGACAAAATATTTCAGGCCATAAGATTTAGGTTTATCAGGAATATACTGAATAAACGGTGCTCTACCACGATAGGGAAACAATTGTTCATCTACTGTAATTGTTTCATTAGGATAGTATAATTCTTCCAACCTCGTATTCATCATAGCCCACAGCTCTGAAATTGGCGCAGCCTTGTCATTCACACGTCTCTCGACACGCGTGTGTACGTTGTCGAATCGTATAGCTGATAATACTTGCTCGAATCTATCACGCGACATTGTTGCACGAAACAGAGGTAATGAACGACTGCCCCACAGATCATGCAGTGTTAAATCGTTCCATTTGTTGACACCCATTGAATACAGCATACCAATAAATGCATCTAACTCTATATGGCTAAATTGTTCCCATAGCTGGTTATTATTAGGGTTTTTCTCATTGTATTTGCGTACCATTTCGAGACCTTTACGATTTTGTGCATTACTATTTGGGTCTTTATATCATCACTGAACAATAGATTAAAATTTCCTTTTGACATACAACTATTAACCAATCTCCCATTTACACCACCTGAAAAAGACCCAAGATTCAGATTTTAGATTCAATTTTATTTCATTTATTATTTATTGTGTTTACCTTTGCGGTGCATGACGTTCAAACGACGCCTTTGTGATAGCACTGGTAACAGAAAACCATTCCGTGCCATCGGGAGCAATAAACTTATTTCGAGTTTGTGTCGGTTTACGTTGCACATCGTCTTCTTTAACTATGCTCCTCGGGTTCAGCCACTTCAATTTCGTGGTCTTCCTGTTCAGCATCGGACGCTACTTCATTATCTGGAACCCAATCTTCATCGGCTTCCAAATGAAAAATCTCATCATCACTTTCGAACAAAATATCGAACTCCTTTTGCGTTATAATAATAAAACCGGGTTCAAATTAGTAAAACTAGACTCGGAGACAGAAAGGAGAGCATTATATAAAATACTTACGTTTCTAAATTCAAATTTCCTTTCGGTCCCACGGCAGCTTATCTAAATTTGATTGCGGTCTATGCATTTTTTATACAAGTGCCACTACACACAACACAAAACTTTGTTAGAACTAAACGCGCCAACAAGTCGTCTGTACACTGAAATGACAATGTAAGCAGGTAAATTGTAACTGTAACTATAACTGTAATAAAGTACCTACTTAACTAAAGCAACGAAAACGTCCGAAGACAAAAGTCTTACTCAGCGATAACGATAACTAAAACGTATGCAGCAGCAAATAACATCTTCACTTGATACAAAGCACACACATACGTATATTAAGCAGTGGTAGACGTGTACCTCGTTCGTCTAAATATGATAGAAGTGTCCCCCGGCAGACTAGGGTTAATCAAGTTCCGGAAACATTCATGATCATCCACATCATAGCCTCTGGCACACAAACAGAAATATTTGTGTCTAAACACCCATATACAAAATCTTATTTGATTTAGCTCCTATTATGGATGCCTGAAAAAATCCTTTATAATACAAGAAAAGACTCCACAAAGTGCAGAATAGTTTCTACGGTAAGATCTTTTCCCCCAAGCTCCGTCTGATCTCACTGATATAATTGGAATGTTACTATCATTTTTTTCTTCTGCGGATTCGGCTTCTTCTTTTGCAGCCTTGCTCATTAATTGTTGGTTTAAATTATGGATCTACGGTAAAATGCTGTTGTGGTAGTTTAAATATGTGTCGTTAGACATCTGTGGTATATCCAAAGCTACAACAAGCTCAGCTAATTGGGTGTATCCAATCCCAATTGATACAGCACCAATAACGGCAGCACAATTTGTTGAACCAAAAGAAACATCAATGCCACCAGTCCTTACCACATCTGTCTTTCCGCACATATTACATTTAAATATAAGCGTACTTTCTTATCCGTCTATCTTTTCTGATATGACATCTATATCAAAAAAAGAACAACCAAAACCAACGTGTTTTAGTAATTTCAACACATTTAATAAATATTTTATATCTATGATCCTGTGGCCTGATAAATTGTGTTTCTGAGTGGCATCTGATTCTGTATCGTTTTCCACGAATAATGAAGCATTTGAACTGTCTTCATCAACAAAAACATCAAATTGGTCTTCGGGTTCAGTATCTGCGTCTGTCACCATTTCTTAACAATTATCAGTATCGGACACCAAAAAGCCTTCGTCATCATTATGATGGAATCTGATGCTACAAGGTTCGTCTTCCGAATGAGGGTGGATGAAAGCTACTGTTGAAATCTTACCCTTAACTAACAAAAAAAATTTCGGGCCAGTTGCCTGGATTTGCTGATAGTGAATCGTACATAATTTTTTTATTAATGATAATTACAGGACATTTTAATAAATTATAACAAAGGGAATATTTCAATAAAATAAGATTGTGTATAGGTACTTACGCTTCTCTCGCCCTTTTTAATATCACACTCCTACGTCTTCTTGGAACACTCGCACTTTTTTTGCTTTAGCCATTTTTAGACAATCACAAATTCACAACTGGTGTTTGATCGATGAGTATCGTTTGTTAAATGCTAGTACACTGATAGCAATCTCGTAATTGTCCACATTTTATTAGAATATTTGAGGAATAACAATAACCAATATGTAATTACGTGATATACTTAGGATTCATTAACGGGAAAGTTATTTAGCCTTTTTCTACACCTAATTATATTACTTATATTTAACATTGGGTAATGAACTAATTAGAACATAATCTAGAGGGCCTTAAGGGAAGACGCTTTTACACTGTCATGGTTGCCCAACTCAAAAAAATAAAATGAAGTAAAATTTGTGATAGGTTTATCCAGTTAAAAAACAAGTAATTAAAAATTAATAATGAAATAATATTATATAATAATGAATTATTCTGAAGGCCTAGATTCCTACTGGAGATGCCAGCTTCCCAAGCCCACTAGCCCAGTTCCAGTGGAGATTCGGTATCCAGGTATTTGTAACGGTGGTCAGTTCGGAAGAGGTGTAATCAAATGCTAAGTGGGGGGAACAAAGGTGGAGTACAAAAAAAAAAAATGTTATGAATCAAGAACTCAAGAGAATTTATAATCAGTTTATCACAGGTTAAAGAAAATACTAAACTGGGAAAACTCCTTAACAATAATTTAATAGCACCAACAATAAAAAAACTATTTCCTCAATCCAGAAATTAAAAGTAAAGATTTAAAGAAATAACGATCAACTCGGCATCAAAGGTGAATGGATTTGCAGCGGGAGTAGTTAATATCATTACGAGTAGGGATAATGCATGAGTAATTTAACTAAAGGTTGATTATATATGCCCAGTTTTATATTTTACTGTATTTTATATCTGCGTCCATGTCAGTTTAATATGGAATTCTAAAGATAAATGGCATCCCTTTGACATTAATAAGATAAATTTTGACGTCGATTAAGCTAGGTGGAATCTTGCTGATTTAAGTTACACATCCTCGTTCGAGGAGCGACTTAACTTGGCAGTAATTAAAACAGTCGGAGAATGGATACTGTTATTTATTTAATGAAAAATAAATTGATCAATTATTACATGGGCAAATATTGTATTGTAAAGTAAAATCCAAAGGTATCGGTATGTTTTGACCTATGTTAGTGTTGCATGTGCAGTATAATTTATAAAATAGTTGAAAATGTAAAAATACCGATTGATCTGTACATATATAATATACTTTGCAATTTATGGGATTTAGAGACCATTTTTATATAAAATTTGTTGTATAAATTACCTGAAGAAAATAAATTTGACATTTTATGGATTTAACGCGAGTACATAAAGATTAATTTAACAACTTAATTATTCATAATACTATTATTAAACGGTCATAATATTTACATACATTATTAAATTATTATTTTTTGTAATATTCGAATATATTATAAAATTCTAGTTATTAAATATTTTAAACGTGTTTCGTTTTTTTTTCTTCTATTTGATTTGAACTTTAAACATAAAAACATTGTATTAAACAAGTATTTTTAGTGTATGATAGAGTTATAGAAATGTATGTATGATTTACTGTTAGATATTCTATTTCACTCCGGTAGCTCCAGTAAAATTCACGAAATGATCTTTATCGATAAATCGTTGGAAGTTACACACTATGCCCATATTTGGATGCTCACCTTTGGTATCTCGCTTAAATAGGAAATGTTTTGCAGAATTCATTGCTCACAACAAATTTCATTTCAAATTCACCCTAGCTTTTTTCAATTTTAAGATATTTTGAAAAACCAAAATTTGTCAATTTCAATTTTCGTCAATAACTCGATAACGCCTAACGCGACTTCTATTAAATAAACCTTTACATTATTCAGACACTTTTTCGGTGTAAACAGAAACCCCCGATTTTCAATTGTTTCCAGGTTATTAGCGCTATCTTTTGTTTTTATTATGGTGTCCTTAAAAGAGCTTTTCAATGATGCGTTACATGCCTGGAAAATCTTTGTAGGGGAGATATTAACAAAAAATTAAATTCTCTAATATGAAATTAGTAGGCTTTGAAATTAAACACCAACGGGAAATGAAAGCAAAAGAATACGCTAAGTAATACTGTAAAAAGAATAATAATAAAACTAAAACGAAATGATACTGACGTTTAACTTCATATTAACAAAAATTTCCCAAGAAAATTAGTAATCCATGGCTTAGTGCTACATTAGTAGCTAGATTAGTTAAGTTAATCCTTGGGTACTCGTAAGTAATTATTATTGAGTATTAGGATTAATAAGTATTGATAATGACACATAAATATTCAAACAAAGAAAAAGTTGATATGTTGGAAGTGTACTTCAAAGCAAATAGAAACTCTGAATATGCGTGCATGAGCGCTTTCCAGAAAGACAGTAAACACACAGGACACTTTTTAGCGGGATAATTAGGAATATACTGAACTTTGGAAGTTTCAAACGAAATAGAGCTAACTACGTAGTTAACGATGCTGATGTACGCCGAAATAATATTTTGCAAAACGTTACGAACAATCCAAGCATATCAGTTCGGCGAGTGGCTCGAGAAACTGCTACTCCAAAACCCAATGTTCAGAGAACCTTGAAGTAAAACAAACATCACCCTTACAAACCAACAATTTTACAAGGTTTACACGATAATGACTATCACCGAAGAGTACAATTTAGCAGGTGGTACCTACAAAAATGTGAAGATGAAGGTAATTTTCCTTGGAAAATACTGTGGACAGATGAAACACGATTTACCAATTATGAAGTATACAGTGCATCCCATTTTGGTTGAGACAGCCAAGTATCTCGGTTGTTGTTGAAGGTAGAACCTTGTGGGTTCCGCGGTCCTGTGCCACTTTTTTGTGACTCACCATGGCCTGAACGGATTTTGCCTAACTTCTTTCGTTTATAAATTACAGGGTGTTTTTGAAAATCCACACTTTTGCGATCCCCTCCATATCTAAGAAGTTTCTCAGGATAATGTCAAATTGAAAACTTGCCCCATAGAGAATTTTACGTAGAATCCAGGGGCGCACTCAATTTTTTTTCGGGGTATCGTTATGGAGATAAGACTCAAACTTATGATTTTTTCAATGGAACACCCTGTATTTTATTATCTCATTAAATTACTTTTTTTTTCTTCGAAATGATATATAGTATATAACCATGAAGTTTTCAAAATGCTCCAAAATTACTAAAACATTGAAATTTAATAGAGTGCCATGGATTTCAAAGTTTTACTACAGGGATTATTATTTGTGATTTTTATATAGGTCATGGATGCTACAAACACTGTTGTTGACTTTTGGAGCATTGTTTTATCAAGTTACTGTGGAGAAATCAACACATCTGCTGTCATGATGATAAATTTTGATGCGTTTTATTGTGTTTGTGTTTTCGATTTTGTTAATTTGTGAAATTTTATAATAGCTGAAAAGTATGATATCATAGAATGTTTCAATCAATGCCATGAAAATGTTGACGAAGCAGTAGAATTATATGTAAACAGCTAAACTAGTAATTTACAATAAGACTTTATATGACATATTGTTTTTAAAACGTTAAATATCCAGAGAGCCGTCAACCTAGTCAAGCAACGATATTTCGGCTAAAGAATAATCTACTAAATTATGGTGCGTATTCTAAACCCCGACCCAAAACGTATAACAAGGAAAATAATGAAGTGGATGAAATAAATGTCTTAGCCAGCGTCCGTGTCTCTCCTCAGACTTCTTGTACGAATGACACTGGCGTTCCCCGACCACGGGTACAAAGGATTTTAAAAAAACACAAATTGAAACCCTACAAAGTGAATATTGTCCAGCATTTATACGCTGGTGATGCAGCGAGGCGTGTGAATTTCTCTAATTGGTTTTTGAACCAAACTCGAAGGGACAATAATTTTGCGAGTAAAGTCATATGGTCAGACGAAGCCCATATTAGCAATACCGGTTTATTTAACAGGCAAAATACAAGGCACTGGTATGATGAAAACCAACACCTAATTTTTGAGCAACAACAACAGGGTCGATTTGGTTTTAATGTAGCCTGTTTCTTATTGGGGACATCAATAAAATATCGCATTTTTCAAGTGGCTCTCAAAGTGAATAGGTACTTGGCAATTTTAGAAGTAATACCAGAATTCCTTGAAATGTTCCCTCCTTTTAATTCCATTTATTTCCAACAAAACGGTGCCCCTGCTCACAATTCGAGGTTGATTTGTGTCGTTTTTGAAGAAACTTTCCAGGACCATTGATTTGAACAAATGGAACCCATTAGGTGGCTTGCAAGGTCACCTGATTTGTCAGTGTTGGACTGTTTTTGTGGGATTTTTGAAAAATAAAATATACGGTAAAGGCACAATAATATTGAAGAACTTCGTGCAACAACAGGGAAGTTTTCCAGAATTTACAAAATCGTCCTTTCATAATTTTAAATGCATTAAGACGTATTAAGAAATTGTGTCTTGGTTTAGGAAAATGGAATCAATTTGAACAATTCAATGAATAAGTTACGAAAATTTCGAAATGAAATTAATATGAGTAAATATTTAATTAGTTGCTTATTCTACATTATGAACTTTTATTTCACTATAACCAAGATATTTTCTGCATATGGGAAATGTTGTGATATTCTAATTTTAGCTTCTAATTATCTATGTTGGCTATTAATAAATAATAAAACATATTAAGAAACCAAAATATTTACATGGACTCTACATAGGAAAACATACATGATAAATATGTATTTGTATTTAATTACAGTTTGTTAGAAAAGATAAACAGTATTGAATTTCTAAATTGATAAAAATCAGTAGAGAAACATGCTAATTTGGGAATAAATTTATATTTTGTATTTATGAACAGCCCTTTGCCAAAATGTTTTCCCTTAACAAAGTTTAATTTTGGCTTTTAATTTTTTCGTTATTTTAGGAATAAATAAGCTTATTTAAGAAGAACATTATTGGGATATACCTTGTCTTTATGTTGTCTTAATGGGAAACATATTTTTGCCTATTAACGTTTTACTTCAATACATTAACAAGATGTCTCATGGTTTTGCAAGGACATGGTAAATTTGGTCGTTTTAAACTTAGACGCTACCTATACTGAAAGCATTACCGATTAAGCTGTTTTCATTAATTATAAGATGTTAATTGTTGCATTGCTAAATTGTACGCATAGTTGATTAATTGATAAACTTAATTGATACTAACATTCATCTTAACATAATTTGTTTTATTTTTGGTCAATGGTAAATCCGATGTTATTTTCATTATTTAAACTTAGAAAGAGAAAACTGTAAACTGAATATTGCTTTGGGTTGGTAAGTGTTATTACTGTTTTAATAAATTTGCCTATTTTCATAGGCAATTGTATTGATATTTGCATAAAATTGTATGTATCTTATAATATCTTAAATTTCCTTACAATTAGGGCAAAAATTACACCTACTTTGGCTGTTTAAATATTATTTTTGCTGTACATAACCTAGCTTTTAAGATCCATATGTTCATTTTCTTTTAGCTAATTTACTTGATATTATTTCAAAGGATACTAATTCGGTTTTTTGCTTATGTATTTACAAAACATTTATTTTTTATGATTGTGGATGAACGGTAATTTGTATCGTGCTTTAAATCAACTCAGAACACTTAGAGGAGATGAGGAATTGAATTCAATAGATGCCTTATAACACTATTTAAATTTTTCTATCAAAGTAAAGGGAAACAGGAACTGGAATCATTCCGATTTAAACGGAGAAAATGTGGATTGCGCCTTTGGACGACCCAAGTGGAGATTTGTACTGCATACAAAATGATGTAATGAGCACCGAGTGTTTCTCGAAAGATAAGCCGAGATATTAATCAAAAATATAATTAAGAAACAATACTTGTAATAACGAATAAAAAAAAAATAAACCATCTTTATGCTCAGGCTTAAAGTTAAACGGTCTTTTAAAGCCTAATTCGCCTTTGAATAGATCACATATCGGAGCTATTAAAGAATAACCCAAGAGTGGAATTATATTCCAGTGACCGAATGGTCACCCTGGTATTAGTATACATCATCCCCAAGAGTTTGGGTCTAAAAATTAAGAATGAACATTCAATACTTCAAAGAAATGATATTTTTGACACCCAATTTAACACTTTATTTTGTTACATTAAATTTAACTAATTTTGGCTTTTCAGAATACGTGAAAATGTTTGTTTTATAATGTAAGCTTTTTAAAATTTTGTTTAATAAATTTAAATATTTAATTAAATTTTATTCAAATACTTCGAACATTTAGTTATTCTAAATCTTTAAAATATATACTACGTTTATGTGATATTTCAAAAATAAATAATTACTTGTGTTTGGGACATTCATCTCGTAACTTCTTTTACTGCCCAAATTCCTTTCCAATTTTTAAAGTAGGAAAGTGAATAATCTCTCGTTTAAGAGGCTGGTGTTAATCAATTTAGCTGCCACCTTTTTTTAAGCTTTTAGGTAACCCTGCGTCACTAATAGAAAACCCATTCTTTTTGACTGAGCTTTCCATTAAAGTATTCTTTTCTGTTACGTAAGTTATAACAAAGTACAAACTTGAAGTAACATTTTTTTTTGACAAACTAAATCTTTTTTATTCTTAAAAAATCTTTAAATTTACAAAAATTTCCAAAACTAAGTTTTTTGTGTTTTTTCCGATCTGTAAAATTTGTGTTTTCATAATTAATTTATGTTTAAAATGTGGTTTTGAATAAATTTTTTAAAATTTTGAATTAATAAATTTCTTTATTAATTATTTGTAACATTAACCTTTTCTATAAACTTTAAAGGTTAAAAGTGAAATTTAGGGTTTAAATTTAAAAAAAGGAGACATAATGGATAACTCAGAATCCCTTTCCAATTAGTATTCATTTAAACACCATTCAAAACAATTTCCTTTTAATAAAACAAAAGTATAAATTTTTTTCCCTTAGATATGATAAAATGGGTAAACAAAAACAAATTTTTTTAAATAAGATATTTAATAATAATTATTATAAAAAGTAACGACAAAATCAATAAAAAATATAAGCAAAATTTATGGCCATTAAAGAAAATTCAAAGTCGCTTTCAAGACCTTCAATATTAAAAGAAGCTTTGATGGATGTGTAAACTTTTGTTTTAACTTTTCTTTAACTTTGAATAAAATCGTGTTAAATCAAATTTTTTCTCGAGAACTGTTCCCTCTCTAACTTACTTTCGACCGGAATGTTTTTTATTTAACATTATTAATGTAAGGATAATATCAATAACTCTAATTTAGATTATTAATATAATTATTATCATAAACAATTTGGATATTTAAAGTTTCTTATAATTATTATTTTTTTATATTTTCATTAAACTTTTTTGGGTAGTTATTATTAATAAATGCTGAAATAATGGTTATTATAATATGATGAAAAAATTGGGGTTAGAATGTTTAACTTTTAAATTGTTAGATAGAACATTACATTTGATTTGCATTCCACGATTCCTTCTAAATTAAATGTAATATTCTATTTTTCAAAAATAATAATGTCTAATCCCCATTATTAATAATAACTAAAAAGTTTATTGAAAATACTTTTAAAAAACAATTAGAAATTATGAATAATTAAATCGCCCCGGTTTTCTTGACAAATATTCGATATATTCGATTAATGATCAGTGTGATAAGCTGTATAAAATTCCACCATCACCTTTCTCAAGTTATAATCAGAACGTTTCAGCGACAAGCATACCGATTATCAAAGCTCATTAGGTCGAAAATATAGCAAAGAACGTGATAAGATAATTCAAGTCAGATACCTTCTCTAAGGAAGCTTTAAAAAAAAACAACTATCGAAATAGTCAGGAATCTAGCATTTACCAGTGACAATTGCCGATGTGTTAATGTAGTCTTTCTTCGACTTTAATTTATACTAACACCTTTGCGAAATTACACAAAAATTCTGCACATACCCAGCATTCTTTGATAGCTTTGGTAAATCCAAATTCTTTCTGCTCGATGATTATGCTTGTCTCCTTTATTCAACATTTTTCTCACTTGAGCCTTTGCACCCGTGATTTAACCGTCAACGAAATTGTTTTATAGTTTTAAGGAAAAATTGAGGTAAAGTGAACTTAAGTCATAAAATATTACCCAATAACCATGACAATAAAGTTTCAGCAGACATCTGTAACACTCTTCCCCTTTGTTGGAATGCATTCACACTTTTGTTATTTTTATTCAATTTCTTGTTATTTAATATTAAACCGTCTAGAAACTTAAGTAAAATTTATACTTACTTTCTAAGCAATATTTTAAATTTTATCTAACGTAAAATATACACGCTATTAATCAGACTATTACCAATACAGTTTTTCTTTGTTTTCGTGTAAAGTTTACATATTAACTTTAGGGCGCGGCTATAAAAATACCTGCATGGTTAACATGTGCATATATAATTTTTTTTCCCAGTTAAATCAAACTTTTATTTAATCTTATTTTATGCTACTTCTCGTGTATTAGATTTCATCTCAGGAAAAGAATCGCCTGACCAGTAGTTGTACATGAAATGTAAATGAAGCTTATTTGCAAACCGCTCTGTAATACGTTTTAGGCATTTCAGCTTATAGAGAATGAAAATGCAATGTCCTTTGTAAATCTTTAATGTTTATCCAAAGACTTATACAAATCGAGACTTGTTTAAGAATCAACTTTGATGAGTGGCAGTTGAACGGTATATAACCGGTAAAGTCGTGAAATTATTCCTGAGAGAAACTTTGATTTTTACTTTTGATTTCTTAACTAGCAAGATTTATTCATAAATTTTTATTATTATTCGTTCCCGTACATTAATCTTCAATCGCTGTAATAACTTTAATGATTTTATGTTAGGTGTTTGTATTATTTTTTATGTAGTGAAATGTTACTGTTACATAAACAATAGTTTAAATGAACAATCGACCTTGTTTAAGATCTGTATGTGATTATACCGTTACCTTCACTGGAAGCTTTTAAATTGAATTTATTACTTCTACGTGTTATTTTAAAACGAATGGGTAACTAGAATTTCGGTTTGTAAATCGAGATTTGAAAATATGTTGTTAATTATCACATAGCATGATCTCATTACCATGATCCCAAGATCAATACATGTCAGGAGTGTAATAATACTCAAAATCTTCCCCACAATGTTTAATTCTTTTTGGTTTTTAATCGTGTATTTTTCTATTCATATACGGGTGGCTCAGCGAGACTGTTCGGTAGAAATTTATGGGATTGTGGCCAGAATTAAAACTTGAAAATTTAGAATCTGATATAATTGATTGCGTTCTCCTCAACTATAATATTTTCAGAATTGAAGCTCTTCCGGTTATACCAGAAGTCGCCATCTACTTTGTTATTTTAAGTAGAACACCCTATATATTTTTGCATTTTTGGAAGGGGACCCTAATTTTGAATCTTTTTATTGAAACTACGCCATGCCCATCTATTACGGTTTATGAGATAAAACTATTTTCGAAATCTTGACAGCTGGTCGACTATAAAATGGACTGCAACTCCTATTTGGATTGAGATAAAAAGTTAAAATTTTTATCGTAAGCATTTTTTAAAATAAAAATCTTTGCTTGAGAATAATGCCTAAATTTCTATTTTTTAGTCAGAGTTAAAAATGTAAAAAAAAATCATTTTTTTTAAATGGAATACTTTATTTTTTGTTACGTAATCGAATTAGCGATAAGATTTGCTACAAAGTGATATGACACAATTTTTTTAGAATAACTATGCAACCTGTTTTTATACGTATAACGAAAACAGACAACATTGTAAAAACAAAAACAATAATCTATGTCAGAATGACGTTTAAAACTTCATATCAAGACTAATAGACATAAATATAGTTAAAGCCAAACAAAATGGCGCGCACGTCATGAATGGCGCATTTACATGTCTTATGTGGATACGTTTCCGTCGCAAACTGCATAATAAAATTTGTAAAAAAAAACAACTCTAAAGGTAATGCAATTAATACAATACTTTTGAGATAAAATAATGTATGTGCACAAGCTTGTTTTTGTTGGGTTTAGACGCCTCTCAATGTAAAATTTTGTAATAAAATTTTAATCAACAGGCCAGCAAGTAACGACGTAAACCTATCACTGTCAAAGATGTTGTGTTGCCGTCTTTTATTCATCGATTCATCGATATTTTGAGGTTACGGATGACATTATTCTGACAGGCATATTTGATTGATTTTTGTCGTCAACAATTTGTAATAGTGAGATCTGTATCTTCATGCTTCGGTTGCCAAAATGCTCAAGTAAATGGATAGTCAATGCAACGTGACATCGTTAATTAGCTATTTCGAGCAAGAAAGGGATAATAATGGGCCGCTGTTATCCTTAAATGCTGTTCGAGAGGTAAAATTTAGATAATACATATAAAATAATTGTACTGTAAGAGTATTTTATGCGTGTAGCTGTTGCTCTAAACGTCTTTTAAGGACAGTAAACAGAATTTCTCCAGAAGAAAAACAATGAGAGTTAAAGTTGCCAAAAGAAAGATGTTGCGAGTTACAAACACCGCAATATTAAAACAAGCGTTTCGTGATACTATTTATAATATGTACCAAAGTAAGTAATAACAGCTAATGTACCGGGTGGCCAACTAAGAACGGCCGTCGGCCATATCTCAGGAATGGATTATAGTATAAGTTCGGGAGAAAAATTTTACAACAAAAGTGGCCTCGAGAAACGTCTGGAAATTATTTTAGAATTGTAGGTCACCGCTAGAGGGCGTATTTGACAGTTAAAATTTTAAAAAGCAAATTTTTCAAAATTTACTCGATTAAGGGCATATTAAATGTTATAATCAGATTCCTCGACAAATTCTGCATATTTTTATTTGACAAGTTTTGGTCTATCTCTTCAAATAAGGGGTGGAGGAGAGTGGGAACCCTGTTACGAAAAAACGCCTTTAATTCAGGTTCTACTTGACCGATTTTAATAAACTTGATGTTGTTTGAAAGAGCTTTTGTTAAACGATAGAAATTTGTAAATTTGAAGCAATCTGATTAATAACATAAATGCTAGAGGGCGCTGTTTAATATTTTTTAATAATGTGTTTTCTCTTTACAATTTTAAATGGAAGCATAAAAATTTAAGTAGGTCTTTAAAATTAGACTAAATTAGTAATAAAACAGTGAAAACTGCAAGTCGATATTTTTCGTATCCTGAGATGTCATAAGAAACTGGTAAATGGCGGGAATTGTTCTTCCAACGTCTAGTAGGCATGTTCGCGTTAACGGATATTATTAAATTTAGCCTGGATGAAAAGATCTTACATTGGTCTGCAGTAATTTAAACTGTTATTATACTAATGTTATGGTTGCCGCTAGATTACCTAAATGTAATGCTGTCGCTACTAACAATGAGAACAAATTATAAAATAATAATGTGATAAATCTAACAATTAAAACCTTAAATAAATAACTACGTAATTATTATCGCCCTAGATGTTCGAAATGTCGTCCATCATTTTCAATGCATGAAATCAATCGCTGACGGTGGATAGAACAGTAGTTTCAATTTCTGCCCTTGAAATACTTCGTGTTGTCTGTCGTATTCTTTCAATCATGTCAGCTCTTGTTGTGGGTCTATCGGCATAAACGAGATCTTTTATTCGCCCACAAATAAAAATCTAAACAAGTTAGGTCTGGGGACCTTGGTGGCCAAATAAATAAACTTCCACGTCCTATCCACCTTTCAGGGTATGATTGATCTAAGAAATTCCGAACATCTCTAGAATAATGTGCCGGGCACCCATCATGTTGCAAAAACATGTCACGACGAATGGCCAAGGGTACGTCTTCTAAAAAAGTGGCAATTCGTTGCTTAAAAATCTAAATATCTTTCTCCATTGACAGTCTCATTAAAAAAGGGCCAATTATTTTCCACCTAGAATCCACCACAGATTTACAGACCAACGACCCTGATGTTGGACCTCCTGCATACAGTGGGATTCGTCTCAGACCAGTAGTGCATATTATGTCGATTTACACTACCATCACTATGAAAAGTAGCCTCATCTGTCCACATAATTCGTGAAACTATTTCAGGATCGTCGTGTATCATATTTGAGAGCCATTTGCAAAAATTCAACCTGGTATCGAAATCTTGAGCATTCAAACTATGGTGTAGGACCATGTGATATGGGTGCAATCTAAAATAGTATGTATTATAAAGTAATCAGATCAATAAGACACATTGAAGTCCTTCGTTGTTAATAAACGAAAAGGACTTTAAATGCATTAACCCTCGTAATGTTAATGCGAATTTTTCCGCCTCTCATTATTTTTTATTATTGGTACCTTTTACTTTACTTTGCCTCACTTAATTATCATGTTGTTAGTTAAAATCTATTCACATAGCATAAGATAATTTCATTAAATAATTTGTTGTTTTATTGAAACTGGACATGAACATATAACGACAAACGAAAAAATTAAAACATTTTATCATTATAATACCGAATAAAACATGCATTAATAAATAAGTAGTCACCTGTGTTCTCTTAAAATATTTTGGACGGTGGTTCGACATATACCCAAGTCTCTAGCTATAGCTCTGGTGCTTGAATGAGGTTAACATTTACATAAGCTAAAACATCAATAACGTTTTCCTCTGTTCTACCTCTGCGTTGTATTCGGTACACAGGAAGATTCACATTTCAGTAGTACGCACACGGTGTGCGAGTCGGAGAAAAACTCTTCTGCTGTGATGCCGTCTGTTTGGTACTGCATACACTCTAGCAGCAACGGTTGCATTTCTCATACATTCAAAATAAACTGCCAACTGCTTCTCAATTTGTAAGAATCATTTTGGTACGAAAAGATAAAGAAAATCTATTAAATGCAACAAGATGAATAATTTTGACATATGCGTGAAAATCATAGCTTGCTTGTTTTCAACAGAATTTATTTTATATCTTACATGGCCCTCTTTACTAATTTTGTTGTCATCAGTAAATGGTAATTCATATTTTAAACTATATTTGTTGTTGCTGGGCAAATATCGGTTTTATTGATATTTTATGCTTTTGATCGCTTAAAACAAATATAACATTCTTATATAATTAAAAAATGTTAGATTTATCACATTATTATTTTAATTTGTTCTCATTGATAGTACGACAGCATTACTTTTGGTGATCTATCTAAATGGATAAAGGATAACCACCGACGTGGAACAACCGAATGTGGCTTTGAAAAGAGTGGAATTCCTGAGACCATATAAACAAACTAAGGATGATGCTCTCATGGCACGAGGAATTACTGATTACTCCTGATAAGTGGGAAAATTCTGTAAAACATACCGAAGAAGAAATTTTCAGGTATATGAGAGGAAAGAATATTTGAGCGAAGTCCGTCCTCTGATTATAAATTTTGAAAGTGATGACAATGACACTAATAACGAATGAGATTTAGAAAATGAATCAGGTTTTGACGCTTTTTAATGAAAATTTTGAATTAACTTACATATCTGTTAATAAATCATTTAATTATTTACTTGTTTATTTATTGAGAAATCAAAAAAAATGTGAGAACAGTTACAAATATGTTATTTATGCAACCAACGATTCAGTAATTAATATTTATTTGTGGTTGAATAAGAAATATTATTTTCTGGGAAGTAAAATATTTCCTGATAAATCTGGCAATACTGTAAATATAAATGTGATCAAAAGCTGATGACGTGCGCACTTTGGCTTAACTGTACATGTTAACATAAAAAAAATTCCATAGCCCTTCTATAAAATATCGATAATAGAACTTAAGCATTTTCAATTACATTTATTTAAATTTTATATTCATTTTGCTTTACATTAAAACTGTATTAAGAAAATTTATGTAAATTAAATTTTCTTTAAATATACATCAACACCTTTTCTTATAAAATTAATCGTTCTTCAAATAATGAAAAATTTGAACTAACACTAAACTCTGCCTTGAATTTCTTGTCGTAAATATGTTTGTGTCAAAAATTGCTAGACACAATTAATCTATATGTTTAAGATATATATCTTCGCCGCTAGTCACGTGACACACACACACACACACACACACACACACACACAAACACACAAACACAAACACACAACACGACACAAACACAAACACACAGCACACTGACACACAGACGCACAGACCACACACAGACACACAGAGCACAGACACACAGACACAGACACACAGACGACACACGCACGACACAGACACACAGACACTGGCACAAGCAACACTGAGACACACAGACGCAACACAGACACTGGACACAGACACGACACTAGACGCACAGACCAGACACAAAGACACTGGGCGCACAGACACGACACAGACACATGGACACACAGACGCACACGGGCACGACACACAGACACACTGGACACTGCCTGAGGCACTGGACCACACAGACACTGAGCACACACACACAGGCCTGGACACTGGGCACAGACCAGACAGACCACAGACGCACAGAACACTGGCACCACAGACCACAGACACAAACGCACAGACACACAAGACACTACGGAGCACACAGACACCAGACACTGGGCACAGACACACAGACAGGCACAGACAGCACGGCACACAACGCACAGACACAGACACACTGGAGACCACAGACACTGAGACACACAGACACCACGACACTGGGCACAGGACACAGCACAGACCAGTACACACAGCACACACACAACGCACAAGACACACAGGCACTGGGACACACACACAGACACTGGGCACAACAAACACACACACTGGACACACAGACACAGACACAGGCACAGACACACACAACAACACACGAGCACTGGGACACTGGACACACAGACACACAGACACAGAACACACACAACAGCAGACACACACTGGGCCGACACGACACCACAGGCACACAGACGCACAGACACTGGGCACCAACACAGACTGCACGACACACACTGCCTGCACACAGGCACACAGACGCACAGACACACAGACCACAGACACTGACACACAGACACACAACACACAACACTGGCACACAACACAGACACACACAGACACACAGACACTGGGCACACACACAGACCACACGGACACTGGGCACACAGACACTGACACACCAGCAACAGACCACAAAAAACCACAGACACAGACACACTGCCACAAAGGCACTGGCACAGAAACACTGGGCACACAGACACACGACACGGACGACACAGGACCACAGACACGGCACGGGCACAACCAGACACACAAGACACACAGACACCAGACACAACAGACACTGGGCACACAACACGCACAACACACAGACACCACAAGACCACAGACACAACGGACACTGGGCACACAGACACACAACACTGGCACACAACACGACACAGGCACAAGACACACACGGACAAACACAGACACTGGGCAACAGACACAAGACACACAGACCACAGGCACCAACACACACACACCACAGACACACAAGCAACAATGGGCACAGACACACGGCACAACCACAGACACAAGGCACTGGGCACCACAGGACACACAGACACACACCACAAGACACACAGAACACACACGCACAGAGCACCACAGACACACAAAGACACAACACTGGGCCCAACACAGCACCCAAACAGACCACAGGCACACAGACACTGACACTGGACACAAGCACCAGGACACACAGGCGACACAGAGCACACAGACACACAGACACACAGACACAGACACCAGGACCGCACACGACGCACAGGCACGACGGGCACACACGACACTGACACTGGGCACACAGACACAGACGCACAGGCACACAGACACACACAGGACACACAGGCACACCAAGACCACAGACCACACAGGCCAGCACAGGACACTGGCACGAACAACTGGCACGACACAGACGCACAGACGGCACAGACACTGGGCACTGGGCACACAGCACACAGACACACAGGACACAGCCACACACACAGCACTGGGCACAGAAGACCACAGGCACAAGACACACAGACACACAGACACACAGACACAACAGGCACACAACACAGACACACGACGACACACACAGGACTGGGCACGCGCACACGCACAGAGCACAGACACAACCACACAGACACTGGGCACAGACACAAGACACTGGGCACCCAGACACTGACACACAGACACACAGCACTGGGCCACAGACACACCAGCACAGACACAGACACAACAAGGACCGACACAGACACGGGCACACAGACACGGGCCACAGACACAACAAGAGCCACAGGCACACAGACACGGACGCACAGCACGCACACGGCACAGACACACAGACACGCGAGCACCACAGACACACCAGACACAACACGGACACACACAGACACCAGCACACAGACGACAACAGGGCACAACACACAGACACAAGACACTGGGCACAGACACTGGACACCTGCACACGCACGGGCACACCGCACACTGGAGCACACACAGACCACAACACACAGGCACACGGACACAGACACACGGGCACAAACAGACCACAGGACACCGGCACTGGGCACACAGCACAACACAGGACACGACACACAGCACAGACACACAGCACGGCCTGGGCACACAGACACACACAGCCACAGACAGCCACGCACAAGCACACAACAGACACTGGGCACACAGGCACACAGACACACAGACACCTGGGCCACACAAGACCACACAGGCCAACAGACACGACACACTGGGCACTGGGCACACCAGACACACAGACACACAGCACACAGACACTCACAGGGCACCGACACTGGGCACACACCCACAGCACGACACTGGGCACAGGCACTGGGCACACAGACCACAGACACACAGCACTGAAGCACAACCACAGGACACAGCACACACACTGGGCACAGACACACAGACACGACAGACACAACCACTGGGACACACAGAGCACGACCGGGACACAGACACAGACACCGGCACAGACACACAGCACACAGACACAGACACACAGCACACAGACACTGGGCACAGCCAACACGACACACAGGCACAGACCACAGCACCACACACACACTGGGCACACACACAAGACACACAGGCACCTGGCACACAGGACACACACTGGGCACTGGACGACCACACCACACAGGACACACAGCACAGCACGACACAGACCGGCACAGACACACAGACACCACAGGGCACCACTGGGCCACACACACAGACACACAACACTGGGCACTGGAGCACACAGGACTGGACACAGACACACAGACCAACAGACGCACAGGACACACGACACACAAAGACACGGGCACAAAGCACAGCACACAGCACAACACCACAAGACACACAGACCCACATGACACACACAACCACGAGACACTGGGCACACAGGGCACACAGACACGACACGGGCACAAGCACACAGACACGACAACAGACAACAGACACACGCACACACCACAGACACAGCGACACAAGACACGGAACACAGACACACAAGACGCACAGACACACAGACCACAGGCACTGGGCACGGCACACAGACCACACAGACACAGACACACAGACACAACACACACACAGGCACACGGACACAGACCGACACGGCACACAGACACACACGGACACAGCACACAACACACTGGGCACCTGGACACTGGCCACTGACAAGACACACAGGACACACAGACACTGGCACGCACACAGAACACTAGGACACAGACACACAGACACACAGCACAACACAGACACGAACACACAGCCGGCACCAGCACGACACCAGGCCACACCAGGCACTGGGCACACGACACACAGACACACACGGACACGCACAAGACACTGGACCACACAGACACACAGCAGCACACACACAGGACAACATGGCACTGGGACACACAGCACACAGACACTGGCACAGACACACAACACACAGACACACAGACACAGGCACAGACAGACGCACAGCCACAGACCACAGACACAGGCCTGCACGAGCACAGACACAACACACAGGACACTGGGCACACAGACCACAGACGCACAGACCACAGACACTGGACGCACAGACACCAGACACGACACCAAAGGCACAAGACACACAGACACAGACGCACAAGGCCGAACACAACGCACACAGACCACAGACACAGCACGCACACAGGACACACAGACCACAGACACACACACAGACACTGGGCACTGGGCACACGCACAACACGACCAAACACAGACACGCCAGACACACAGCACACAGCCACAGCCACAGACACAGCACACGCCGGGCACAGACACACAACACACTGGGCACACCAACACGGCACAACAGGCACACAGACACACAGACACCACAGACACTGGGCCAAACACACAGCACACACCACGACACAGACACTGGGCCTGGACACAGACCACACAGGCACACGGACACAACAGACAGACCACAGACACACAGGCGACACAGGCACACAACCACAGACACACAGACTGGGCCACCACAGGACACACACAACAGGCACAGGCACACAGACACACGGGCACAGACCACACGCACAACACAGACACGGACCAGACACTGGACACGGACAGACACAGACACACAGACCGGCACACACAGACCACAGACACACGGCACACAGACACAAGACACACAGACACAAGGGCACACAGACACTGGACACAACGGACACAGACACTGGCGCACAGACACACGACACACAACGCACGGACACACAGACACACAGACACAGCACACCAGACACAGACACACAGACACAGACACAGCACGGACAGACACAAGGACACACAGGCCGGGCACACAGACACACAGCACAGACGCACAGCACGACACAGACCACAGGACACGAGCACTGGGCACACAGAGCACAGACACTGGCACACGCGCACAGACCTGGACCACGGCACGCACAGACGCACAGACACCGGACACACAGACACACAGACAGACACGAGCAGACACACAGACACACAGACACCAGGACACGGGCACACGGCACCTGGACACACAGACACACAGACCACAGGGCACACAGACACCAGACACAGACCACGGACGCACAGACAGCGCACGCACAACATGGGCCACAGACACGACGCACAGACACCACAACAGGCACAGACACTGGGCCACAGACACGGAACGGCACACAGCACAGACACAAGCACACGACACACAAGCACTGGACACAGGAAGACAACACAGACACACAGGCACCAGACACACCGCACAAGACCACCACAGGACCACAGACACTGGGCACGGACACAACCACAGACCTGGGCACACAGACACACAGACCACGGCACAGACACTGGGCACAGACACGCACGGCCACAGACGACAGACACACAGACACACACAACTGGACACAAGCACTGGCACACAGACAGACACACAGACACACAGACACACAAGGACGCACAGGCACACAGGCCACACAGACACACAGACCACAGACCACGACACTGGGCACCGCACAGACACACAGACACAGACACCAGACACACACACACGGACAAGACACAGGACACACAGACACTGGGCACACAGACACACGGCACACAGACACACAGCACACAGACACAGACCACTGGGCACACAGACACACAGACACAAGACCACGACACAGACCACAGCACACAGCACAGACCACAGGCACTGGGCACGGCACGGACGCACAGGGCACACAGCACAACACGACCACAGACAACCACTGGACACAGACACGACACACAGACACCGGACACAGGCACGCACCAGACACAACACACACACTGGGCACAGACACACAGACACACAGACAACAGACGCACGACACAGACACAGCAGACACAGACAGACACTGGCACTGGGCACACAGACACACGACCGCACAAGACGCACAGACCGACCACAGACACACAGACGCACAGACACCAGACACACAGACACTGGGCACACAGACACACAGACACTGGGCACTGGAACGCACACGGACACACAGCACGGGCACGGCACAGACACCACGACACTGGCCACAGACAGCACACAGGCACACAGACACTGGAACAGACACAACTGGAAGCACACAGCACACAGGCACACAGACGACAGACACACAAGACCGGGCACAGGCACAGACGCACGACACCGGAGCACCAGACACACCAGACCGGGCACGGACACGGGCACTGGCCACAGACACACAGCCACACGGCACACAGACACAGGCCACAGAACACGACACACAGACACACACCACACGGACCACAGACCACAGCACACGGCACACGCAGACACACAGACACAGACACACAGACAGCACACGGACACAGGCACGGCACACGACGGACAAGGACACCAGGACACACAGACACACAAGACCACAAGACACTGGGCACACACACGGGCACGACACAGGCACACAAGCACTGGGCACACGCACAGACACAACAGACACGACAGACACCACACAGACACGAGACGCACAGACACTGGACACGGCACAGGACACAGACACTGGGCACCGGGCACACGACACACAGACGGACACGCCACGGACAGACACGCACAGACACAGGCACTGGGCACTGGACCACAGACACAGACACACAAGCACACAGACACCTGGACACACAGACAAACACAAAGACACCGACAGACGCACACAACAAAGACACACAGCACACACACTGGGCACACAGACACAGACCACGACCGACACACAGACACGCGACACAGACCACAGACACTGGACACAGCACAGACACACAGGACACAGGCACAGACACGGGCACTGACAGGCACGACACAACAGAACCACAGACACTGGGCCACACAGACACACACCGGCACGACAGACACACAGCACACAGACACACAGGCACACAGACCACCTGGGCACCACCAGACACCACAGGACACGACACAGACACACGGCACAGACACACAAGAACACAGGCACACAGACACACAGGGACGCACAGACCACAGACACGACACACAGACACACGGGACACAGACACAGGGCACGACACACAGGCACGCACTGGGCACAGACCACAGACACTGGACACCACACCGGCACAGACACACAGGCACACAGCACAGGACAGCACTGGAGCGAACAGACACACAGACACGGCACACCAGACCACGACACTGGGCACACAGCACAAGGCACACAGACGCACACACCGGACACCAACACAGCACCTGGGCACGACCACAGCCACACAGACGCACAGACACACAGACACACAGGCAGGAGCACGGACCGGGCACAAGACCACACGGACCACCGAGCACCAGACACACAGACACAACACTGGCAGACGCACACACTGGGCACACGACACGCACAGGCACGACACACAGGCCGCACAGACCAGAACACAGAACACAGACACCACAGACACACAGCCACAGACACCAAGACACAGACACTGGAGCACACAGACACGCACAGGCACGCACAACGCACAGACAGGCCCTGGACACACAGACACACGCACAGACCGGGCACAGACACCAGGCACGAGACACAACAAGACGGGCACAGACACACACAGGACACAGGCACAGACACTGGACACACACGGCGCACAGCACACAGACACTGGGACACAGACACAGACGCACAGACCACAGGCACACACAGCACACAGACACTGGACGGCACAACGCACAGACACCAGCACACACGCAAGAGCACAGCACAAGACCACAGACCACAGACCACAGACACAGACCACAGCACCTGGGCGCACAGACACTGGACAGCACACAGGCACACGCACTGGGCACACACTGGGCACAGACCAACAGACACAAGACGCACAACACAGACACGACACACAGACACGACACAGGACACAGACCACAGGCACACAGGACACACGGACACGACACAGACACACAGACACAGCAGACGGCACAGACACAGACACGGACACACAGACACGGACACAGACACACAGACGGACACAGACACACAGACACACAGGCACACAGACGCACAGACACTGGAGCACGGACACTGGAGCACAGGACACAGCACGGACACAGGCACTGGGCACAAGACAGACACACAGACACGGGACACACAGACACACAGGGCACAGACACAGACACACAGACACGGAGCACACTGGAGACACTGGAAGCACACAGACACACTGGGCACACAGACACACAGACACAGACACAGACACAAGACACTGGGCCACACGACACTGGGCCACAGGCACAGACACTGACACACAGACACTGGGCCAACACTGGAGCCACAGACGACAGACACAGACACAACGCACAGGCACCAGGACACAGACCACTGGGCACAACAAAGACGCACACACACAGACACCGGCAGGGACACACAGGCACACACAGACACCACAACACGGACACAGACACAACGACAGACACACGGACACCACACAGGGCACAGACACAGGCACACAGACACGGCACACAACGGCACTGGGCACACAGACACACAGACACAGACACGACACTGGAGCACACAGACACTGGGCACACGACACACAGACACACAGACACACAGACACTGGACAGCACAGACGCACAGACATGGCACAAGGACACAGACCACAGACACGGCACAACACAGACACAGACACGGAAGCACACAGGCCACAGGCACTGGGCACACAGACACACAGCACAGACACGCACACGGCACTGGGCAACACAGCACCTGGGCACACAGACACAGCACAGACACACGGGCAACGGCACTGGACGACCACAGACCGGCACAGACCACGGACACAAGACCACAGACCACAACCGACACAGAGCACAGACACACAGACACGACACTGGGCACCAGCACAAGACACTGGGCAGACACACAGACACACGACACACGGGCACACAGGCACTGGGCACAAGACGCACACACAGACCTGGGCACAAGGGCACCAACAGCCACAGGACACAGACACACAGACCACAGGACTGGCACGGCGCACAGACACAGCAGGCACAGACACAACACAGACCACAGACACTGGGCACCAAGACACAGCACAGCACACAGCGCACCAGGCAGCAGACACACAGACCACTGGGCACACACAGGCCAAACCTGGGCACTGGGCACAGCCAACAGACACACAGGCACGGCACACACGACACTGGGCACGGACACCAGGGCACACAGCACGACACACAGCACGGGCACACAGACACACACGGAGCACACAGGCACGCCAGCACGGCACAAGACACAGACCACAGGACACTGGCACAGACACACAGACACCAGAGCACAGCACGAGCACGCCACAGACACACAGACACACAGAGCACAGGCCACAGACGCACGCACTGGGCACACACACAGACACGCACACAGGACGCACAGACACACAACACAGACCACCAGACACGACGCACAGACACACACGACACGGGCGCACTGGGCCACGAGCCACACAGACACGACGCACACAACAGACCACACACACGGCCTGGACACGCAACCACGACACTGGGCCACACAGACACAGACACAGACACACCAGACACACACGCACAGGCACGGAACCACAGCACACAGCACAGACACGACACAAGCACGACACCTGGACACACAGACACACACTGGGCACACAGCACACAGCACGACACAAGACACTGGGCACACAGACACAGACACCAAGCACAGACACACAGACACAGGCACACAGACAGGCACACGACACAGACACACAGACACCACGCACACAGACACAAGACACACAGACACACACGACGCACAACACACTGGGCACGGACACACGCACACGCACACAACACATGGCACCGCACAGACACACAGACACTGGACACAGACCACAGACACACAGCACACAGGCACAGACACCGGCACAGGACGGCACAGACACGGGCACACAGACACCGGCACCTGGCACACAGACACACAGACACGGACAACACAGCACTGGCACAAGACACAACAAGCACGACACCAGACCACAGACCACTGGGCCACAGGCCCACAGACACACACACAGACACTGGAGCACCCTGGGCACGGGCACGACACGCAGACGACACAGGCACACAGACACTGGGCACAGACCACAGACCGCAACACAGACACAACACAGACCACAGACGCACAGGCACTGGGCACACAGACACACAGACACAACAGGACACACAGACACTGCACACAGACACACACGAGACAGACACACAGACCACAGACACACAGACACTGGGCACTGGGCACTGAACCACAGCACACAGCACGCAGACGGACAGACACACAGGGCACCAGGCCGCAACAGACACTGGGCCAGACCACGCACACGCACAGCACTGGCACAGAGCACGGGCACAAGACACAACACTGGCACTGGGCACACACAGACGCACAGACACACAGACCACACAGGACAGACACAGACACAGCACTGGGCACGGCACACAGCACAGCACAGACCTGGCACTGGACACAGACCACAGACACACAGACAACACAGCACACAGACACTGGAGGCACAGACACACAGGCGCACAGACGCAACACTGGCACACAGACACCGGCACTGGAGCACCAGACCACACACAGCACCGGACGCACACAGGGCACCGACACAGACACAACCACAGACACAGCACACAGGACACAGACACACAACACACAGACACACAGACACAGCACACAGACACTGGAGACACGGCACGACACAGACCACAGACACGAGCACAACACCCGGACACAGCACGACACGACACACAGGCACACACGGGCCACACAGACACACACACAACACACAACGCACAGACACACAGACACACGACACTGGGCACAACAGAGACACAGACCCAGACACTGGAGCACCACAACAGACACACAGGCACACACATGACAGCACACACGAAGACACTGGGCCACAGACACAGACCAAACACAACAGCACGGCGCACACAGGACACTGGACACAGACACAACACACAACACAGACAGCACGAACACGACACAACAGACACAGACCACAGGCACACATGACCACAGGCACACAGACACCAGACACTCACAGACACACAGACACACAGACACACAGGCACTGGACACAGACACCAACAGACCACACACAGACACTGGACACGGCCACAGACTGGGCACTGGCACAACACAGACACACAACACAGACACAAACACACAGACCAGGCACACAAGACGCACAGGCACCACAGACCACAGGACCCACAGCACACAGCAGGGACAGGCACAGACGCACAGACACTGACCAGCCACAGGCCACAGACACCGGCACGGACACAACGCACAACACTGGACGCCACAGACGCACAGACACACAACCACAGACACGGGCACACAGACACTGGGCACAGACACACAAGACACAAACACACACACACGACCACGGCACACAGACACAACACACAGACACAGCAACACACTGACACACAGACACACAGCACGCGGCACAACACACACGCAGGAACAGCAACAGACACTGGGCACAGGCACACACAACAGACACTGGACACCACAGACAAAGGCACAAGACACACAGGACACACAGACACGCACAAGACACACACACACACACACAGCACACGACACTGGCACACGGACACACAAACAGACAAACCACACACAGCACACAACACAGACACACAGACACTGAAACACACAGACACAGACACAGACACACACTGGACACACAGACACACGGACGCACAAGACCACAGACACACAGACACCGACACACAGACACGCACACACACAAGCCACAGACCACAGACACAGACACACAGGCACGGACACACAGGACCACACAGACACCTGGGCACGGACACTGGACACACACCACGACAACACAACAACGCACAGACACACAGACAAACACACGCACAGGCACACAGACAACACAGACACACAGACACACAGCACAGACACACAGCAACAGCACTGGGGCACAGACACACAGGCACAGACACAACAGACGCACCACAGGCACACACACAACACAACAACACACAGACGCACAGGAACACGGCAACGCACAGACGCACAGACACGGACGCACACAAAGACAGCACACGACACGGAACACAGACACGGGCACAGACACACGGCCACCACAGACACACAGCACCACACCACACAGCCTGGACCACAAACAAAACACAGACACAGACACACAGACCACAGACACACAGACCAACACTGGGCACACACGACACACAGGACGCACACAGGCCACAGACACAAGACAGGCCACAGAACACAGACACAGGCACAGACACAGACACAGACACGCACTGGGCACACCAACACAACACTGGGACACACACACTGGGCACAACACTGGCACAACAACACACAGACGCACAGACACACACGACAACAGACGCACAGAACACAACACAGGCCCAACGGACACACGGGCCTGGGCACAACAACACAGACACACAGACACAGGCACACAGACACACACTGGACACAGACGCACCACTGGCACAGAACACAGGCACAACACCGGCACAGACACTGGCACACACAACACACAGACACAGGACGGCACGACACACGACACACAGACGCACAGCACACAGACACCCACCACCAACTCACAAGACAACAGACACAGACCACAGACACACCACACAGACACACAGACACACACGACACAGACACACAGGCCTGGGACACAGACACACAACAAGACGCACAGACACAACACACAGACACACACACACACCAGACACCAGACACAGACCACACCGACACAACACACACAGACACACACACACTGACACACAGACACACACAACACAGACCACAGACACACAGGCACATAGCACACAGACACACGAGACACATGGGCACACAACACTGGACACACAGACACACCAGACACCACAACAGGCACGGGACACACAGACACACACACACACAACACGGGACACAGACACACAACACGACACAGACACACAGCACACAGAACACACACAGACACTGACACACACGCACACAACACTGGCACAGACCACAACCACAACACACACAAACAGCACACACACACACAACACACGCACACACACAACAGACCACAGGACACACAACACACAACACACAAGACACACAAACACACACACACAAACACAAACACAGACACACACACGCACAACAACAACACCGCCACAACACACACACACACAAAACACAGACACACACAAACAAACACCAACACAGACACAACCACAAACACCACAAACACACACACACAAACACACAAACACACAAACACAAAACACACAAACACATCAAGACACACAGACACACAACACACAACACAACACACAAACACACACAAACACACAACACACGAACACAAAACACACAAACACAAACACAAACACACAACACACAGCTATGAATGGTTTGCATGGAAACGAAATAATTTTGAAATTAAGTTTTAATGTTTGTAATTTAATACACATTTAAGTGCCTAATATAACTGCAAAATAAGGTTTATATAAATGCAGAAATTCAAATTTTAATACCAGAAAATCTCAAGTTTGTAGATCTACAATATTTAACGATTCACATTTACTTTCAATGCCAAAAATCTAGAAACAAATTATAATAAATGTCCGAAATGGTAGCTGATCGTATTCAAGCGCACAAAATTTGCTTCTATTCTTCTATATTTACCTTTTGTCGTCGGAGGTAAATGTGGGTAGTTTTCGTTAAATATTAGAACAAAACATTTTCCATGCAAAAATAGATTAAGAAAATCTTGATTTGTAGAAACATTATTTTCGTTATTGTTATCCATTTGCACTCGTTTTAGCAGTAATAGTTTAAGAATAGTCTAGCCTCAGCGCAGGTTAATTCCTGCCCTAAGGTATGCAACCGTGGACGACATAAAGTGACTTCTTTTCTGGCATCATTTTCAAGCCTTGACGACGTATTTGCGGTCCTCGCCCTATAATTAAGGTCCTTTTGGCAGTAGTGCCTTTTTAAGGTATGCCATTTTGACGTCATAATTAAAATGATGGAGAAACTCAGAGAGTCATCTTATTTCGTCTTAATACATCTAATTCATCCGGCATTAGGCCAAACTGCTTTCTGATTACTCCATATACACCGTCCCATACTCCGTGCTCTCAAGAATTTAATCAATCTAAAATACCACAAAACAAAAATGATTAAAGTTATGTATTAAAACAATCTCATAATCAGTATCATCACATAACATAGTAATTATAATAACACCGTTTTTCTAAATGAATATTAAATTGTTAGCTTTCCCTATTGGTCCTTATCGATGGATTGAAACATCTGTACTCTTCAGACGTTCGTTAAATTGTTGTATACGGTGGTCCACAGACTTGAGAAACTTATGGAAACGCTCAGGCAGCACACATTTAAATTTGTTCAGTTCCACCACTATCATCCTCTCACCGTACATTGTTGATATGATGTTCAGAGTGCATAAATTGCATTCTGACCCTGGCTCTAACTCCTTAATGTTTTTAAAAGGTTTAAAACATGTTGTTACATTTAGGGTGGAACAATTCATATCTGTAATTATAACATAACATTAAACATGTGCAAGTAATTAAATAATGTAAATAGAATAAGGGATGTACCTGTGTTGTTGATAATCGCATAGAAAGAACTCCGTTTACCTCTCGCAAACCCATTTTTACCAGCTTCTGCAATTTCACCTCATACCTTTATTTATTATTATGCAATAATAATTTACCCTTAATCCTCAAAATCTCGAATATCTTCGATCGTGGGTTCATAATACGCAGAATTCATTTTATGCTGTTGACAAGATATAGCTTGAAAGTTACTAATGTGAAATCAGTGACGTGTTTTATTAGACCGAATTTTCTCCGTTACACAACCATAACACTGTAAATGCCCGGTTTAGGGTGCGTGTGTTGATCAGGCGAAAGTTTACAACAAATTTAGATCAAGATGGCGTGGTCCTAATGAATGGTTAATTCAATAACAAACCACTTGAATTTTCATTTCAATATGCAACCTACTGGACGCTGTAATTAGGCGGACAAAAATCCATAACAAGCAATGCGTTTCTAACGATACGTTGAGATTACCCTCACCATCCAGAGGTGCTACCATCCAAATTAACGTCATTATTGTCGAGTTTTGCATATAGTGCTAGAAATAATTCATTTCTAAAATTAGAATCACTGCTCTAAGATATAAATACAAGGGAAATGGAAACAAGGATGACCAAGTGACTACTGAACGGCATTTTTAACCCATTAGCGCCCACTGTACTCGCTTGAGTACGTCTTAAACTATGTCGCTGGAACCATCTATCATTCAGTAGAAAGGCTTGCCAACAGTTTTGTGTCATTAAGAAGACTTTCATAATACCGCCTTTACCCGCAATGTAGGTAAAAGCTGATAGGTAACTTTATATAGAATTCAGAGTTATGCACTGCTTGTGTAAATTCGCGCTTTTACGTCGTGTCTCCTGATATCTTAGCATTTTGAGGTTATTTTGTGTAATAGATCAATTTCCGTTGGTGATTACTTTGTGTTAAATATTAGCGAAAGGTAAGCCGTACATATTATTTTCATTTTTAGTTTGCCGAGCTTGCAATATTGTTATAAACATTGCTGTTCTCAGGTGAGTACACTGGTCAAGAGTATAAGCAGTTGTTCTGTTTTCAGATTTCTGATAATGTACTCTGATAGACCATCAATATCGACTTCTGTTTTTTATGGTCGTAAGAAATGCCTAAGACTGAAAGAAGGATCTTCTTTAACCAAATTGGAACACGCCAATATGGTTGGCAGGCGATGTCCAATAATGTTCTGGATGAGCTGAACGCGTTATTGAGGAAAAAACCTTAGCAAAGATATGTTTGAAAAATTGGTAACGAAAAATTGTTCAACATATTTTAGATCAGACCATACTTTATGCACGTCAAGAAAATAATCATGTATTTTCTCTGACCAATGAAGAACAAAAAAACTTTTTTGGGATACTCTGTTTGGCTGTCTATCACCCATTGCTTAGAGAGCGTCTGTATTGGTCGCTTGATGATGGTATTCATGTAGACATTGTTTCCAAATGCATGTCTAGAAACAGGTATTTAGAAATAAAAAAATATTTGCATGTAAATGACAACGCACAAATATATGGCAGAATGTTCAACGCTTATGGATATGCTAAATGTAAACTTTCAACAATGGGGTGTTTTTCACAAAACATTATCAATAGAGGAAGCAATGGTCAAGTACTATGGTCACCATTCGGCAAAGCAAGTTATTAGAGGTAAACCTTGCAGATTTGGTTCTAAAAATTGGTTCAAATGGGTATTGCTACGTTATAAATACATATTGTGGAAAAACCAACAATGATGATATTCAACTTCCATTTGGCTCTCTATTACAGTTGCTGTATCCAACGATCATATTGTCTTTTTTGACAACTACTTTCTTTACTAGTATACCCTTGCTAAGTAATTTGAGAGTCCAAGGATTTAGGGCAACAGGTACTTTGAGCCAAAATAGAACGGAAAAGTGACAATTACTAACAGTCAAGGAAATGGGAAAATTGCAGGGAGCACCTTTTGAGAGCTCATTTGACACCAAGAATGAAATTCTTTTTATACGTTTGCGTGACAACAGTGTATGCACGATAGCTACAAACTATGACAGTGTGGCACCTAAACAAACAGTAAGCCAGTGGTCCAAGGAGAAAAAAGGGAAGATCTATCTGGAGCTGCCAAATGCATTTGGATCGTATAACCAAGGAATGGGCGGAGTTGATTCAAGCGGTCAAGGTGTAAAAATAATTACCGAATTGCAATTCGAGGGAAAAAATGGTATATGGGTACTGATTGCTTCTATGCTAAATATAACATTAGACAATGCATGGAAACTTCTTCAGTTGGTTTCTGAAGACAAGATGGATCTACTTTTATTTACAAGAAATATTACTCGATACTATCTCAGATTTTCAACAAAGAAAAATGAAAAATCTAGAAATAGTGCTAGCATTCCTCAAGATATAGTTCATGATTCTAGTGGTCATTATTCCCAAAAGATCCAAAATCAACTTAGTGTACATATGCTCAGTGTACTCATCTGAGTACACCCTTCTAACTTTTTTCTCAATTATTCTTGTTTGTGTTTTTTCTTTAATATGTACTTCATAAACGTATTTTAGCTATTTTTTATTAAAACTTTTAAAAGTTTTAAGCTAGCATTATTTTGGGCATTAATGGGTTAAAACTAGAAACTAAAACTGGGACGAAACCGTGAATGCTAAAGCTATGTGCGAGCCACGTAACCGTAAGCAAGGATATCATAACCATCCTCTTTTCGGCAACGTTTATTGTATTGCACCTGATAAATCTTGATCTCTTGCTTTGATACAACTTCGTATGCAGGGGTTCTAACAATTTTACGACCAGTTTGTGCGTACATAGGTTCGATGCCATCTAACACTAAATACTTTAGTGTATCAAAATTAACAACCTGTGAATTTTTATAGTTTAGGGTAATCCCCTTAGCTTTACACACTGTCATGTATTTATTTTACTTGTAGAGTACACCCTAAACATATAAATCTTAGGAACCCCACTATATGAAACCATCTTCTATCAAAGCATCTTGGTTATAGAGGCAAGATTAAAATCATCCTTAAGATATTGATTTGATGATATTTAAATGAAAACATTAAAATAAACAAATAATTAAGATCCCATTAGTATTCCCGAAAAGATATATACCATAATAATCAAATTAATTAACAACGCAGTGAAATCAATTTTTTTTTCTATAGTTTTGATCATTATTTGGGTATCTACGTTGATTTATTATTTATTTCACATAAATGTTTGTTAAACAAGCTTGTCTTACAATTCTAATGCAGATTTAGGTTATATTTAATTTAAAAAATACAATTTTTCCATTTTTATTATCAATGAAATGTTATTACCAAATTATTGAACAAGCAGGTAAAATAAGGTTTTGAAAAGCACAGATGTGCAGCAATTCACCTAATTCACATTTTTTGTTACTACTTTGTCTGACTGGTGGTGTGATAAATTTTGGGGGTACCCGCAACGAAATATACGAGGAGTGGGGTTAAAAGCAATACATTAATAACTAATTAATCAGTAATCGAATAAAATTATGTATTAACCTTTCCGTAAGTCTATTAAAATGCAACACTTCCCTACAAGAATTCAAATTGTGTTTTATCATACTCATTTTGTCGAAAATCAATTTTACATATAAAGAGATTTATTTTGACTCCATCATAAAAAATCAATTTGGTAGGAAGTGAATGTTATTGATGCTTATTATTCATAAAATTTGGATCCCATTCTAGTAAATACTTTTTGAGTTGTCAGCCTTCAAATTTATATTGAGAAATATATAGACTTTAACCCTTTCGCTGCGAGCAAATGTCAAATTATTGCATAATAAGATCTGTTTCTCTTCACATTCGGTTATAAACACTCCAGAATGATACATGCCGATCCTTGGAGTGTTTCAATGACAAACTTCTAACAAATGGTACAAAATAAAGAACTATCTCTCTTATATTACGCTTAAGAAACAAATGCAAATAAAAACAGATTCTTCTCAGAAAATAATTTGTATAAAATTCGCACGAATCTCAAATCTTCAAATTGCGATGCATGTGACATAGTTCAAAACACGGAACTACGCACAATCCGTTATGGCACTCTTTACGAATAAAAGCACTATCTTTTCAGATTCCTTTTCCAATTTCCAAATTCCAATTTGGCGTTTCGTCTATTTGAAATTGCTGTCTTTGGGAACTGTCTCGCCATAAGGCGGTCCGAAACGTAATCTTCAATCATAGTGCAATTTGGAATTTTGCTAAAAGTACTTTCTTCTTTATAATTTCTTGGAATAGTACATGAGCAATAAGCAGGATCGTGTCGAGAAGATGGAAGAACACCTTTTTATGGCATTTTGTTGTTCGTCTAAAAATTCTAACGAACGCTAATACATGTAGGCATGACGATATGTCTACCTGAAGTTCTGACCAGTTTTCCCGTTTCTGTAGTACTATGATCATAGTACGTACTCAACGTATACAGTCGTACGAAAGGTGAAATCCCTGCGCTGCAACTGCTGAGCCATGTTTGTCATCTGCTTTGTATTCTTACGCACCGTTTCACATGTATTAGTCGATTTGTAGTATAACGAAAGAAAAAAATCGGGGCTGGTGTACCAGTTGTCAATATAGAATTATGTCCCTTATTTAGGCAGCCCTCCAACGACGTGATAACTACATCAGCCGATTTCTCGGGGCGGAGTTGATCACATTTGAAGTTGTTCCAGTGTAAACTACAAAGTCCAGTATGTACGTAAGCGAATCACACAATACGAAAACCTTCACTTCAAGACGATAACGTTTCGTAGGAATAAACTGTTTGAAAGACGGCCAGCCATTATACAACATGAGACTTTCGTCTTAGTTATAGTAGGGATTGCAGGAGTTTGCAAACTTGTTCCGCAAATGATCGATGATACTACGAAGTGTTCTCAAAGTACCATTGTACTTGGGATATTGTTCTTTTTTTGTTAGTATTTTCATACTCATGGTTAGTAGTTACTTATTTAGAAGTCCTGTTTCTCATTCTTTTCTTGTTGGTGTTGCGTTGTTTTGTGTAATTGTGTAGTCTGCAATCATGAGTTGTGGATATTTTTGGTGTTAAAAAAATAATAATAATAATTTAGAATTTATTTGAATATTTATGCTAATAGGTTTAGAAGTGCGTGTTGTTTAGCTAGGTGTAGCGTGTTGCGTGTAGTTAATCCGATTCGTTTTTTTTTATGATTGTGGACCTGAACAGGCTAAATTTGGCCTATCGTGCTAAAGCACTCAGGAACACTTAGGAGGATGCATAGAGGGATAATGAATTGCCAATAGATGCCTATAAACAGCTACCCTACATCTTCTCATGTCATAAGTGAGGGAAAACAGGAACTAGGAGATCATTCCAGAGTTTAGAAGCCGTGTGAAAAATGTGGATTGCGCCTTTGGTACGACAAGTGGAGATTTGTACTGCATACTGATGATGTGAATGAGCGAACCAGTGTTTCTCGCAAAGATAGCCGAGATGGTATCAAAGATATAATTCAACAAATAGCCGTTGTAATAACGATAATATAAAGAAAGAACTGAAACCATCCTTCTATGCTCAAGGGACTGTATGTGAGAAGTTAAGGACGGGTCATTTATAAGACTAATCGCTCTCTTTTGAATACGATCAACGATATCGAGAGCGTATTGGGGAGCACTAACAGAGGTGAGAATTATATTCCAGATGAGGCCGAATTTGGGCCTTATACAGCAGAAGGAGTTGTCGAGAGGTAAAGTACTGCTTAGATCTGTACAAAAGCCTATTTTACGAGCAGTGTTTTGGTAGCTGACAGAAGATGGTCAACCATGAGAGATTTGAAGATACAGTTACCAAACGAGTAATAGAGTCTGAAAACTTAAGAACTGAGCCATTCATACTTACAACAGGAAATGATCGATCTTTTTGGCGGACACAAGGCAACACTAAGTTTTGTTAGCATTAAATTTAACTAGATTATTGCTTCCCCATTCGAGATACGTTGAATGTCTTTGTTGATTGAATTTGCCATTTCAGCTTTAATTTCTGATTTGACATGGGTGGATTATCACTATGAGTAGACTGAGATGAACTACAGTGAAAGTGCTATCGTCAACAAAGAATGGATGGGGTTAGTTGTTGAAGAAATAAGGTCATTTATGTACAGCAGAAAAGTGTAGGCGCTATAACGGATCCCTTGGTCCCCGCGTTAATGCTAACTTCTTTTGACAACCATCAACTACGACACGTATTCGTCTTTTATCAAAAACTAGAAACCCAGTTGATGAGCGTATCATTTTCAAACGAGGTGAGTTTGGCAAGTAAACACTTATGCCAAACTTGGTCAAATGCCTTTGAGATATCTAAAGCGACTACAACTGTTTCACCGGACTGTCTACTGTATTGTTCCAAACTTGGGTCACAATGAAAGAAGATCAGGAAGACTTTGCCTAAACCCATATTGGTGGTCACTAAGGAGTTTGTTAGTTTCAAGGAACGTGAGCAGTTGCTGATTGATGGCTTTTTCCATGATTTTAGACAAAATGGAAGTAATGGCAATTGGTCGGTAGTTTGAGGGATCGGTCTTATCGCCTTTTTTGGGAATAGGTTGAACATTTGCTAACTTCCATGATGAAGGGAATTCCCCAGAAGACATAGAGATCGTATAGAGCTTAGATAGGACTGGTACTAGTTCGGGGGAACATTTCTTCAAGACAATAGCTGGGATACCGTCTGGGCCAGTCGCCTTATTGAGATCAAGCCTAATGATGATCTATTCTAAGAGCTTGTACCGAAAATGAATTGGTTTCATAGCGTATGAAGAAGAGTTGACTAGGGGCATATCTTTTCCAGAATCATTGAGGCACGAGTTTGATGAAAACAAATTCACAAAAGCATTGGCTTTGTCTACAGAATCAGCAACTACCGATCCGTCAATAGATATTAGGGGGGGGAATGAAGATGTTCTAAAGTTTTTACTAATGGCTTTAGCTAAAGACCAAAATTTACGACTACCTAAAGAAGATGTAGCTAGTTCATTGCATTTTCGTTGTTCGAACAACTTTTTAATTTGCGGGTATCTTGCGAGGTCGTCATTGAATGGACGGGGGGATACGGAGGGCATATGGAGCGTTATCTAGGGATTCTTCTCTCCTCGTAGAGGTCGTCAAGGTGTTGTTTTAGGACCGCAGGGAGGTGGGGGTGTTTGAATTTTAGTTTGGGTTTTTTCCATGGGAATTGAGAAAATCGGTAATTGAAAGTAGTGGCAAGGTTGGGATTGTGTCGGCGAAAATTCCTTTGTGTGCAGTTTCTTTGTAATGTCTGTATTCTGTGTGTGATGGGTGCTATGTTTGCGTGTTGTATTGTGAAGTCGTTAGGGTGCCTCCAACGTATCTTGTGTATGCGTCTGGGTATTCGGCGTTCACAGGTTTGTGTTAGTTTATACGGGCGCTCAGAAACCCATAACGGGGCGTATGTATGTTTTGTAGGTGTGTTGTAGTGTTTTGAGGTAGCAACCTCTGATTCCACCCCGGGGGGGCGCCCAGTAGGTTTACTCGGTTTCTTAACCTGTTAAGTATTCTTTGCACATCGGGGAGCCAATTAAGGGTTTTAGTGAAGAGGATTCCCAAGTAGGTGACTTCGCGTTGGAGTGGGAGTCTTTCTTGATTTAGGGTGAGGGAAACATTACTGTCGGCTAGCTTTGGGAATTTATCTTCGGTGTTTTTAGAATGTCGGAACAGGATTTGCTTGGGTTTTGTTCAGATTGACGGATACTCCACCGGTTTGCCCAGTTGGAAAAGTTCCGGAGGGTTTTGGATATGAGGCGAGAGGCCGCTCTGCTGTTCCGATTCACCGCCCAGAAGGCAGTGTCATCCGTAAACTGCGCGACAACTACTCCGGGTTATGTAACTTCAGGAATGTCCGAAGCGAAGATAGTGTAGAGGATCGGGGCTAAGGCAGAACCTTGCGGTACGTCTACTGTAGGTACAAACGGATCGGAGAATATGTTGCCTACTTTGACCTCAACTGACCGATTAGCCAGGTACGAGAGTAGGAGTTTGGAGAAGGGATCGGGTATGTTGCATTGCTTGTGATTGAATGCTCTGGTGGTCTCTGTAAGCAGCTTCAACAAGGGATCGTGACACGTTCGGTTGGGACAGAATCCGAATTGGCTGTTAGGAAGGAGTTCGTTAAATTCAAGGTGATCTCTGAGTCGCTTGGCTAGAATCTGCTCAAAGCATTTTCCGACGCAGCTCAGGAGGGAAATGGGTCTGCAGGAGGAGGGTGTGGTTAGGTCGGAGTGAGATTTGGGTATCATGACGGCGGAGGCCGATTTCCAGTTCGTCGGGAAGTGGGATAGGGTTAGACATTTGTTATAAATGTCGGAGAGTAATCGAAGGGCTGGGTCGGGCAGGTGTCGGATTTTGCAATTTAGACCGTCGTGACCTGGGGCTGAATTTCGTTCTTTTTTAAAATAAGCGTTGACCTGGTTGGGAATGATGGGGGCATATAATGGTTTCTCGTTATCCAGATGGATTTCAGGAAGATTAAGTGTACGGAATTTTTCAAGTCGACTCTCTAGGAAAGCCTTGAACTGTGTGTTGAATTGGGGATCTTCTGGGGATTGGAAAATGGATTGGATATTGTTGTTCTAAAAATAGAGCATTCGTAGCAGAAATAAAAATCGGTCTCGGGGCATAGTGTTTCCAAACGTCGGTGTTGAAGGTAGAGGCTATATACTCCAATATTCTTAAATCTGAGGTTTTTTTGTACGCGCCATCAGAAAATACATTTCTTCAACATTTGTCGACATTAGCCGAGAACGTAGCCGCAAATCTTCTTATTGTTGAAGAACGTAATCGTAAAACGTATTTGTCTCTTGCGTAATAAAATCCATTATTTCTTCGTGCAAAAAGACACTCCATTCCGGTGCTATTCTAGAAAAGGTCAGACGCATTATAACCGGATTTGCCGAACCGAATGGAAAAATATGTGGTTCGATCGCTTGTGCTTCCCAAGATAATTTACTATGCTTATCGTACAATAAATTGTCTTCGGGAACCAAATGTTGCAGGTCAGGCAATGCTTCTTTCACCCTGCCGCCTGAATTCACGTTAATTTCCTGATGAAAGATTTGCAATTCGTGTAATTCATTATCGGAGTCATTCAGAATCGCTTCTTGTTCAGATATCTTGTAAATCTTTTGTTGTGTAATAACGCAAATCGACGACGATCTCAAATGTACAAAGGCAACTGACGCACGCCGCATGCTGTATTTGCGTCTACAGACGACGGATACAACGAAAGGGTTACAGCGTAATGGACAGTGACTAGGGTGGAGCGATAATCGCAAAATTTTAAAAATTGTGGAAAATAGATTTGGAATACCTACCAAAAGTTACCTTTGGTAATGTTGATAGTTGACGCATCATCTCACTGTTATATTATATTATTTATTAGTTGCAATTAGTCGTGTTTTGATATAGCGTTAAGTCGTTTTTAAGTAAAATTGAACAGTTTTGTGGTTTGCGCTCGTGTCATTAAATATGAGTTCTGCAAAGATGTGTTATACTAGGCAAGATATTGTGTCCGTTAATGGTGCTCTGCAGATTTTAAAGTAACTTACTTCCTTGAAAGTCTGATCTTTAAAGTGTTATTTATGGACAAGGTATAATTTAAAACCTCAAAGTCAGGAAAGGAACCAACGGTATTTGAGATATCTAATTACTGTCTGACAAAATTTAAAGTTTTGGCAAAAAGCGTCAATTTCTACCGTAACACGAAACGTGTTTTACAATTAATAAAACCCTACACGACAAGTATTAAAAACTTTTGAGGTATCCGGATGTGAAGAAAAATGACAGTTACAAAATACGTGTCCAGGAATTTCAAACCGAGAACACTGGTCTGTTTGATATTAGCGCTTGCAAATGCGAAATTTTTTAACAATGTTCCTACGATAAGGAAAAAAAAAGTACCTAAAAATGAATTTTTTACTAGATCAGAAGGGGCCTAGAAAAGTGATTATTGGAAACCGCTAAGCTGATAAATAAGGCCAGCAGAATGAAAAAAGATATGGAAAGGAAAGAACTACAACAATACGTCCAACATGCAAGCGACATCAATTTATCAAGAAAGCGGAAGCCAGAAACTGATATCAAAATGGATCATGACTTACCTTCCACTTCCTATGACAGTATTGACAGTATCAATATGGCCAAATTTAATCTAGTTGACCGCTACGGACTATCGGATAGATCGGCAGCAGCAGAGGCAACGGCAGTGCTACACGACCATGGAATTGTTACTACAGCTAATACAAAAAACGTAATAGACCGAAGTAAGCTGAGAAGAGCAAGAGAGCAATCAAGAAAAGGTTTTACGCAAAACTCATAAGAAACTTTGAAGGCCATATACTTTGATGGAAGGAAAGATAAAACCTTCGTTATCGAAAATATTGAAGGCAAGTCCCACAGAAGAACCAAACTCGAAGAACATATTTCTTTAGTTCAAGAATCTGGCTCTATATTTTTAGGGTATACCGTACCCCTTTCCGGATCGGCTCAAAGCATTTGTCAAAGTATTGTCAACTTCTTAGAAAGTAAAGGATATAATCTAGGAGAACTAGTGGCAGTAGGATGTGACGGAACTGTGGTGAATACGGGAAGAAAAAATGGTGCAATTTCTCAACTAGAATTAAAATTAGGACGCCCTTTACAAAGATTTGTCTGCCAGATTCACGCAAATGAATTACCTTTAAGGCATCTTTTCCAGAAACTTGACGGTCAAACTACGGGTCCAAGAGCTTTTGCTGGAACTATAGAAAATCAAATACAGCAGTGCGAAAATATGCCAGTTGTCAACTATAACATTATTGGCTGTGAGTTACCAAAAGTAGATTTCCTTGACTTAAGTGCCGATCAGAAATATTTATTCGAAATTTGTGTTGCAGTTTCTACAGGGGAGTGCTCCGTGGATTTATTGAACCGAAGACCAGAAAAGTTAAGTAATTCTCGATGGCTCACTTTGGCCAATCGCATCTTACGACTTTATGTTAGTACCAAAAATCCAACCTCAGAATTAAAGGAACTGACCAAATTTATTGTCAAGGTTTATGCTCCTTTGTGGTTTCAAATTAAATGCAACTCATCGTGCGTAAGTGGTGCAAAGCATGTTCTACAAACAATAAAACGTAGCCGGTACCTGGAGCAAGATTTGAAAAGTGTTATAGACCCTGTAATTCACCGAAATGCCTATTTTGTTCATCCAGAAAATCTTCTGATATGTATGCTTGCACTTCGTTGCATTCTAAATGCAAAAACTAAGAGCAATACTTCAACCAATATCCCACCTTTTATTATTCCACAAAATAATTTCGACGCAGATAACTGTTGATGATTCATTGAAAAATATTATATTGGTTCTCTACAAACTTTGAAGTGGATGATTTAAAAATATATTTCCGGTTCTCAGAAAATCATCGAACATCGCTGCATTTCTGTCACAATAAGAGAGATGCGTGAAACTTGTCACCGAAGCAATCTTTATCAGTTGTTGGGTCACAAGAGAGACAGTTTTATAGAAAATGAATCAACTTATGCCAAAATTTGAGTCAAAAGACTACAAACAATAACTAATTAAAATGGATGAGGAGAGTGGGATGGAACTCGCCGAGCATTACCTCCCGTGGTGAGTTCTGGGTTGTTTAAACAATACTGAATATTCAATTATTCAATATTATTTTCATATATATATATATATATATATATATATATATATATATATATATATATTAATATCGTCACTGCTTGAAAATGCTATTGTGAACTTTAGGGCAAAAGCATTATGTTGCTGAAAGAAGGTCCAAAACATCGGAATCTACTCGTTTAAAATCAGTCTGTTAAATAATTTTCGAACTCTTCATTGAAATAGTTAAACCAATTTAATTGCGTTTCCATGTTGATAAGTATTATTTAGTGCCAGCAAGAACAATGCTGGTAAGAATTAGTTCACATTTTGCAGCGGATGTTAATTACATGAAACGCATTTACGACCTTTAATGGATAGTTAACAATTAAATTATTATTCAACATTTTATTACTAAATAAATAGTACCGAAATTGCATAATTGATTATTTTGATATTACATGTAAATTAACAATATATCTTTATTAATTGTTCTAATATATTACTTAACCTCAAATTTTGATTAATTTTAACATACATGATAATACAATATCACGAAATTATTTAGTAATATTTTAACTATTAATCTATTGCATGACTTTGTCACTCTATAAAATTTGGAATACCTGTAACCCTTTTTCGATATTACCATGTTAGTCAAAGAGGAAACTAATGGAAATGCTTGTAAGATATAGCTCGTAAATATGACGCCATTTGTTCCACAATTTTCTTACCTAATGTTGAATATCATAGTGGAAGAAGGGATTATTATAGAAGAACTGACTAATGTAAGTAATATCAGGCATGACATAGAAATAATACAATATAATAAAAACGATGAGACAAATTTATTACCTGTACATGATGATATGGAAATTGAAATAGAAAGGTTACTTCACAAGAACTGCATAACTCAATTGGAGTACAACAACAAACAAATGAGATAGCATCAGATGGAAAGAACGATGATAACTGAAACAAGATGCAAACATTTTGAGTAATATTTCTAATAATTTGGAAACAGTTATTGAAACTAACCATACCCCTGATGTAGGAGAACAAAATTATTCTGATGGAAACGCAGAACAGCCTACAACCAAAAAAATTCAAGAAAAAAAACAGGAACTTAGGTTGTTGGGTCAAAGGTATCAAAGCACAAAACGTTAAAAAATTCTATATTTTGACTGAAAGGAAACGACATTAGTCAAATCAATTTCATAATAAAACTATGTAATTTCATCTAAAATTTTAATAAGTTATAGACGCTCACTTGCTCTCATTAAATACTTGATAAAACAAGCCATACTCAAATATCTTTTGTAACATTGAAATCTGATCAAACAAGGTATCCAATTTTTTTTCTACTTAGAAGCAAAAAGATTCTTGAATTCTTCAAGTGTATTAACCGAAATGGTATACAATTTTCCTTATGAATCCAAAAAGCAAGTGGAGTGAAATAGGTGGTGCTAAAATCCCAAAACTGGACAAGACCAATAATCAAGTCTGGAAAGCTTGGTTAACTGATTTCTAAGTTCTCCATAACTGGGCCGGACTTCCATCAAGCTGAAACCAAGAATGTCCTTCTTAAATTCACTGGAATGTCTTCCACAATTTTCAGGCTTGGTGTCAAAACTTGTAGGAAATTTTCTGGTTAAAAAATTGGCAAGTAAGGTCCAAACACGTGTTCCATTCAAAGCCTCGCAAGACATTTGTACTAAATTCATGTTGAAAACTTCTTGGTCAAGTCAGACTGAATTATGTGCCAGATTAATGGAAAGTTACGATACAACAGAAAAATAGGATTCATCAGTCCACAGTATGTTCACCCGGAATTTCTATTATTTTCAAAGGTGTTAGGTGTCCTACAATAATTAGGTCTTCGTACACGTAAACGAACATTACAATGAACAACTTCAATGATATGTTCTTGAACCTTAACAAGACGTAACTTTATTTTGGAAATACCAAGAGAGCAGCAGTCTCAGTATTTTCGGGTTTAGATTTTATTTCACTCAATATAAAAATCAATTATTTCGTCCATGGTTGTTCTGTCGGTCCAATAACATTTTCAAACCCTGGTTAACAAATCGAAAATACATAATATCACAATTGAATGATGAGGTTGTATTAATTTGGAAATATTCCGATAGTCAGTGCTTCTACCTAGAAGCTTTTGCGAACCCATAATTTAATGCAGATTACCTAATGAATGAGACAGGCACGAATCAAGTACCCTAATATCAAATATCTAGATTATCATTAAATAACTTTTGAACTTAATTTCCAGCAATTATAGTGTCAATTATTCAAGATAAGCAGTTCCAAAGTGAATACTGTCGTTTCACGTATACAATTAAGTAATTTTTAAATTAAGGCATTCGGAAGAATTTGCAATAAGTGCACCTAAGTTAAATTAAGACTTATAGACCTCCTGGAAAGTTAAAAAGAAGTTTTAAATTTACAAAGTGTCTAATTTATTATACTAGTGTTATTTATTTATTTACAAATGTTATCTATAATTTGATTATTTCATAATATTTTGTAAGTATTTTTTCATTATATTAGTTTGTTTTAGAATTATTGTTAATTTTGATTTTCAAAAGTCTTGTAGAGTTATGTTTAAATAAAATAGATTCCTGAACTTTTTTTAAAGCATGATAATAAGCGTCTATAACTTATTAAATTTATTAAAATACATCATTTATCAATTATAATACATAATTTACAAAATATTGACCGCTAAAATAAAATTATGCATTTCTTTATACGAGGATAATAACAATGGATACTAAAAAACCGATAACCTACCTATTTATAAATGAAAATGTATTTGAAATTTTAAAGAAACGATCGTTAGGTACTAAAATGGCTCTAAATGTTTTATTATATCTTTTTATTAAAAACTTTATATTCAATTATTCACATAAAGCATTACTTAACTTAGTACCACATCAAACACTAAATTCAAAATAACTCGGAAACGCACAGGAATTTCGAAACAGAAGAAGGTACATTATTTTTGTTAAACTGTATGTAGATAATGAAAATAACAGTTTTCTTAAAATTAGTCATTGGCGTAGAAGTTCTGTTTATGAAAGGGGTTGAGCACCCCTCCACTCCGCCACTGTGCAAGTTTGTGAACATTCTTATCGCTTGTTTTATGCTTAATTAATAGACATTATCCCAACATGATAAATCTAAACATTCGTTTATGAGTTATAATGAAAATTTGAAAAAATTATATTCAACACCTGTATCTCGAAACGAAGCCTTCTACGACATATGTTTATAGACTTTTCTTTTAGAAACATGTGTTCTATCTCCTGTTAAAGTTTGTCTACAAAAACTGACTCACCCTTATATATATATATATATATATATATATATATATATATATATATATAAATGAATATTCAGAATATTGTTGAAACAAGAGAAAACTGTTGTTCGACGTACTCTGTTTAAATATTTATTTAAAAAGAAAGCAGTTTTGGGCATTAGTAGAGTAGACTGGGTAGAGGATGAAAATTACATATTTCAATTGGTTGTTATTCTTACAATAACTAAAGTACTTACTACTACATTTGAACTATAAAATCATAAGTATGTATTTTTTATTTTTTATTTTTTCAAAGTCCCGGTAGAGAGGCAGAAGATGAAAAACTTGAAAAACCGAAAATATGACATTAGTTTTGTAATCAATTGCAGCAGTTATTTATTAAGGTTTTCAAACTTTCATGGTCCATGTTTGTATTTCTCGTTCAAAATGTAAAACATATTTAGGATACAAAAGAAAAGGCAAATGAAAACAAAACTTTGAGATTTTAATTATACTTAAATTAAACTAATAACATTTCTTGGGTTTAAACTAAATTTATCCAAAACTTTCTTCACTATGCAGTCCTGATTTTCCTTCAAAATTTTCGATGCACACTCATCAAACACAACCCAGTGAGTCTGTCATCACCCATTGTACTCCTGAGCCAGGTTTTACCCTTCGCAGGGTACTGAACGATCTTTCCACGGTAGCAGTAGTGGATGGGAAAGCACTTAATATTAGCAGTGCGTGCCTTGTTGCAGGAAAAAACATTAGCTTCCTCCAAAAGTGCAGCCACTTCAATGTCCTTTAATTTGTCTTCTGCTAAATTCTTTTCTTCCACATATTGTACCACAAATCTAATTCTGCAGAGACATCACCCAACTTATAAAATTCCATGAAAGATTCTGCATTATTTTTGAAATCTTTTGAAGCCATTTTGAGCATGCTTGAAGGATGAAGATAAGTTAAAGCAAAAGCAGGTGTATTTTCGTTGGAGAATCTAGCATCCAAAGACGAAGTTAAAGAATCAAGATAGGGGATGATTATTGACCGCTTCCAGTATTCAACTGCAGACTCAGATGGTGGATTACTTCTGTGTACTTGCTTTTGAGTGACTCGTGGTACTGACAACTCAACCCCTACTTTCTCTGCGATATCAAGTGATTTTTTAAATAATTCATAAGAAACATTTTCGACATCTTGTCGATCTTCTTTGATTACATCTAGAATATCATCAATATGTTTCTTCACCATAACCAAATCCATAATTTTACCTTGTAAAACGTTTACAACGGGTTCCAAAATTGCAGAGTATCTTGCAATTATATTTAAGCCTAAGATGAATATTGGTTTAGTAACTGCACAGTGCAATTGGTAGGCAGATTTTCTTGTTGCATAGTTTCCTTCGACAGATAGATGTTCTAGTGCTTTAACAATGTCAGTGAAGCTTTCTGAAAATTTTTTTATGCTCTTACATTTTTCCGACCATCTGGTCTCATAGAGCCTTGAAAGATTTGGAACCGATTTCCTACGGGCTGGCGATTCACGAAAGAAGGTTATTGTGTCTTTAACCTTGCAATTGTGTTTCTTATTTCTGGTAGCTTGCTAGTATCATTGACCACAAGATTTAGTCTGTGGCTGGAGCAATGGAAAAATAAAGATTTAGCGTACTTTTTTTTAAGAATGGCCTGTACACCACCTTCTTTGCCGGCCATCGTGGAACACCGTCAAATCCGAATCCCACACAATTATCGGCGGAAAAATTATTATCTTCTAAAAACTTTGAATTGCGCTAGCGATTGTAGAAGCATCTTGACATTTTAACTCAATGTAGCCTACAAATTCCTCCCTGATTATTTTTGGCTTTCATCATAGAACCTTAATCCAATAGAAAGCTGCTCTTTTCCAGCGATATCTGCTGTTTCATCAGCCATTACAGCATAAGCTTTTGCCCGTTTACAGTCTTCGATTATTTTTTCTTTGATAACTTCACCGCATAATTGTATGATCTCATTTTGAATTGTTGGTGAGGTATAGACTGCGTTTTTTTGACATTTATCCAAGTGGCTCTTTAGCTTCTCATCACCAGAGTCAATCCTCAAATTTAAAAGGTCAAAGAAAACTCCCTCATTTCCTTGTTTTCCTCTAAGCGGCAAATCATGAATTCCACAAAATATTATGCATGAAATAATTGCTGACAATATTTGTTTATTTTATTCAATCGTCTTATGGTGCCCTATTTGCAACTGGACATCAACAGGAGCATTTTCAAGAAATGCTTTTGCAGCAGCTGTTGAAGATTTGTGGTAATGGCTGCCAACGTGCTTTCTACAATCTTCATGTATATCCTTAAACTTCATGTAAGGCCTTACCATAAATGATCCCAAAACTCCTTTAACTGTAGCAATTCTTGGCGGAAATAAAACACAATACAAACATAGAGCACCTTGGAGTATATTGATCTAACCAGCGATGGTTAAATTTTCTTTTCAAGTGAATGGCATCAGAAGCAAAATCGTAATTGGATGATGGAACCCAAGGGTTTGTCAACAATTCCTTCTTTTTTTCAGAAGGCAAGTTATTGGCACAACTAACATAACGACCAATGTCATTCTTCGCGTCGCGTTCTTCAGTTTGTTTAGAGGTCCAAGTTCCAGAGACAGCTTCATGTAGATTTGAAGAACTACTTGAGCCTCCTTCAAAAATAGATTCCGATTTTGGTGTTCCGACCATTTTATTTTCATCTTCATCACAATCATTGCTTCCACTTCCACTACTGTCATCATGAACTTTTTTCCGTTTTAGAGATTTTTGACCTAAAAATAATAACCTAATATCATTCTTGTTCTTAGTCCCTAGTATAAAAATTAGTATAAAACAAAACTACCATGTAATGATAGCTTATAATGTGGATATACTATATCCGATGTTAATATTTTTTCTCTAGATTAAAAACACAAAATGAAATTAATAGCACGTATAAAGTGCTGTTTGATCTTTAATATGTGAAAATTTCAAGTTTTTATATTTAGTCCCATTTGAGATATCAGCTGTCAAAATCGGTGCATTATTGTAATTTTTGTTATAATTAGAAGGCAAAAAAGTGGACATCATAATAATGAAAAAGATATAAAATTATATTAAAATGCACAGAATCTTTTGCCAAAGCTAATAAAATTGTTTCACAAAGATACAAGCAAAGAGTAAAGAGCAATTGGCAATTTTGTAAAGGGCTGCAATTGAATTTTTTCCAAACGTTGCGATACAAATAATTTTGAACAAAATTAACATCGGATATAACATATCTACATTATAAGCTATCATTACATGGTAGTTTTGTTTTATTTGTGCTGGTCGAGCAACCAATTTTCAAATTTTTGGACCATTTCTAATGGAATGACTCTAAAGTTTTAATTAAAATTTAATTTTCTACTGAAATTATTTAACTTACCTTTTGTAACCAATTTCTTATATCCATATTGTCTTTTCTGTGATTTCTTTATTCTGTGGTAAAACTATTGTTACGGATTTTCCTCTTGTTTCTCAGGCAATAATTTAACACTGATAACTATTCACACCAACTTTATTTAAAACCAATAAAGTTAACAAAACAACACAAATATTCACTTTCTCAACACTTTTAACTATTCCGCTTTTAAATCTCGCGCCTCGCTTTCTATTCGCCGTATGCAACTTCGTATCCTGCACTATGTACTGTACTGTACTGTCTGTCTGCGCCGGATAGGCAATTTTATATACCCTTTTGAGCCTAGAAATTGCCAGAACATTCGCATCGCCGGTTCCCGTATATTCCTCACTTGTATCTCGATTTTCTCGAAGAAAACCAGTGGCGTTTCGTTACACTATTAAATAGGACACTGTCGCTAGATAAGAGCACTTACACACCAACTCAATAGTTGTTGCAAAAATATTGTCCTATGTTAGGATTTGGAGCAAGTTGTGTTTTAACCACTTGATAGTTTTGCACGAACTGCACTCGGGCGTGACATTTTTCCGTACACTGACGATCCCGAGTCTCGTTCAGGCAACTTTTGTTTTAACTTGTTTTAACTTGGTGCAGGTCTTACGTACGTTATAAGAGTATTTATTTCGGATTCTGATGTAGGATTGTGTATTGAATGTTTCAAAATATTTCACACTAAAACTACTTATTGAGTAAATTTATTTTAATTAATTAATAGGATTAAAAATGTAGTTAAATGAAAACAAAAAAAGTGACAATTTTTTACTATTTTCTCAAAATGTCCGACTGTTAAGTGGTTGAATCGAACACTAAAAATTGACGTATCCTGAGAGTAAATCGAACACTCATTTTATCTAATTCTGGTGTGGGACAATTCTGGTGTGCACCAATGCATTAAATGCATAGATCGAAAACGTTATTAATATATATTTAGCACTATGTCAGTTTTTCAAACAGCTTTTTTTTGCTGATGAAATATATTTTAGTGACAAAGGACACGCGAATAATTTTATTTATTAGAGCTTATTAATTAATTTTAAAATGTTCATAAAAGCAACCAAACGACCACAACAACACAAAATATATAAAACAGATAACAAAAAATATGCAGAAAGAAAAATATGTATATTTTAGATTTAGTTTTTGTTTATTAAAATTTAAAAATTATTTAATTTTTTTGCTCTTCCAGGGGGGCAGTTGCCCTCCCTGCCCTTCGCTGGCTACGCCCATGTTTGTAATACCAATTGGCAACTTTTTCGCACTATTCCAAAACGATTTTCGAAATTTTGATTTTTCGCTCCACGTAAGAGGAGATATGAATAAGTTTAAATACCCGTAACTCTTGCTCCTATTTGATAATGTAACATGACACGAACATAAGAAGTTTTGTGCTGTCACATTAATATTATTGTTATTTCGATATTTTTAGTTTATCTTTTGGAAATATTTATCTAATTGTCAGCTTAGTTATTTATGCGTAAGGAATTTTATCAAACTTTCTATCAGACATCCTAATTATTTTTGCTAATTTTCTCTTCCCGTATATCGCAAAATAGAAAAACAACACTCCCAAATTATACAGATGCCAAGAAGTCACATACTTATCGCACATTTTTTGCAAATATCAACGAAAAGTAAATAATTTTTACAATCACAGATGTAAATGATCGTATACAATAAACATGTATAAATGAGATTTATGGTGTAGAAAAACAAAATCGACCTACATACTAATTACACAGTTGGTCGCGTCTGCGAATTTATGTTACCTTCCCACAATTTTTTCTGACCTAGTACCTTTATGAAGATATAATTTTTATAACAATCGTTAAAATTATTACAAATGGTACAGTTAGACTCGCTACTAACACAGAAAAGGACGATGTACGTATCCAGATAACGAATAATTGACTTTTAATTTTAGACCTTGTAGATTTTTGTAATTTTCTAGAATGCTATCAATTAGTCGGTAAAAACACCTACGTTTATTGTGAGCAGTCGCGCCAGGTCACTACATATAAGGCTAACGTTTTTTTTCCTTCTTACTTAAAATTATCATACATTACACCATATCTTTCATGTTGTTCAAGTTAAAAAACATAATTAATGTTACATGTTAAATTCTGTTTCAGTAAAACCATTTTAATTATGTACCCTGTAGATAAACCTGTTTTTCATTTTCTATGATTTCGTGGGTATTTAATAATTTTTGTTAAATTGATGATTTTCTGTCATGTTTAAAAATTACTACCGCAAGTTTTGTATGTAAAAATAACAGAAATGAGAATTGCGTGGGAGCAAATGTAAACATTATTGTAAATTCTCTCAATAATGACTTACCTTAGGTATCTATTTAAATAGTTCCAAAATATTTACACCAAATTTGAATATAAAAGTTGATTAAATTGCAATTTATTGTTAAGGACCTCCCATTAAAGTGTATTTGTCGTAAAATTCTTGTTTTTAAAGGGCGTTGACATTATGTTAATTTAATACGCGTTAATTTGCAATCGTGAATCTGCTTATGCAATCATCAGTAAGATCGTCTACATTTGCAAAAGAAAGAGCTAAAACGTTTTAGTTATCTGTAACTTTGTAAGAATTTATAATGGTTATGTTAAATATGAGAATTTGCATACTAAAACCTATTTTTTGTTCAAAACCATGTGTTGGTGACGCTACTGTCCATTCGTGTACACAAAACAAATGCTTAAATAATTAATTCTGCTGTATTATTTTTGTTACACTAGCTATCGTGCAAGCGTATTAAGGGGTTGCCAACTGCAAACGGATGTGGCTCGCTGCACTTACCGTATCTCTAAGCTCTACTGCGATTGGAAGTTATCGATAGAAGGTCTTGCACTGAGATTGATTACAGAAAACAAGGTAATGGCGCATTCAGTAAATTATTAACTCTTTTCAAAGAAAAGGTACGCTAAGATTTGTTTAAATAGCTCATTAAATTTATTTTAATTGAAAACAATGAACAAGCAACCGTTACGTAAATTTAAATAAAATTAGCAACGCTACTTGATGTTTGTACAAATAAATAATTTTACTTAAACTTTTCTTTTCGCACTCGTATATTTTGCATAAACGCTTATTATTACCAAAGTAAGTAATAATTAATAACCAAATAGTATTAAACCAATTTTAAAAATACACTAAAAGAACACAAACAAATATTATGAATATTATATTATTCTTCTAATCCACTTCTTCCATTCCTTCCGGTCCCTTGCCAGTAATTTAATTTCTTGTCTCGTCTTTCCTCTCTTTTTTCCAAGTATGTCACCTTGTGTATAAATTTTAAGGATCACAGGGTAAATAGTTGGTTTTGTTCTATCTTTTTTTTATTTCGAATTTAAAAGAGAGTAAATTTTTGCGAGCTTTTATTTGATCGCTTTTTTTTGTGTTTGGAGAGATTTATAAATGTAATTTTTATTTGTGAAATTACGTTTCACTCACAGATGACACGGACGTTACGATTAGATTAATGTTAGAGTATTTTTGTGTACCGGGTGGCCAACTAAGAATGGCTGTCGGCCATATCTCAGGAATGGATTATAGCACAGGTTCGGAAAAAAAATTTTTATAACAAAAGTGGCCTCGAGAAACGTCTGGAAATTGTTTTCAGAATTGTAGGTCCACCGCTAGAGGGCGTATTTGACGATACACAACAGAAAATAACTCGGGAATCTGCTGAACCAATATATATCCCTTTTATTCGAAACGGAGATCACTTACTCCACGGTAATTCGATACTCCCCCAGTATGTAATAACTTATTCCACCTTATAACTAATTCCACCTTATAACTACCCCTCTCGCATATGTTGCGATCATCGCAAACCAACAAAAAACGTGAGTCCTGCTTTCTATAGCATCTCTAATAGAACTAAATACTACCTTATTCAGAAATCGCCATTTTACATACTAACTCTTGCCTTATAGCTAAATAAGCCTATCATAAAAAAAGAATCCGTTGAATTTTAAGCGCAGTAAAAACGATACTCAACACGAAAATAATCGAGAGAAAGAAATTACATCATGCGGCAATTGCAAAGTCAGCTTCCTGCAACTGACCTAAAATGTTATCGCTAAATCATTTTTCTTTAATACTTATTGTAGCTAAAATAAATTCGACATTACTCGTGGACGTTATCAGGAACAAAATGCTTTTAAATTTCAAACCTTGGATAATTTATATCGTTTGCAGAAGAGGTGTTGAGAGACGTTGAAATCGATAGCCGAACGAGCATTAGACGAATAAAAGTAGCCACTGGAACAAGCAGGACCACGATTTCGAACATTCTTCAGGAAAATGAAATGCATCCGTATCATCTTCAACCCGTTCAGCACCTTCTTCCCGGCGATTTGGCTCCAAGAGCTCGGTTTTGTGAGTGGATGATCACACATAATGATAACATTCCAGTAGAAGTGAGACACCTCACCTTTCACTTTTTGACGTCATTTGACCTTGGGATTCCCCACGCTCGCCCACGTGGGGGCCCGGATTTTCCACACTTATTTTTACACGCTTACGTGTAGGACGTATTTTTTCACCCCTATTTTTACACATCCACGTGTGAGACCGTATTTTCAACCCTTTCTTCTCGAAGGCCCTTTTCAACCCTAATTATTTTTACTCGCTTACGTATAGGTCGTGTATTTTCACCCCTATTTTTTACACACCCACGTGTGAGACCGTTTTTCAACCCTAATTATTTTTTACTCGCTTACGTGAAGGACCGTATTACCTTATTTTTATTATTTCTTTTGGGGTTAAACCTTATGGTTGTATTAAGGACCTTCCGCCATCTTGGATTTTGACGTCACAAGACCGCCTACGTGTGAGACCGTATTTTCAACCCTTCCTTTTCGAAGGCCCTTTTTCAACCCTAATTGTTTTTTACTTGCGTACGTGTGAGACCGTGTTTTCAACCCTTTCTTTTCGAAGGCCATTTTCAGCCCTAATTAAAGTTTTTGATTTTTAATGGCGTACGTGAAGGACCGTATTTATTACCCTTATTTTTGAGATGGTGATCTTTTAATTATTTTTATTAATATAAGATGATCTTTAATTATTTTTTAGCCCCTGGGAAATGATGTAAAAGATAGTTTATTTAATTTTGTGTTTTACTATTAACATTTATTAGAACTTGTTTTATCAGATATTATTTAAAGAATTGATTAGATAATAATAATCACGTACACATTGACTGTATTTCCCATTTTACTTTATTAGCGTATTTTTTACCAGATTGTTATTACATTTATTTTAATGCCTATCTACAGGTTGTTTAACATACGAAATTTATTTATACACTGATTACATGTTAACACGTTTCGCCGAAGAGTGCAATTGTATGCGTGTCCCAACATAATGTAACTTATAAAATGATCTTAAAGCTGTAATATGATAGATTACAAGCTTTTATAATAATAATTAAAAAAAAATATTATTAGAGTTGATATGCCGTTTTATTTCAAGTAATTGTTTCAATATATATAAAATGTGTAAGTGGACCTGTATTATTTGTTGTAATATGTGTTATTACACTTTCTTTTTAATTACCGGTTGTAACCTTCTACTTACATAACTTCAACTTATGCACGAATTAATAACGACCTCCACTAGTTTATAACACAATCTATGCTATGTAGCGTATTTTTTATTTACACCCGTACTTCTATAAACTATTAACGCTCCATTTTAATGGGGCGATCAACTATCTGAAAAAGGTTAACTGTTAAAGTATACGATGAAGATCGTTTAAAGCAAACCTTGTATTATTCTTATATACGAATGATATTCAAAAATACTAGTATAATTAACATGAAGGTTTATAAATCTACATCCAGAACAAGGAAACAGTTTTTAAACACAAAGAATTTATCTGTAAGGGGCAGACAATGCTATTACATAAGACGTTTTTTACAAAAACGTGGTTATTCCACATTGAGAAAATTGTTAGTCATGAGAAACAAGTTGGTCTTGAAGTTAGCCTTGAAGTTAGCTAGTCATAGGTTTTGAAGTTTACCTTAAAGTTAGCCTTGAGCAACTTTTATAAAAAATGTACACTTGAGTTTAAGCTGACGTATATTGGTTTATGTCTATTTTTATTATGCTAAGAAAAAATGTTATTAAAAAATGTTTTCTATTAATTACCGTTTGTAGACTATATGTTTTATCTATACACGAAATTTTATTTCACAACAGCATACTCATTCTACCTTGAGAAAATTGTTAACCTTGAGAAACAAGTAGGCTTGAAACTCAAAAAAACTCCCTGTTACCATTCTCGTCAATGTAGATAGAGGTCCAATGCTGGTCTGGTTTGTTTGCAGGATCCGTGTTTACGATAATCGCACACGGTCGAGGTACGTATCTGGGTAGTTGATTAGAAGCACATACAAGTCGAAAACACATTCTTCTTGTGGCTGGGGGGATCGATTTCAAGCATCTCAACACTTGTACCGCATACATCTTTGTGGATTTTTTATCAGATGGGATTAATAGCAACGTCAACTAAACGTTTTTTAAAAAATTTCTAATCTGAAAATAAGAGTGACGTAATCTATTTTATTTTGAAATTTCATAGAGAGCATCACCATCATCGAGATTTTGAGATACTATCATCTCATCGTCTTCACCTTGAACGATTATATTGTAACAACCTATAAAAGTAGCTAATAATCCCTGACAGTTTTTATCAGACATTATTACATGGACATGAGGTTAGCCCTAAATTAAATGGTTTCAACGCTGCTCTGGGAATGCTGCACACACTTAAAACCTTTAAGTCCGCTCGCAGAAGTTGTACCGTATTCACTTTCTTCAATTTTTATCTGCACTCTGTTTCGAGGCTGTAGTACGTTTTTCTAATACATAAACAGAATTTTCAATACTGTGATACGTGTAACAGCAAAACACATTAGCTAGTTAGTTTCACCTCTATATTACTTTACATGCAAGCCTGATCTTACCATAAATAAAAACTCTAATAATATTTTTTTTTAATTATTATTATAAAAGCTTGTAATCTATCATATTACAGCTTTAAGATCATCTTATAAGTTCCATTATGTTGGGACACGCATACAATTGCACTCTTCGGCGAAACGTGTTAACATGTAATCAGTGTATAAATACATTTCGTATGTTAAACAACCTGTAGATAGGCATTAAAATAAATGTAATAACAATCTCATTGGTAAAAAATGCGCTAATAAAGTAAAATGGGAAATACAGTCAATGTGTACGTGGTTATTATTATCTAATCAATTCTTTAAATAATATCTGATAAAACAAGTTCTAATAAATGTTAATAGTAAAACACAAAATTAAATAAACTATATTTTACATCATTTCCCAGGGGCTAAAAAATAATTAATTAATAAAAATAATTAAAGATCATCATCTTAAAGCTATCAGCTTAAGAATTTCCCCTAGGATAATTAATTAATAAAAATAATTAAAGATCATCATCTTATATTAATAAAAATAATTAAAAGATTACCATCTCAAAAATAAGGGTAATAAATACGGTCCTTCACGTACGCCATTAAAAATCAAAAACTTTAATTAGGGCTGAAAAGGGCCTTCGAAAAGAAAGGGTTGAAAATACGGTCTCACACGTGGGTATATAAAAAATAATTAGGGGTTGAAAATGCGGTCTCACACGTGGATGTGCAAAAATAGGGGTGAAAAAACACGTCCTACACGTAAGCGAGTAAAAATAAGGGTGGAAAATCCGGTCCCCCACGTCAAAATCCAAGATGGCGGAAGGTCCTTAATACAACCATAAGGTTTAACCCCAAAAGAAATAATAAAAATAAGGTAATACGGTCCTTCACGTAAGCGAGTAAAAAATAATTAGGGTTGACAAACGGTCTCACACGTGGGTGTGTAAAAAATAGGGGTGAAAATACACGTCCTATACGTAAGCGAGTAAAAATAATTAGGGTTGACAAACGGTCTCACACGTGGGTGTGTAAAAAATAGGGGTGAAAATACACGTCCTATACGTAAGCGAGTAAAAATAATTAGGGTTGAAAATGGCCTTCGAGAAGAAAGGGTTGAAAATACGGTCTCACGTGGATGTGTAAAAATAGGGGTGAAAAAAATACGTCCTACACGTAAGCGTGTAAAAATAAGTGTGGAAAATCCGGTTCCCCACGTGGGCGAGCGTGGGGAATCCCAAGGTCAAATGACGTCAAAAAGTGAAAGGTGAGGTGTCTCACTTCTACTCATTCCTGTTACACTCTTTTGTAGTGCAACTTTTTCTCGGGATGCAGTGAACAATAGTCACAATAGCACGTTTGGTCAGATGAAAATCCTCATGAAATTAGTATTACCGGATTTCAACATCGCTTCACGGTAAATGTTTGGGCTGGGATTATCGGAGACAGCCTCATAGGACCCCAAATTTTTAACGTCGCTTAAACTTCGAAATGTACAAACAATTCTTGGCAGAAAATTTACCAGCATTGCTTGAACGGAGTTTTTGCACAGAAAATTTCCCAATCGATGGATTGGTAGAAACGGATCTGTACATTGGCCGCCAAGATCACCAGATCTCACACCTTTAGACTTTTATATGTGGGGCCATGTTAAGTCATTAGTGTACGGGCGGAGTACACCATCTTCAAGAGAAGAATTGATTGAACGAATTTTTGATGCATTTACCAACATTCGTGACAATTTCGTAAATATCGAATAGAAAAGAGAGCTGTGAAGGCATGTGGCATTAAGTGTGGAAGTTGGTGGATCTCGTTTTGAACAATTGTAACCATTTTTCTTTATCACAGCGTTATTTTATGTGCATTTTTGTGCTATGTTGTGTTCTTGTTAATTTGTTAATGAAAATCGTTACTAAAAGTTTTGTTTTAAGATAATTTTAAGATTTAGGCAGCTGTTAAAAGCACTATCATTTGTTACTTTTACATTTTACTTCAACCGCCCATATCTCCTAAGGGGTTAGGAATTGGGAAAAATTATATATAAATTATAATTATAGTATACGAATTCTTTGTAGTTCCCCGCGGACACCCTGTATAAAATGGTTTTCTATCGCAATATTTTAAAATCGAATACGTTTTTATTGTATTTACAAAGAATTAATTGAAAAAAACTGGATCTTGAGCAATCCCACCATAGTCGCTTATATGCTAATTTCCAACCTATAAAAACAGTGCATTGTTATCAATTTTATTGCGTAATGATAATAAATGTTATGACAAAAACCACTTTTGATTTTATCAGTAAAAATCATAAATACCATCGTTGTAAAATAACCATTTAGACTTTTGCTCAAGTAGGAATAAACGCCAAGTATTGCAAGGGACAATGATTTGTTACTAAAAGTGTAGTACTTACTAGACAAGACATATATAATTAAACAATTAGCTAAAAGCCTGCCTAAAGATGATGTAAATAATCATAAACCATTTGTGAGGTTATGAGTATCACCATTTAAGTGAGAATGCATTAAAAGTAATGATTGTTATTTAGCAACTCTCCTGCAATCAAATATTGACTAAGCGAAATCATAAATTTAAAAAATGTTACTTTGCAACCATTGCGACTAAAGAGATAACTTAAAAAAGCATTAACAAGACATTCACGAACCATAACGGATAATAAAGTATTCGTATTGTCAATAAAGAATTGCCATTATTCGATAAGTGCTCGCTTATAGCATCATGCATTCGATTCTTTGATACGTAATTGAATACATGAGAGTTGATGGAATGCGGGATCAATGGATGCCCATCGGCATTCGACCCTTAACTTTTTTCAATTTTATTTCTACGCAATCACCCACAACTATTATTTAACACTGTTAATAATAATTGGGACTTTCTTTTATGTAATCTAATATGAACCTGCCTAATTCTTTATGTCACCCGAATGCACCATCTATCGTCACGCTGGATGCCCATGACCGCGAACGTGCTTTCCCTCTTTGGATGATGACAAGTGCACTGTCATGCTCAAGAAGATACAATAACTTCTTTTATTTCGTTGGTATTTAACCCATTACATAATTTTTAGGAATTTCGTAAACGTTTTTTAAACAACCGCATCTTTTTATTTATCATTATTTTGTTATTACGGTAATGGATTTCTGCAATAAAGATGTTTTCAATCGCAATACTGTACATGAGACAAAAAAGGTGAAGTCAAGTTTACGAATGTGATTTATTAAAGAAGATTTCAGTTAACCATCAATAGTTCTATAATTGATCTATCTCTTGGGCATTAGGGATAAAATATAACTTTTAAAGTTTAAAATTTTAAATAATTTTTTACACGGGTGAATGTATAGGAAACTATGTCCATGTTTTATCTATTTATTAAGGGGCATCGCGTCATTTGCAAAATGAATTACACAATATGCGCCCCTACACTTAAGAAGAAGAATTAAAAAATCGTCTAATTTTCGCCAAATACAATGATTTTAAAAAGTGAAATTAAATTTTTAAATTCTCAATTGGAGAAAGAAACTAATGCATTAGATTTTTAATTAATAATATTGAAGCTTTCCATAGTTTTGATTCATTTTTACCTTCCAACGTACATATACATATGTAGGTATAGAAGATTATGCAATCGACTTTTTTTCACTATCGCTAAATCGACGTATTTGCTGATTTTACGATTGTGCAAGTTTCGCCAAGATTAAGACGTATTTAAAATTTTATATTTAAGCTTATTTTCATTTCGCTTGAAGCTTGTAGGTAGCGGACCGCGAAAATTTTATTATTATAATAAACGGTTGTCAAATCGCCATTATTACCGCGATAGAAAAGATAATTAGTAGATTTTTAATATCGTGATGATACGTCGTAATTTGCTAAGGTTTAGGAATATTTTATTTAATGTATTTTTATGTAAGAAATGTGGTAATGTTTGTAATTGATATTTGAGTAAAGGTTGAACAGAAAAAGGAAACATATAATAGGGTAGAGCAACAGGTGTTCTGCCGAAACTGGCGTGACGAATTGATAAAAATTTCTATGCGCGAGCTCCTGATGTAAAAATGTCACTGGTTAGCAATTAATTACTAACGGTGCACATTGCAATCAAAGACGTCTCTGTTTGGTACTTGGACACTCGAGACCCAAATGTAGGGTTTTTTACGGACGAATGCATATTTTTAAAATGAAGATGTCGTGTAATGATTAATATGACACTGTTCCAACGTAAATTAATGTTTCTTGTTTTTTTATCACTTTTAAAAGATGGGAGTTGATTTTCGAGAGTAAACATGGTTAATGGAAACCAGAGGGGAAGGCAGTTGCGGTTGAAATTTTGATTGAGCCGTACGCTTTGATTTGTTTTAATTAGAAACTCACATTGTAAACAGTTTGTCTTTAAAATATTTCTTGCGTGTACATTTCCTTTTGAATTAGCCAACACCAATTTGTCTTTTCTTTCGGGTGTTAGTTGTAATGTATTTTTCAAATAATCTATAAATAACAGTCACCCTTTTTGAAGTTAAACCGAGTATGCTAACGATTTGTGCCTATGATCAATTAATCAAGTAATCAAGTATAAGGAGGTGTTTTTAAATAAATTTAGGCTAGCAGCAAATAATTCTACAAGCCTATATGACCTATTAAAAAACGAGCATTACCTTACAAAGGTATCTTATCCGCACGCGGGCTCCTGTATCTGTGTGAATTAGAATTGTTGTTTGTTGTTTATATTTATATTTGTGTAGAGGTGGGCTGGCGAACGGGTACATGATACCGCTTGGTTATAAAGTGGGCACACACTCCCGGGTCCAGATAACCATTAAACAGCACAATTTTTGTAATATCTATCAATTTTTTAGAAAAATGGGCCTCAATCATAATTATGTGAAAGTCCATAAAACTAATTTTCTTGTCTGTTAAAAAAGATAATGGTAAAGGAACTCGACACATCAGTGAATCTAAAACCCCTGCTCGATCATGATTTGATGGATTTCTAAAACGGCATCCTGAGATTAGACAATCAGTAAGCAAGGCTCGACCTGCAGTTACGTAAGATCGTAAAGAAAAAAATTCGAAATCAGCTCTTTTGGATCCTAACCGCATATTCAATGGTGATGAGTCGAGATTCGCATTGTGTCCAAAAAGTGGCAAAGTTTGGAGCCAGCCAGAACGACGGAATATTTTTATGAAAGAGATACCTCTGAAAAGGAACAAGTAACGGTGATGACTACATTTTCAGCTAAAGGAACAGTAGCACTACTAATTTTTCAGTATAAAATGATACCAAGAGCCATTGTTGAATCTGTTCCAGACTCTTGAGCACTTGGTACGTCAGATTCTGGATGGATCACCTTTGAAGTGTTCTATGAATATATTTTAAATCATTTTATAGTTTTTATTTAAATCTCTTAAGCCGGTGTGAAAATCTCGCATTAGGACTTGGAAATTTCAAAATTTTCCTCAAGAAGTACATGGTACACATTTAGTCCAATTTTAAAAACTGTTTTTGATCAATTTTCTAAAACGACTACAATCAAAAATGGGTTTAGAAGAAGTGTTTGATTCCTGTTCACAGAAGCTAAAGTGGCAAGAGTAAATGTATTCCAAAGAGGAAGATTAAAACACTTGAAAATACTCCAAACAATCACAACAAGAGTAACAAGGTGCTAGAAATAATTGAAAAGAAAGAGCTGCATCAATTCCTAGATGCATGTGGAACTGATAAAGGGTCGAAGAAATTGAGTTCCATAATATCCTCTCATAGAATAAATGCTTATACGTTCCCCAGAAACTGCAAGATCTGAAACTCAAGAGAATTTACGAAGGGTTTCGCCTTCCACGAGCTCACAATGGAACACCCCTGAAGGTGTTAATAAGAAATACTATGAGAGCAAGGAAAAACCGGTTTTCAAGAATCGACAGTATTCAAGCAACCTATATCTATAAAACATAAAAATTGTTTCTAGCTATGTCCGTTATAGACTTTGAAACCATCCAACCGATGTGCTCAAAAAAGGTTTCATTAGAAAGGCAATAATGTGAAGATAGTTTTAGACCAATAAAATACGCACATTCGATTCATTCATTATTTTGATTTTCCCGAATTTTGAAATTTTTAAAATGTATTTTTTAAATAGAGTATCCGCTGTTACACGCCCAATCGCATTAGGCGTCGCGTATGCTTACATTAGTAAGCAGGATGCCAAGCCAGCTACAGTGGAAATGGTCGGGGCCGAGATAAGGAATAAAATGATTGAATAACAAGCTCAAACACCTTACACCTACCATCAATTCACATTTTATACAGCTCAGTCCGGGAAAAGTATCTCTTGGCTCCACCACAATCTTAAATTTTGCTAAAATAAATCGTCTTAGGCGAGATGGTAAATTAATCCTGTTTGATTGTGGAAAACAGGATTGAAGCCTACTTAGTAAACTCATACACTAACTACTCAAAGTCAAACACACTTCCAAGCAAATCAACTCAAAACTTCAGAAAATTTAGTGACACACAGGTCGTTATAACTTACTGAACTGTATAAATGGAAACTCGAGTTCATAAAAATAAAACGTTAACTTATTTAGTTTTTAAAACGTCCCTTGTATATCTACCAACTTAAATCTGCAACGGTTAATGAATTTTAAAATTAAATAAATAGTCAATGCCCAATTTAGAAAAACTTCTAAGACAAAATGAATACTCTCGTTAATTGCTAAATAACTCAACGTTAGAATGATTAGTGCTTTCCTCATTAATGATCACTTTATATTTTATTAAAATACCAACTTTAGTGATCATAGTTAGATATTCATAAATATATTTATCCTTTATCACTTCAAAAATAATCTTTCCTCTTTATGGAAATACTAAATCAAAATTGAGCATTTGGTTACTAATGTTCTGCTTTAGTTACCAAATTTTTACTGAAATTTTGCGAACGATCTAGTCAATACAAGATGTCAGATCGATCCTTAAACTCCGAAATAAAATAAGGTAAAAATTATTTTCAATTAATAAAAATATGTAACCATTCAAGTCAATATAACAAATAAACAACGAAATAATTTAAACACTCATATATTGTGGATAAATATTTACTCAACGTGGTCGAAACCACCAAATAGCCCTAATTTAAAAAAATCCCCAAATCTTAGAACTAAACATACACAAAAATATCGATACAGTTTTCTTGGTTAGATACAATAATTGTAGACATCCATGAGGGGTTTCAGCAGCTGCAGAATTTGGTAGAAAGGTTTGTTTATCTAACTCCCGCTATATTACTAGATTCGGAGGACACTAAATGTAATATAGACTACGCATCTGCCGAAATTGACGAGCAGGACTTCAAGCTCGAACGACTTCGACTGCTGACGTTCATTGCCGCCACAGACAATGAAAATAATTTAATGAATGCGGATCGCTTGCATTATTAAAATTTTGTGAAATCCAAGCTGAAAGATACTCTGCTTAATATTATAATAATGCCCCGAATATTCCTTAGAATTGCCATAAGCAATGCCAGCTGTGAGAGAAGTTTTTTAAAATTGAAATTGATCAAAACTGAGTACTTTAAGGATCAATATGGCTATCTTCTCTATTGAGCAAGAGGTATGTGATGCTATAGACATTGATACTGTAAGAAAAGACTGATTAAAAAAATAGACTAATTAAGTTTTAGTTAAAGACAGTAGTTTTATTTTTAATCGTAGCAATTCTATTATTTTTCAATAAAAATATGTATAAATAGTAACAGTACGTATCGCTCTAGTTCTAATTGGAAGTACATTTGCGTTTTATATTCAAGTCGCTAATAACTTAATCTTGTCGATCATAAACGAATATAATCAATCAATCAATTTTGTTTGTAGCCTGTACAATACATAATAATGATGATTCTGCTTGCCGAAAGGTTTTTTACAAGTGTTTTATATTTTAGGGTCCTTTGAATTTCAACTCGGAAATAATGGGGCGGCGAAATTTGCCTACGCCCCAGGCAACTGAAACCCACGCTACGCCACTGCCCAAAATGCGTTCATTACTGGTGATGTCCAATAATAGAAGCAAAGACATACAATTTGATGCTAGTAGAATAAACATTCTCTTAACGAACTAAAAGCAAAATGTGTACTAAACATTTTAAAATTTAGATACATAATAACAGCTAACAGAGAGTGTTTCATAAAAACACTCATAGCAAATTATATATTTTTAAACTTGGCGTCTTCCGCATCACTAAAACAGTTCATCACCAAAATTCGTCATTTACACGTAATTGACACTTCAACCGGTTAATAACGTCCTAAGAATGACTACACATTCTTGAAGTAAGCTTTAATAAGGAAATGAAAAGGAGATGACAATCCCAATTGCAAACATGTTTTTTACCAAACAATATTCCAAAAAATAAAAAAAAACGTACTCCTTCCAAAAAGTCATCGAGGAAAATGCTAATATAGGTATACTAACTACACTGTAGAAAAAATTAGGTTATGCTGTTAAGTCAATGTTCTCTCCATTTTCTTTCAGCCTTGACGAAGGTCGTTCATAAAATTATAGTGTTAAAGGAAGTCGCTATGTCGTAAATCTAAACTTTCCGTTTCTCAAAATTAGAAGTATGTGGACTTTTTCGACAATTAATTAACTAGGTTATGGTTAATTGTCAATCAACTTATTTTTCAATAGTGCTATAAAATTCTGGTATTTTTACAATAGTGTAATTTACGTATAAAGCACACATTTTCATCAATTTGGCTATTAAAGGCAAATAAAAATATGGAATCTTTTAGCCGTATTTGGCATGATATTTGATTTTAAACGATGCATCAATTTAAAGTAGTAGCCAAGAGTATATATAACTCGTGTCAGTCTCATTTGCATGGGGGTCCGTTGACTTCCACATACCAATGGTTGAGAGAGAGTAGTGATATATACATATTTTTCATGTACTTTCAGTTTCTCGCGTGTAACATACATCATTCTGTACGCCCCCACTTGGATATTTGTTACAGAAGAAGTTTTCAGTGTCTTCTGCTCTTGATGAAGTCATTATTTCAACTGTTTCCATTTAGAGTTCATTCTGTTAAATTATACTTACTAGAAGCCATAATTTAATTCTTTGTACTATAAAATCATTAGTTACTTCTCTTTTATCGTTGGCTATTTTAGTTTAACAACATGGTTAAAGGGAACGTTTTAAAGATTTATACTAACAAGATAATAATTCTAACATTAGAAAAGCCGAAGAGCAAAAAGTACTCAACTATCTAAAGGCCATTGGCGTGTATCTCGGACACATACAAAAAATACGTCTTTGTAATAAAATACTAGTCTTTCTCTACAGCAACCGAGTTACATAATAGCTATTCTCAATCTTTGTCAATTATCAGCTTATTTCTGTTTAAATATCTGTATGCAAATTTCTGTTTTATATACTTGAGATGAATGCTTTTGTATATACAGGTGTTTTCATTGTTCTCGCATGAATAAATTAAATGCCTACTAGATTTATATTTAATATACATTGTGTATACTATCTTGACTACCTCCTGCTATTTAAATTATATTTTGCACAAAATCAATCATGGTTCGACGTTCTATAACTATAACTACGCATAAAGAAAACGTTGATGTAATAATCTATAGTGGGAAAAATTACTCTTTTCATGGTCACCATCGAATTACAATTTCATAGTGCTCTATTTTCAAACATTTTATCTTGCCTTTCAATAGACATGCCTTGCAAAATAAATTAGAAAATTAATAACTTGGAGACGATGAATGGACATTCAATTATTAAACTGTAACATTTAAAAAAAATATCTGGTGTGGAACACCACAGGATCTTCCAACCTACAAAATGCAAATTAAAAGAAATGAAATAATTTTAATAACATTTTTTAAGGAAAATTATGCAACCTCTTTTATAAGAAGTTCATCACGAAAATAGGCAACATTGTAAACGCAAAAACAATAATCTATGTCAAACAGACGTTTAAAGCTTAATGACAGGTAGAGGTTAATCAATATCTACATGCTTACTTAAATTTTTTATTGTTGCCCCATTTTACCTATTTAAAGCACGCCTTAGCGTGTTTAAATCGAACTTTCAAAAACACGCTTTTTTAATGTTACCATGGTAACATCAACAACTCAAGAAACGTGAAGTCTAAATGACAATTTTTTGATTATTGATCTGACAGGAGTACCTTATAGCGTCAAGTAAAATATTACTAACAAAACCTTTATGTAAACATTATTTAACACTTTTAATTTTATAAATGAAAATAGAAAGTACAGTTAGTATTAAATACATTAATTTTTATTTACATATTTTACATTATTAGCTCTTGTTTACATTTTTTGTAGTAATAATATTTATGATTTCAAGGTGCACCAATAAAAAAAAAATAGCGTAAAGTATTCGTGGATAACTTGTCTTTAAAACACTTACTCTATTTTGAGCATTCCGGCTGCGCCGTCGTGCTCGAAAAATCGCGCGTTTTAAAGACCTTTTTATCCGCTTATACTTTAATATACTATTACTTTCAATTTTTGTAGAATAACGAAAAAAGGCATCACTGTACAAATAAAAACAATAATCTATGTCAGAATGACGTTTATAACTACATGTCATAGGGAGATTAATAGACATAAATACATGTTAACGTAACAAAACATTCAAAAGGCGTCCGCTTCTATAAAAATATCGATAATACAGTCTCAGCATTTTCAATCATATTTAATTCATTTTTACATTTATTTCGCATTACATTAAAAAACTTCATAAAGTAAATTTATGTAAAATTAAATTTTCTTTAAAAAATACGTCTACACTTTTTCTTATAAAATTAATCGTTATTTAGATAATGAAAAAACGTGAAACACATAAATTCTATATTAGGAATTTTTTGCCACTAAATTACTCGTTCTATCAAAAAATTGCATAGAACACAATTAATCGATATGTTTAAGGTCTATATGCAGGTATTTTTATATCTTTTAAATATGCAGTTGTTTTAGAAATGTTTGATAAAAACCGAAAAATGCCCCTAATAAACCCCCCATTTCCGACGCTGGATTTTTCCCAAAGTCTAACTAGCTCTAAGCTAAATGAAAACAAGCTTAAATACAAAATTTTAAGTACGTAGGTATTTTAGTTCTGGAATTATCGTGGATCCCAGATACATCCACACACATACGCACGCACGCAGGCGCGCGCGCGCCCGCACCCACGCCCGCGTCCCCGCCCACCTCCCACCTCCCGCCTCCCACTTCCCACACACACACACACGCACACACACACACAGCGCGACATGCACCGCACACGCGCACACGCACACGCGTACACGCGCACACGCACACGCGCACACGAGCACGCGCACGCGCACGCACGCACGCACACACACAGGCACACAACACACACACACACACACACACACACACACACACACACACAAATACAAAAAGGAGTACTAATCCTAAGTTAAATATTCACAGAATGTGGTCTACCAATTTTGTAGATATTTTCATCAAGGATTTTCGCAACGTGTTTTTCCATCGATCACGAGTCAATTCGTGCAGAACATGTGAGAAACTAAAGTGTCAAATAAAATCCAACATTGCGTTAAGCCAATTACCAAACTTCAACTGGATATTCATAGTCGAAAAGGCTTTCGCCTTAAAATCTTTAAGATATCAAGAGAGATCTTAAAGCAAGATACGATTGAGTCTCAATATAAGAACAAAGTGTTGTGTATCTCTGGATCTACAGCAGGTCATGTTTGTGTCATTATTGACGCACAGGACATATTCTACCTTGCGTAGCTATCTTGCTACAACTTAGGACTTTATATTGAGGATACGAATGAGGCCTATATGTGACATGAGGGAGTAGCTCGTGGACCCAACAAAATTGCATTCTGTCTCTTATATATTGTTAACCGTGGACTAAAGAAACATTTAGTAATATAGTGTGATAATTGCGGGAGTCAAAATAAGAACAGGATTTTATTATTTGCATTGATCTTTTTGGTGGTCAGTGGTGTTTTCCACACTATTAAACAGAAATTTCTTGTATCATTCATAGTTTTATGCTCTGCGTTCGCTTTAATAGAAAAACGCAAGAATGTACCTGAAGGATATGTACCCTCAGACATTCGCGCAATAGTAAAATCAACAAGATACTGCCAACCTTTTGATAGTGTTAGCATAACACCATGCGGCTTTTTGGAGCAGCGGATAAATATATTAACAGCACTAAGCTAAATATCAGTAAAGCTACAATGACTAAGATGAAAACTTCGTTTTTCGATCTTCAAGAAAGGGTGCAAGTTAACGTTTTAAAGAAAGGGAAAATGTTAGTTGGGCTTAGACAGGCAACTATAATGAAGCGCCATCAGAAAGCAAGGTGTCGGAAAATAAAATAGTATATCTTCCTTACCTTCAAACTCTATAACACGAACGTGTCTATAAACAGCTACCTCTAATTGAAGGCAATGGTTCAGAAGAACAAAAGACGAGCTAAAATGTATTTTATGAATGTTTCTTTTTTAACTCAAAATCGGAAAGTGTACACCGGCAGGTAAAACGTCTTTAATTAGAAATCCCTTACCACCTAGTGCAAAGTTTCCAGTATCTAACTGTTTCAGGATACCACAATTAGCAAAAATACTCTTATCAGATGTTGAACCACGATATAACCTGGAATGTAATAACTCCATTCGGAGGCACCCCTATTAGCTTGCTGTATGTAATTTTGTGTTTTGTCATGCTCTTGCATGATATTGGCGTGTAATCTAAAATTATACAGCAGTTTGTAAAAGTACTGAAACAGTTCGGTAAACAAAGCTTGTCTTGACTTCTCGGTGGAATTTTTGCCATGAGCGATTTATAAAGAATTTCATGTAGGACATGAATCCAAATAGTCACGACATCCGATACAGTATTTGATGTTATTGCAAATTGATTCAAATGAAAAGTGCATTTTCGAAAAGCTGTTACTACTAACAGCATCCTGCGTCTCCCTTTCAACCAGAGGTGCAACTAATGGCACTGGAACAGTCTTCACCTCCTGTGACGGCTGCTTCCTTCCATATTTCTGAAGTATAAATACTCAACTTTAATAAAACTTACGTCAACTCTACTTTTTCTAAGTGCTTTAGAAATGTCTTTTTGTTCTTTTCTGGAGTACTAAATTAAAATTGTTTGCCTGATGTGCAAATAGAATAAGCCCATTTTCTCTTTAGCCAATTTCAAAATCACAACTGCTCACATATGCACCTGGCCCAGATTGAACATCGCGTTAAAAATTAAATAATGATCACTGTACTATGCAGTTTCATAAAAAGGTATTGATGTCCAAGCATTCACTTCCTGCAATACTGTACCGTAATTAATCCACCGATTTCTCACTTTGTCATTTTTTATAGTGTTTTCAGTCCGATGCACATGCCCAGCACATTACCGTTTTTCACACTCACAATTACGTTAATCGGATAACTACAAAAAAACACAAATTTCAGGTTACAAAACTTGTTTGATATTCAAGTAAATAAGAAGGTTAGATACAATTTTTGATTGTAGTAATAATTATTTGCAATTTTGTTTAGTCACGAAATTATAGACAAAATTGAGAAAATTGTGAAATCACTGTCTTAAAACACGTTTTTTTTTTTAGATTAACTAAATCTGACAGTTGACTGTGACGTCACGACTAAAGGAGCGTATAGGTTAAATATGACAGAACCAAGCGATCTATCAATTAATCTGTTTTTGACAGTACGCCCTAGTCAACGTTTCGTGTGGTTTTATAAACAACAGAAAAAAACTGAGTTAAGAGCAGTCATTAGAAAGGCTTTATTTACACCAACCGAAATTAAAGCATAGTTGGATTCAAAACTATTGTAATTCGCTTCTTCGTTTTCAATGGTTAAAAATTGGGTTGTCAAATTTAAGCATGATCATGTAAGCACAAATGATGAACCCCGTAGTGGATTTTTTGCGCCGCGTCATAACCGTCGATGAAACAAAGAAAAAGTCCAAGCAATTGACACAAAGGTTTCCCACCATCAAAGCTGGCAAACATGATTTTTAAAATGTTACAAACTTAACTAAACTAAATTCAATAACTCTCATTTGTTTAAAATATGCATAAATAGATTCATCATGACGATATAAACAATTAAGCTCCTAAAAGTACCTAAACAATTAAAAAACAATTTCTGATGAGCCCGAATACCTACATATTAATATGCAGTTTATGTAAAATCGTTGAGAGTGATTAAGGAATCTGCTAATTGTTTTGTGTACAATTACAGTTAAACAGTTCTTTTGAAAGACAAAAAACTGTTAAATTTCATTTTTTGACTTTGTGAAGTAAAGATCGTGTTTTTTGTGTAAAATTGAAATTTAAAACACTATTCGGAACCAAAAAACACCTTCAAATTTCAATTTTCTTAAATGAAATTCTTTGTTTCTGTACAATTATAGTTAAAAGGTACAAAGTAACTGAAAATGTAAACTTTCACCATTATTACACATATAAAAATGCTTATCTTTTTTGGGTTTTTTAATGGTGTATTTGTATATTAAAGTTATACAATCTAAAATTTTCGATAAAACTTACAGTTATCTTCGTCAGTAGTAATATCGTCTATTAATATTGTTAGAGAATTGATAGAGAATTATTAGTTTTAGGTAATAGTATGTCAAGAAATGGTAAATTTCCATTGGTTACCTTTTCCATGGAATACTGGATGCTACGGTGTATACTATTTATAAATAAAAATTCACGTAGTTCTTCTTCTTCATTTCTCCAAATAACAAATGTGTCACCTACATATCTGTACAAAACTAAAAGTTTTTTAGGTGCATTTTGTAACGCTAATGGTTCTAATTTTTCCATGTAAAAATTAGTTGGCCACCTATTGCTACACCACATCAAGCTGTTCATAGAATGTATTATTTCACTGAAATGGAATTATAACTGTTTTTAAACCCACAGGTGGAGTTGGAGAACATTTCAAGCCCATTATGGTCTTCCCGGGTGTATCGGTTGTCTTGTAGGGATGTATGTTAGAACCATAGGGCGCGACTTTGATACAAGACCTAAAGTACATGACATTTTGTGGATTGGGTCAACCAAAGAAATCTGCGGTAGCTGAGCATGCTTTGAAAAATTTAGGTGATGACATTCAATTTGATAATGTGGTGGTATTGCCAGGACGAACTCATTGTTGTGTTCTTTTACAACGTGAAGCTGTTGAGATACATACATATTCTGGTGGCTTCCAGGCGGCAGGAAAATCTCCGTTTAGATGGGTTTTGGCATTTATATAATTGAAGAAAGGCACAATGGTGCGCGTTAATTTTAATTTTTTTATTTACATAAACTGTCGGGTCGCATATAAACTGTAGGGTCGTGCAAGTGGTTGGATGTGTTTAAGGTAGCTTCTGTTTCTACCTTCGGTTAGTGAAACAAATGCGTGTTAAAATGACAATTTCTAAATCAATAAAGTACTGTACGTCAAGGATAAGTTTTTATACAAATTTTTATACCCAGCGGTTTAAATATCAACAATAAAAAAAGACAATAATAATAGTCTAACCAGTAGAATTTTTGTAACGTGTAAAATGGCCCTTTGGATAAAAAAGGCGCGTAAACATTTTTGCAATAACAATGAATTATAGAGAACTAAGAAAAACACTTATTTTATATCCCACGGTAGTGCGGGGTATAAAACAACCATAAATATGTATCTGTAACTGTAGGAAAAATACCAGATGTGATTCATAAAAATGTACAGCTTTGTAATAAACCCCTTTCTATAACAAATCCAAACGTAAGCATTGTCATACGAATTATTTTATTAGCTTAAATGGTAAAAATAAATAACTAGATCGAATCCGTAATCCAAAGTATGAAAAAAAAGCAAATAAATAGTTAAAATAAACAATTTGTGATTGAAATTCTAAATTAAAAATAAATAATTTTCCTTTTCTCAAAAGTCGCGTAGGGAATAATCTAATTTAAATATGAAGTACGAAGTTTTTGAACGTATTTTTATCGGTTTGAATAATAATAAACAAAAATAATAATAATCTGAGCAGTAGAATTTTTGTAATGTCTGAAATGGCTCTTTAGATCAAAAAGGCGCGTAAACGATATTTTGGATTGCTATAGCATTGAATTTGTACGAAAAAAACACGGTTCCTTTAAACCCATGCTAGATATGGTTGTTAAAACTCATAAAATCGTATTGAGACAAATATAACGTATTGACACAAATATAAAATACATAAGATGTGACTATGAATGGCAGAGCCGTAAATTAAAAAAAAAAAACCCTGCAAGTGTAAATTCTAGATACAGCTTGCAGACTATCTGGTAAGTTTTTGAACATTTTTCTTTGATTTCAAATTTAAAAGTTAATCGACCTTTCATGTCCATTGGGTGGATGTAAATTTTGGTCATTAGTAGAATCAAGTATCAATAAACTTGACTCAAACAATGCGACTGACCCTAATGGTATTCCAGCTGTCGTTCTTAAAAAATGCTACCCCGGGCTAGTATTGTCCAAACTCTTTTCGATTTCTATGTCATCTAGAGAGATTCCCTCATCATAGCACATTAAACAGGTCCGATGAAACAGTCGTATAGTTTTAGATATTTCAAAGGATTTTGATCAGGTTTGGCACAAGTGCCTACTTGCCATGTTCACCTCGTTGGGCTTATCCGATACGCTCATCAATTGGATGTCCAGATTTCTTGACAAAAGACGTATACTCGTTGTAGTCGATGGCTTCTTTTCGAAAGAAACTACTATTAACGCGGGCGTATAAAAGTTAGTGATAGCTCCCATACTTTTCCTATTATACATAAATGACCTTGCAGACGACAGCACTACATTGTAGTTCTCAGTTTTCACACAAAAATAAATCTAGTCAGGAGTCAGGAGTCAGGAGTTTAGATTTATAAACATGCCCCTAGGGAAGACATTAGAGTGTGGTTAGGTCAATACTTCAAACTTCCCTCGAAGATAACCGATTCTACCCGAACATTGACGAGTGCCCCAGCGCACAAGGCCCTAGGCCAGCAGCGTTCTCATTTCTCGTGTGTTTCGCTCTTTAAGGTGTAACTGTCATCGAGTGAGCATTATTATGATGTATTCTTCTGCTTATAAGCCAACATCAGCGGACATTAGAGGTTTTACTGACTTTCCTTCAATTTTGGCAAAAAAATTGTTTTTCCTAACGGTCTTGATTCATGTTTGCAGCTTTAGGAGTTTTCGCGTTAGCGTGTTTTCGTTTGTGCGTTTTCGTATTTGTGTGTTTTCGTTTTACGTGTTTTCGCATTTGTATGTGTTCGCGTTTGCGTACTTTCGTGTTATCGCGTTTTCGTGATAGCGTCTTTTCGTTTGTGTGTTTTTTTTTTGTGTTAGCGTGTTTTCGTGTTAGCGTATTTTCCTTTGTGTGTTTTCGTGTTGTGCGTGTTTTCGTTCGTGTGTTTTCTTTTTACGTGTTTTCGCATTAGCGTGTTTGCGTGTTTTTTTGTGTTGGAGTGTTTTTGCATTTGTGTGTTTTTGCGTTTGTATGTTTTCGCTCGCTCGTGTGTGTGTGTGTGTGTGTGTGTGTGTGTGTGCGCGCGTGCGTGCGTGCGTGCGGGTGTGCGTGCGTGCGTTCGGGTGTGCGTGCGTGCGTACGGGTGTGCGTGCGTGCGTGCGTAAGGGCGTGCGTGCGTGTGGGCGTGCGTGCGTTCGTGCGTTGCTTGTCGATTGTATGTAGTTGTAGGCAATACTGTGTTGACTAAAAGCCATAATTGGAAACGCTGCTTGCTATGCCCAGTCCGTGGAGTTTTGTTTAATTACCTTTTTGGCAGATGTATTTATGATAAGGTCAGGCTTGCATGTAAAATAATACAGAGGTGAAACTAGCTAGCTAATGTGTTTTGCTGCTACACGCATCACAGTATTGAGATTCTGTTTATGTTTTAGAAAACGTACTACGAACGAACTGCGAACGAACTGAAAGATTTGAAGCGTGTGCAGCATTTCCAGAGCCGTGTTGAAACCTGTTAATTTAGGGCTAACCTTATGTCCATGTAATAATAATAATAATAATAGTATCTGATAAAAAACTGTCAGGGGTTATTAGCTGCTTTTATAGGTTGTTACAATATAATCGTTCAAGGTGAAGATCTCGATGATGGTGATGCTCTCTATGAAATTTCAAATTTCAAATAAAATTAGATTACGTCACTATTATTTCAGATTAGAAATTTTAAAACGTTTAGTTGACATTGCTATTAATCTCAACTGATAAAAATCTATATAACGTGAAGTACGTGTGTGTGTGTGTGTGTGTGTGTGTGTGTGCGTGTGTGTGTGTGTGCGTGTGTGCGTGTGTGTGTGTGTGTGCGTGTGTGCGTGTGTGCGTGTGTGTGTGTGGTGTGCGTGTGTGTGTGCGTGTGTGCGTGTGTGCTGTGTGGTGCGTGTGCGTGTGTGCGTGTGTGCGTGTGTGTGTGGCGTGTGTGCTGTGTGTGCGTGTGTGCGTGTGTGCGTGTGTGCGTGTGTGCGTGTGTGCTGTGTGTGTGCGTGTGTGCGTGTGTGTGGTGGTGTGTGCGGTGTGCGTGTGGCGTGTGTGTGCGTGTGTGGCTGTGTGTGGTGTGTGGTGTGTGCGTGTGGTGTGTCGTGTGGTGCGTGTGTGCGTGTGTGCGTGTGTGCGTGTTGTGTGTGTGTGCGTGTGTGTCGTGTGTGCGTGTGCGTGTCGTGTGTGCTGTGTGCGTGTGTGCGTTGCTGTGCGTGTGGCGTGTGTTGTTGTGTGTGTCGTGTGTGTGTCGTGTGTGTGTGTGGTGTGTGTGTTGCGTGTGCGTGTGTGCGTGTGTTGTGTGTGGCGTGTGTGCGTGTATGTCTGTGTGTGCGTGTGTGTGTGTGGTGTATGTGTCAATGTAATATGATTAGTTATAGATTCGTTATTAAGAACAGTGTTTGCTGTTTGCTTTGTAAAATATTTGTAAGTGTTTTGATGTAAATTACAATAATGTGTTAAATGATACGTAATGGTTTGTGTATTTCTAAATTGTTAATGATCGTAATGTAATTAGCGTTTATATCAACCATTACAAATCGGTTTAGAGATTACATGTAAACACGTTTATAGCAAATTGTTGTCAGTTCAGTATGGTACAGTAGTGAAAAATTCTAAAGTGTAAGCGTTTTATTGTTAATATTTATATCGTATATATATATATATAATATATTATTATATGTATAGTATATTATATTATTATATATATATATATATTATCATTTATTACTGATCATTGCTAACAAAATGTTGATAAAGATTTTAAAATGTATAATTACTCTTATAGGATGACGTCATAAGATCAGATCTACAGATAACTGGTACGTATTCGTTGATTTTAAACTTGTAGTTATTGTTAATTCACGTATAATAATAAAACCATTCTAACTTTTTGCCTTTTATTTCCATTATATCAGTTTGATATTCTTAAAACATGTTAATTTAATTTAACTCTATGTTATATATAAGTAATTATTACTTTCCAATCTTTTTAATGGGTTTTTATAACAGTTAACGAACACGTTTCTATGAAACAATTTTGTGTGTATGTAATTGAACATGCAAATACATCAGATATAATTTCACGAATGTATAGGTGGTGTCTGTTTAGAAAGAAAGAATCTGCTTATACATAAAGCATCATTGCATTAGGGTAGAAATTATTTATTATTTCACGTCATATTTAATTAGAATTTAATGTATTCAGTTTTGAACTGTAATCTGGTTTCCGCGAACTGTAAGACATAATTTCGGTTGATTGATTGAGATTGATCTGGTTGATTTGATCGAGCATGATTTGTTTGAGATTGATTAATTAATTAATTGATTTGTTTGTTTGTGTGTGTGTGTGTGTGTGTGTGTGTGTGTGTGTGTGTGTGTGTGTGTGTGTATGTATGTGTGAGAAAGAGCCTAAAGAGAGAGAGAAACAAGATAGAGCAAAATAGACAGGTGTGCATTATCAACTTTTATTATAGAAAATGTTCATTAGTCTTTACGCCACTAGATGGCTCTAAAATCTCAAAGGGACCAGGGCGCAGACCCTGATACAAGTCCTGTCTTACAAGGCTAGGGTCTCCTTATTAGAATACAATTTTGTATGACGGGACGAAGGCCTACAGCTGTAAGATTAAGTTAGAACCCTCATACAATTGCATCAAGGGGCCACGATAGGGGCTAAGCTCTACACTTGTCTTACAAGGTTAGGTTCCCATACCATTTCCAACCAGGGAGCGAAGGCCCGAGAGCAAGTTGCGAAGCCCTACACGTGTCTTACAAGAACCTCCTTATTAGAAATACGTTTTCTCGTATAGGTGAAAGATCATCCAATAGCATTTGACCATTTTAAAGCAATAGGATGGATAATTTTAATAATAATATCTTATTAGGGTAATTATGCAATTTCCTACATTGTATGCTTGTGCATTTGACTAACCTTCAGAGGTACTGCTCTTAATATAGCCAAAAGGACCTTAATTAGATGACCATCAAAATCATCCTAAGACTAATTCCAGGTCCAAGACCAACCCCAGCTCCAAGACCAACCCCAGCCCCTCACGTGAGCGAGTACAAAAAAGGCTCTAATTAGAGTTGATCCTCGAAAAGAAACCATAGGGTAGAAAATACGCGTCCTATACGTGAGCTGTCATAAAATAGGGGTGAAAAAACACGTCCTACACGTGGGCGTGTAGAAAATAATTAGGGATAAAAATTCCAGCAGGGGTTGAAAATACGGTCTCACACGGGGGTGTGTAAAAAATAGGGGTGAAAAAATACGTCCTACACGTGAGCGAGTAAAAAATAATTAGGGATGAAAATTCCAGCAGGGGTGGAAAATATGGTCTCCCACGTGGGCGGTCTTGTGACGTCAAAATCCAAGATGGCGTCAAGTGCCCCTCTTCTACTAGTGTAGTTTTTCAAATAAAACACCCTGTATATTATTACATTTTTGGTTTCTACATATTAACCCTTATCAGTTCGCCATACAACTCCCTATCACTAAATATAGCCGTTTCCGAATTCTTTTCAATTTTTCAAAATGTATAAGATTATTGAGACATTTTTAAATCTATGGCTTCGTATAGATAAAAAAGAACATCATAAAACAATTGTATCATACATTAAAAAACGCAACAGAAACTAATATATTATGATAGAAGACTAATTACAATTTTTGTACTGGAGGCATTGCATGTTAACAAGAATTTGACAAATATTTACTTCAATTTCAAGTAAAATTCTAAAATCAAGTGTGCTTCTTATAAAAATTGAATGTTTGACATAAATAAATAAAACTAGTTAACCATTTACGAGTGTTATTGTTAGTAATCAAAATTTTTATAAAATGAATTTTACACAAAATGAGTTAGTTGATATGATATTCGTGTTGGGTGCTGCAGAAAGAAACTGTTTATTGGCCAGCAGAATTTATGCTGAAAGATATGCAGATAGAAGACATCCAAACGCAAGATCGTTTCAGAAAGTTATGAGTAGATTTATTACAACTTCATGTGCCAATTACTCCAAACATGAACGTGTTAAACCTTCTACAAGTGGAGATAGTGAACTGAGGGTTCTTCTCGCCATCGAAGAGGATCATCACAGAAGCCAAAGGACATAAGTGAAATAGTTGGTATAAGTGAGAAATCAGTACACCGTCTTTTAAAGAAGAATCGCTTACATCCCTATCATATTCAGTTACACCAAGAATTGAGCGATGCAGACTTCGCTCGGCCAGAGAAAACATTATTCAAAACCCAAATTTTTTTACAATATTTTATGGACAGACGAATCAACATTTCATAAGAATGGATTTGTTAATACAATTTCATTATTATTCCTCAGAAAATCCACATTTATTAAGACAAGTTGATAATCAACATAAGTGGTCTTTAAGTGACTGGGGTGCCATCGTTGGGGATTATGTCATCAGTCCATTCTTTTTTGATGGACACTTGAATGGTGAGAAGTACCTTAACTTTTTGCGTAACGATTTACCGGGCTTATTAGAAAATATTACTCTTGATATTAGAGCCACATGTGGTATCAACATGATGGCGCTCCTGCTCACTACTCTGCAGATGTAAGAGATTATCTCAATAGAGTCTTTCCACATAAATGGATTGGACGAAATGGACCTGTGAGGTGGCCAGCTAGGTCCCCTGATCTGGCAAGAATAGATTTCTTTTTATGGGGATACATAAAAAGTATTGTCTATAGAGAACCACCAACCACTGCGAAAGATATGCGTAATCGTATAACACAGGCTTTTCATAGCATTACTCCTGAGTTGAACAATCTTTTAAACATCGACTTCAGGTCTACATCCGAGAAAACGGACATTTTGAACAATTATTATAAATCATTATCGCTAATGATTAGCGTTAAATTATTTCTTTTTATTTTATTAGTTTTTAATTTTTAGAAATAATTTTAATAATTATAGTGTATTAGTTTCTGTTGCGTTTTTTAATTTGCAATACAATTGTTTTCCACTGTTTTTTTTTCTATTTATACGAGGCCATGGATTTAAAAAAATGTTCCAATAATCTTATACATTTTGAAAAATTGAAAATAATTCGGAAACGGCTATATTTAGGGATACGGAATTGTATATCGAATTGATAATGGTTAATATGTAGAAACCAAAAACGGAATAATATACAGGGTGTTCTATTTAAAAAAGTAAACTTTTACTAGTTGGAATAATGTCTGATTGGCAAGTCAACTGTAAACACCCTGTATGCAATTATGGCATTTTCTTTGCATTATAAGAAAGCTCTATCTGTGTACTTGTTCTGATATAAATTAGATAACTTTTGTTTTTCAACGGTTAAGAAGGTACATGTAATTTCAATTTTTTTTATAAAAATCGACATAACTCAAAAACGGCTATATTTAGCTACATTTAAATTTTTTTTATTATAGTTTGGTCATCTTTAAATAAACAACCTGTATACACGTGAATAATTTTAAAATATGCACACAACTAAACTATAACCCTATCCCAAATTTTATTAATCTAGCTTATATGAAACGGAAGATATAGAAGAAGGCGCTCTTGATGCCGGACCCAGTATATATATATATATATATATATATATATATATATATATATATATATATATATATATATATATATAAACCATCAAAATCCGCGTTGTATATTGTATACAAGCCAATCTTCTCAAAATACTGGTAATTTTTATATTAATATCCTTGTGCTGTTCAACACGGTACTATCCTATCTTACAATCTCATGTGCAAACATTTTACTTTACCTTAAAATGGGAAATAATACAGTTAAAATCTGAACACATCTTTAATTCTTTTAAATAAGTGAGAGTTATAGTGAAATTTCAATTTCGGTTTTTCTGTATTTTGGGATATTTGTGAACCTCTTTGGATTACATCAGTCGTACTAATTTAGAAGGTAATACAAAGTAATAAAACTTTCGTTTTACTGCATTCAAATATTTGTTTGAACAGTCATGTCTATTTAAATACGTACTGATGCGTCAGCAATAGCAATATTCTCTTCAAAGCTTATATTTAAATCGGAAATTACTGATCTAAATATGTTAACAGTCAATGCTATTAACTGGAGAAAATGTATATGAGAACTATAAACAGTTCATTTTCTAAATATCTGAGATAAAATTTTATTACATTAGAAATAATTGTATGAGGTTTTTTGCGTTCCTCTTTTTTACAAAAACGGTAATAACGTGATATAGGATTAAAAGGAATAGTGCATAAATGGCACAAATGTGGTCATTTTACGAATGCCTGCTCGGACATGACTTGCATGTGACACTCATAGAACCATGAGCGTAGTAAAATTATTACATAAGGTTTAATTATTGTCTGATTAAATATAAAGCTCGCATGCCTCTATTAATTCAGCTAGCGATTGTAATACCTATTTCTACACTAAAATTGCATATACCAAAATGCAGTACCCTGTTTTTTATTCATTTTTGATTTAAAGCCCCTCTAGATAGCTTGACGAAATATAAATCTGTCGCAGCGCTCCATAGTGTAGCGGAGTGAAGTTTTTCAAAGTTTTACCTAAATACTTATCTGCCACAGGCAAGATGAGGGATTAAATCAATATTCAGAATAATTTATGCAAATCCCTTTATTATTTTTTCACTAAAGTAACTTGCAATAAAATTGAATTTTTTTAATTTTTTATAAAAAATTTTAAAACTAATAACACTTTTATTTTATTATATAGGTACCTCAACTTCATCCTTTTCTTTAATTACTTGTAATCAACATAAAGTGTTATATAAATAAATTGTATAACAACAAATTCCTATTATTTTCTAATTAGTTAATTACCCAGTGTTAAATTTGAAGAGATGTAGATAATACAATTAGGTGTAGAAAATGGCTAAATAACTTTTCCTTTAATTAACCCTAAGTATATCGGGTAATTACATATTGACCATTGTCATTCCTCAAATATTCTAATAAAATGTAGACAATTACGGGATTGCTATCAATGTAGTAGCATTTTTCAAGCGATACTCATCGATCAAACAACAGTTGTGAATTTGTGATTGTGTCTAAAAATGCCTAAAGCAAAAAAGGTGTGAGTGTGCCAAGAAGAAAGAGTGTGATATTAAAAAGGGCGAGAGAACCGTAAGTACCTATATAAAATCTTATTTTATTGAAATATTCACTTTGTTATAATTTATAAAAATGTCCTGTAATTATCATAAATTATGTACGATTGACTATTAGCAAATCCATGCAAGTGGCGCGAAATTCTTTTTTGTTAATTTTCAAATGACAGAATATATAAAAAAAAATCATAAGGTAGATTTTTTTTATTGATAAATTCCTTTTACAGGAAACTGGGTAAGATTTCAACAGTAGCTTTCATCCACACTCGTTCGGAAGACGAACCTTGTAGCATCAGCTTCCATCATAATGATGACGAAGACTTTTTGGTGTCCGATACTAATAATTGTTAAGAAATGATAGACGCAGATACTGAACCCGAAGGCCAATTTGATGTTTCTGTTGATGAAGACAGTTCGGATGCTTCATTATTGTTGGAAAACGATACAGAATCAGATGCCACTCAGAAACACAATTCATCAGGCCGCAGGATCATAGATATAAAATATTTCTTAAATGTGTTGAAATCACTAAACACATTGGTTTTGGTTGTTCTTTTTTGATATAGATGTTATATCAGAAAAGATAGAAGGATTAGAAAGTACGCTTACATTTAAATGTAATATGTGCGGAAAGGCAGATGTGGTAAGGACTGGTGGCAACTGATGCTTCTTTTGGTTCAACAAACCGTGCTGCCGTTATTGGTGTTGTATCAATTGGGATTGGATATACCCAATTAGCTGAGCTTGTTGCAGCAATGGGTATACCACAGATGTCTAACGATACATATTTAAAATGCCACAACAGTATTTTACCCTCGGTCCTTAATTTAAACCAACAATTAATGAGCACAGCTGCATAAGAAGAAGCCGAATCCGCAGAAAAAAAATGTGGGTAACATTCCAATTCTATTAGTGATAGCAGATGGAGAAAGGATCTTACCCTAGAAACTATTCTGCACTTTCTGGGGTTGTAAGTTATAATGAAATCTTTTTTTTATTATAAAGGACTTTTTCAGGCATCAATAATCGGAGCTAAATTAGAAAAGATTTTGTGTATGGGTGTAAAAAACAAATGTTGCAGTTTGTGTGCCAGAGGCCATGATGTGGATAATCATGAACGTTTCCGGAACTGGACTAAGACTTCCACGGCAATGGAGTGTGATATTATTTGCGAAGGATTTGCAGAATCAATTTCACGGTATAACCTAATTTATGGCCAATTGATTGATGATAGAGACAGTAGTGTATACAAACATTTAATACAAGCTTCCCCGTACGGTCCGTCACTTTATATAAGAAAAATAGAATGTCGGAATCATTTGCTTCATAATTACATCAATAAACTCAGCGATCTTAGTAAAGACTGTCAATATCCAGAAAGACGAAGAGAATATATATGTAATCCTTCAACTTTAGGCCGTTTCCGTAATGCAGATGTGAAAGCGTTAGCGTACCGCAAAGTTGAAAATGGACCTATCGATAGCAAAATTGAAAATTTGAAGAAAGATACATTAAATTGTTCTTTGCATATTCTGGGCAGATACGAGCTAGGTCAAGAATATTTTGTAATGGCACTAAGAAGAACGATGTAATAATAATATTTTTGAATTATATTAGTTTGTTATTAAACTATTTCTTTTAATTTAGGAGTATTTGGTAGATGTATATTTAGAATGCGGCATGTTGCCAGTAATAAACGCTATTGTAGAACGACTAGCAGACCAAGCATCTAGTTTGCTCTACGATACCAATACAAATCCAGCGGAAACATGTAATGCTGTAGCTGCGAAATTTGTAGGAGGTAAAAGAGTCAATTTTTCTTTAAAAAATTCGTACCGATTGAGATGTGAAATGGCCGTGATCTCTTTTAATAGCGAGGGAAATTTATTATCGCTTTCACATGAGCACCTTTGTGAAATACCACCGGGGCAGTACATGACGCATTTTTTAAAACTCCCTAAATAATCGTCGTAGGAAGAAGGTAGCAAAATGTATATATTATTTTAATAACGTTTTCTTCTATGGAAACTTCTTCATTACAGTAGTTACCTATTGTTTTGATTTCAGATCACTCTAAAAACAGGACATTTGCACCCGCGGATAATGATTATGAATTGGCAAATGAATCCATCACGCCCGATCTTTCAAAAGATGAGTACGAATTGCGCGTTAGTCAATTTTTGACTTGTTTGGAAAATGTCGACAAAAAAAAAGATTGAAGAAGGCACCTTGCCCCAATCAAAAAGTGATTTGTGGAGAGTAGAACGTAAGAAACGTTTAACGGCATTCAATTTTGGGAAAATATGCAAACTGCGTAAAAACAAACGCTGCTTTATTGTCTACGCAGCAACAGGAATCCATGTTGAAGATATTGAAAGGTACGTAGTAACAATAAATGTTTTGAGCATTAAATGTATGTTTTGTTTTTTATAGGGATGATACATTTTGGGAGGATCATATGGCAAAAAAATTAGAATTTTACTATAAGTCTTTATTACCAGAAGATCTTTGTGTTCTCGGGTCATTTAATGGGAGAACCCTACTGCTATATTTTCTAATGTAACTTCTACCTTATTGACATCAGAACATTTATCGTTTTTATAATGTTTTAAATAGTAAATTATAAATCTACTTTTTTTCCAAATTTTAACAGTTTAGATAACACTAGAAACAAGATAGTTGATCGCATAGATCCTAATTCAATTGTATATAAAGATACTTCCCTTTGTACCACAAATTAGTAAACAAATAATCAAAATTTTTTCAGAATTCAAAAACATAAAAATAGTGTTTTACAATATTAATACAACTAATAATTTATTTTCAAAACTTAAAGATAAGACACCAACAGAATTTAAATCTAACATAATTTATTCTATACCATGTAATAACTGTAATTTGTGTTACATACGACATACAAGCAATTGGCTTAAGACTAGACTCACGCTATATAAAAGTGATTGTAAATTACAAAGTTCAAGATGTGCTCTGGCAGTTCACAGGAACAATGTAGACCCTAGGATTAGATTTAATGAAGTGAAAATTATTGACAAAGCATTTCTGGAAATGTTTCATATTAACAATAATAAAACCATGAGTTTTAGATCAGACACTAATAATTTAAACACTAGCTATGCTGGTCTGTTCTTAATTTACAAAAACTTTAAATTACATCATTCACTCCATCGATATCAAAAAGACTCGCCGCTCATATAGTTATAAGTAGAGAGCGGATTTTATGGATTATAAAATGCTAAAATATGTGCATATATATGCACTTAAAATTGTAAAATATGCAGAAAATATGCATTATTTTTCGAAATATGCAAAATAAACTACCGATAAAAATGTGATTTTACATCTTTAATAAAAAAATTTAATACACAATATGCAAAAAACTTTTACAAGAAAGTATTTACATAAAAAATTGAAACTATTAGTTAAAAAATAATGCATAATTAACATAATACGTATTAATAATAATATAATATACTTACCATATGAACAAAAATTATTTAAATAAAGGGTGGCTTTGGAATTCTGAACGTACGTAGCATGATTGATTCAAATCGAAACGGACATTTAATTGACATGTAGAACCAACAACAAGCTGAACCTATCAAAGACAGTGATTTTGTTTACCGTGACCACCTAATCTAAATAATTTGTGTTCATATGGTATTATAAATTTAAATTATAGGTACTTAATACTCCTATGCTTCATTGCGTTGATTTGCAAAACAATTTATAATTATATGCTTTTCTATATTTTCTGGTAGAAAATTTTGACGTCTATCAGAAAGTATACATTTATAGGTGGAAAACTTCTTTCCACGTCTACAGACGTTATAGGTGCATTTTTAATGCGGTTAATACGGACAAATCTACTTGTACATCCAGATCTTCCCGATTTTCGTCCAGAGTCAAAATTTTGTTAATTTTAGTTAACAGCTGATAACCACTATTTTTTTGTAAAATTTCTTTAAATTTATTTGAAATAATTTTGCCAGTATTTCCTGGGGCAGTATAAATTAATTTTTGAATATTATTTACTAGTTCCATCGATGCGTTAAGTGGCAATGCTTCCGTTTCCAATTTACAAATAGTCCGCTTACAAAATAATGATGTGCTTTTAGAAATGCTAATTGATTGCGCAGTTCTGATTTCTTTAAAACCGATTGCGATTTATTGATACAAGCACTTGAATTAATGCCGATGTTAGACATCACCTTTTGAAGATATTCATTTTAAAAGGATATAAAAATTTCTAACTTTGAACAAGAGTCCCGAAAATATTTCATAACCTGAGTTTCAACGCAAAAATTTAAAAAATGTTAAATTATGTAAAAAAAGTGCAAAATATGCTTAAAACATCAAAATATGCAGTATTTGGCCAAATATGCAGTATTTGACCAAATATGCAAAAACTAATTAGTGCCAAATAATTATAATTAATGCGATTCGTATAAAAACCTAAACGCGTGGGTGGTACTATAAAATATAAGCAATATGCAGTTTGCATAAAATCCGCTCTCTAGTTATAAGCTTACATACTTGTTACACACTTGATTTAAGAATGTCCTTTTTGAATATAATTTAGTTATCCTAGTTTACATTCTAATTGACATATTGTTTTTAACAACCGGTTGTTACACGTCATAATTATTTATATTTACAACTATAATCAAACAATAATTTTGTCATTCTTAGTTGTGTCCTGAATAAGCTTGTAAACACAAGCGAAAATATTATTAAAAATGTATAAAGAGTTTTCCTGATTATTTTATAGCCGATACCCAATATCTCGATTTCATTTATAAAAAATACGACCAATAATTGTTTACTTATATATATATATATATATATATATATATATATATATATATATATATATATATATATATATATATATATATATATATATATATATATATATATATATATATATATATATATATATATATATATATATATATATATATATATATATAATATATAATATGTTGGAAAATTTAAAATAGTAACCTTGTACATTATTTGTCATAATTGTCAATTTTAATATTAATTTTAGTTCCTTTTGTTGTTAAATTCCACTGATGATGAATACAACCGTATTCGAAATATATGGAAAATGTTGAAGTTTGTAGTTCGTTTTTATTGACACACGTACCATAGTGAAGAAAGAGGAGAAAAAAATTTTTATTAAATATTCGTCAAATAACTTTATATTAATAACTTATATATATATATATATATATATATATATATATATATATATATATATATATATATATATAAGGAATTATTTTTGAACAAAGTTCATTGAATATACAATTGTATGTAAATTAAAATTTAAAATACATCCATTCGAAGAATTCTTTTCTGCATGTATTTTAAAATTTTAATTTAATACAATTTATATACTATATATATATATATATATATATATATATATATATATATATATATATATATATATATATATATATATATAATATATTATTATATTAGTTAACGTTCGAATAGTTTTAAAATTGCAGTAATTTTTGTGAGTAAACTTTTTTACTTTAAGTTATTAATTTACGTGTGATTATAATTAGTCGAGGGTTTAAATAATTCCCTGCAGTCAACCAATGGGATTTAGTACAGTAAATCCCGTTCTATAAATTATCAATTTAATCCACAGATCCCAAATTTCCCCGATACCAGTCCGATGCCACAGGCTCCTCATGGGACCCCGTGAAGCACCTGATGATCTTCATCTTTTCCTGAAGTCTGATTTTAAATTGGTTATTTATTTGGTATATATGTGTTTAACTTTTATGTAATATAGTATTTGATTTAAATGAAATACTCGTAGGCTAAGTAAAATAGTTAGAATCGTAAATTTTCTAGGTAATAAAGATATTGTGTTTCTGGCGATCTTTTGTTGTTAATCAAATCACGAAACACTCCATCTTCGACTGAAGGCTACCGGGCACTACGAAAGCTTTTATTAGATAATAATTACGTAAACTACCTTGTTATATAGATAAGGTGTTACAAACTGAAATTAAATTATCTTTAAAAAATACGTATTTACATTTTTCTTATACCATTAATCGTATGTTTTGCCCCAAAATTACGCCTCGTATCAAAAAATTGCGTAGAACATAATCAATCGATATGTTCAAGATCTATATTTAAGTGTTTTTATGTATTTTATATAAACAGCTGTTTCAGAAATATTTGATAAAAATCAAAAACTGTCCCTATTAAACCCGCCTTCTCCGCCGCTGGGTTTGTCCCAAAAAATCTAATCATCTCCGGGTAAAATGTAATGGAGCTTAAAGACAAAATTTCAAGTACGTAGTATTATGGTTCTAAAGTTATCGTAGATATTAATATAGATCCACACATCCAAACATGCACACGCGCCTACACACATGCACGTACAGACGCTCGTACGCACACACATGCACGAATGCACCCGAACGCACCCCACACGTACGCAAGGCAGCACGCATACATACGCGCACGCATGCATGCACACAGATACAAACACACAGATACAAACCTACACGCACACACGCACATACACACACACACAAACACTCACACCCCCACAGAGATCATGGCTGGTTTTGGCGATACCTTGTCGAATGCTGTAAAATGAGCCACTAAGTCCATTTAGCGTTAATGAAACAAAAAGTCAATTGCATTACCTTCTATACCTACATATGTATATGTAAGTCGGAAGGTAAAGATTTGTTATTTTTAATGAAGACGAATTTTTAATATTATAGCGTAGTTTAATATAAAGTAATAAAACAAAGAGTTAAATTGGGAAATTGATTTGGTATCTAATAGTGGTAAGAAATAGGTAATTTCTTACTATTAGATTTTGTTTCAAACTGATTTATCGATCGACCTCGATATTGAGAGTTACTATTATTAACGTAGATAAACAATTCCGATGTGAGACGAGTTTTGTTATTTCATGGATTAATATTTAAATACAGCGCTACAATACTACTGTTGTGAATGGGTGACGCGATATAGTCATGCAGAGTTGGTGGGGAAATCCATCCTAAGGATGTAGAAGCACGCACACACACACACACACACACACACACACACACACACACACACACGGCACAGAAACACACGGGCACGGACACACAAACGCACGGAGACGGACACGGACTGACAGACATTACGGTCGATCTTGGTCAAAAACTTGGCCAACAAAATGAGATAATAAGTCGATTGAGCGATAATGAAAAAACAGCCACAAATAATTTTGATTGCTACATTTCCGAAACCGTCAAGTAATTCTACTGATGTGAATTGGAAAAGTACATAAATCATACGCAATTAAAAAAAAATAGGTATTAAAATCAATTGGTTTAAATCTAAACTTGACAGTTACTAAAAATTTCGAATTATACTTACATATTGATTCTTACAAGATCAACCTAATGCATTTCAAATTTAATGCCTTAGTTTTTGACTAACGCAAATCGCCCTAGAAATCAAAATTTTAAAATCCACTTTCAACAACTTTTAAAAACAAAAATGCGGAAATCACTCATCTGTGTAAATCAACGATAAAGTGAACAAGCGGAAAGCGATTGTCTAACATAATACCTTATGAATGAAAGTACGATGACATCTAAAGGACGCGCGTTCAAATTTAAAGAATAATATAATAAAACACAGTTTGCTTAACTACATTAAGTTCGATGTTTTTAACAAATTTTCGAATGGTCTTTCATAATCACAGCTATTGCTCACGAGAATAGTTCTAACCCCTTTGAAACTGTCCTCTTAAAGTTAAACGGATCGGAACCAAATAATAATGAAAGGCTTCAATTCCTTTCTTAATAACGGAACCCGGCAGTGAACGAACACTCTTATCATCTCTTATCGTCAGATAAATTAACCAATTCGTTTAACTCACAATGCGAAGGATGCCGAAATATTAACTCAGTTCAGGCGTCTTGTTTTACTAACTGTCCACCTGGTTTGATGCACACAAATCAGTAACTTATTTACACGAAGTTCTTTGTTATGTACACAAAATATATGAGCTTTATATACAGTAATTTATTGTATATTTTCGAACAACTGTGAGCATACTATAGTCATTCAGTACGACGAGAGAACTTCCATAAGCGATACAATAAAATACGAAATCTACACATATTTAACTCCGATAACAGCGTGGAAAAATCCAAATGAACGGGAAACACTAAAATAAACACTTTCCTTGCACTAAAAATAGGAAAACGTTAATAAACTCGCAAAACATCAACATAAACTTCCCCGAGGTGATTTAATACTAGCTTTAAATCCACAAACAGTGAAAGGTTCATTTCTTTGCGATATGTTCTAGGTACCACTGGGTGTATTAATAGGTATACCCGCGTACTGTCTACACCATAACTAACCCAAACGCTCTTGAGCGGCTCTGTCACCTGTCTCCTACAGACTAACTAAAAGAATCAAAAACAAAAACCCTTTACCCTCCATAGATCACGTCTTTCTTCATTATTATTACTATTAAAAGCACTGCATACAAACAGCAAACTAGGCGCTTCTTGCACGAAAAACAAGTCCCACGTATGTTGAGCAAAAACCCGATAACTAGAATTGAGATAACGAAAATCCTGCTTTTCAATAACAAACCCCATTGTCCTAAATAAATCTTCCACACTTTTCCCACCGTATACATAATTCGATTTTTCTATTCTACGTACAATTATAAAACTTTATGTACATAGGTTTCATGCACGTTAAATGTATCGCTTTTGAAATAATTGGAATTTTATCAAAAAAAAGCGCATTTACAGGTATAACTTTATTATCATGTACCATCTTGCGTCTTGTTAGGAAAACTGGACCTATCTTAAGCTTATGTTCGGAAGAAGAAGTATTAGAGATAAATGCTACAGGGTTCAAACCTGGGAAAGTTCCAAAGTATCACTTTTCTTAAATAGAATACCCTGTATATTTTTATATTGTATTAAAGAGAATAAAAATCATAGAATTCTTTATAAGTACGTCCTATACGTATCTCTTTTTTGAGTTATTTTAATTTTTCTTTATTATTCAATACTTCAATGGTTTTTCTTGTGATTATTTGAAGTAGCCATAAAAATAATTTTCCACATGACAAATATTTGACCTGTCAAACTGTTGCGTTTTGGTAGCCATTTATGATTGTGAAAGTTTTTTGTGTTCAACAGTAAAGTAATGAATTACTCTAAAAGTTAATTAATTAATATGGTTTATGTGTTAGGAGAGGCTCGAAAATTTTCTTTTAGCTCAAAGTTTATAAAGAATAAAGTATACTGCTCGACCCCAATCTACTCGGCTGATTTTTGAAAACTTCATGGAGAGATTTGATTCTACTGGGTGTGTGAATTATGTAAAACCAATAAGCAAAACAGCTTGAGATTCTGCTTCATATTGAAGAAAACCCGCACGTCAGTAGTCGCCATATAGCAATATCATGTGAAACATCACAATCAACTGTCAATCGGACAACTAGAAAATAAAAGTATCACCCTTGCCTTATTGAAGTATAACCGGAATTAAGCGATGATGACGTCGAAAGACGAGTAAACTTTTGCTACTGGGTTATTTCTCAACTTGAGACTAATTTAAACTTTTTACCTTATATTTTCTGACGAGGCTACGTTTAAAAACATCGGTAAATTGTTATAATATGGACTATTATGTATCAGACAATCCATTTTGGATTCGACAACTGCAAAACCAGAACAACTGGTCCATAAATGTTGACTATGGTATTCTCCACAATAGAATCATTCGATCGTATATTTTAATACTCCCCTGGATGATCGTATCTACATTCAATACCTCCAAGAAGTTTTGTCTAACCTCCGGTAACAGGACGGTGCCCTTCGCATTACTACTGCGAGGTACGAAAATTTTTAGATGATAATTATTTTCAAAAATGGATTGCCCCATTAGATTCCTTCTTATGGTGATATATTAAAGAATGTGTATACATCACATCTCCCACTACAAAAGAAGATATGGGAGATACGATACGAGACGTTTGCTGAACCATAACGCTGTATATGCTAGGAAACGTGATGTATAACATAATAAAACCACTAAATATATGCATTCAGCAGGAGGGACATATATATATATATATATATATATATATATATATATATATATATATATATATAGGGTGGCCCACTTAAGTGGGGTTGCTCCATAACTCCCTTACTATTACAAATACGAAAAAATGTCTTATATAAAAGTTGTCCACAGTCATAAACTACACGTTTTAAAATTATTTACAGAAATGGCGGACTTCCGGTTATACCGGAAACTCATGCCAACTTCGTTATTTTAAATAGAACAACCTATATATTATTACATTTTTGAATTCCTCGTTGAATTTAAAGGTAACTTTAATAACCATACTATGGGTTTACGTCGCATTGCTTCTGAGTTATTTGACATTTTGTAGAAAAAATGACGTTTGCAGTCCCTCCGAAAACTTTCAATGTCTCAAAGACGGATACAGGTAGAGAGATGTGGCTTTCGTTTTTTACTTCCGAAAGGGGTACCGCATCATTCTCATTCATTGCCAAAAACCTTGCTTTTAGAATTCAATAATTTCTGTCGCTCTGAAAATAACTTTTTTCAAACACGGATAACTTGATTTTCTTAAAAGGAACAATCCATATTTTCTTACATCAGCGGATAGGAAATTAAATTTCCTTTCCATTGATGTAACATTATCGATATTTTGGAGTGATAGTTTTCGAGATATTCACATTTTTATTTAATTTCAGTTTTTATTGCGCATTGCCGCGGTGCTTTGGAAAACGTTTGTCAATTGTTTTAAACAACTGATAAGAAACGTTAGTTTCTCGAGCTTCTTTTGTGCTTTGCTGTCTTGTGTATCAATTTAAGTGTTTCTACAAGACATTTCCATTGAAACGTTATTGTCCGACGTAGAGTTGATCGACATAACTTTCATACTTGGAGAATGCCGTTATTGGCGTCAAGGATTTATGCGGTACGGTATCCTGAACGAAGACTTCCCCGAGAAACAGCCTTTCAAAAGTTCTTACAACGTTTTACAAACACCAGACGCGTGCAGTATCAAACGAGGGAACGTGTCAAAAGAATAACCTGTATTTCTTGTGCAATCCTTTTGTATATCTTCTGTAATCGTTAAGTAATTGTCCTTATGTATTTATTGATCGTTCCTTATGTATTTATTGTGTATTTCTTGTGCATTTCTTCTCTATTTCTTGTGTAAGCCTTAAGTAATTATTTTGTATTACTTGTGAAATCCTTATGTATTTATTGTTCATTCCTTACGTATTTCTTGTGTATTTCTTTTGAGTTTTGTGTTCTTAATTCTTGAGTGTTTATTGTTTATTTCTTGTGCATTAAAAAATCAAGTTACCCATGTTTGAAAAAAAGCAATGCGACGTAGACCCATAGTATGTTATTAAAGTGACCTTTAAATTCAATGAGGAATTCAAAAATGTAATAATATATAGGTTGTTCTATTTAAAATAACGAAGTTGGCATGAGTTTGCGGTATAACCGGAAGTCCGCCATTTCTTAAAATAATTTTAAAACGTGTAGTTTATGACTGTGGACAACTTTTATATAAGACATTTTTTCGTATTTGTAATATTAAGCGAGTTATGGAGCAATCCGTTAAGTGCCACCTGATATATATATATATATATATATATATATATATATATATATATATATATATATATATATATATATATAATAGCATTGATCTCTTATATTTCTTCTTCAGAGTATAGGCTTAAGCTTGGTTTCATCTTGGTCCAAATATAAAAGGTTTTCTACCAAAACAACAGATAGTAGATAATAATCAAGTTATACTTGTAAATCCGATTTTATGGATAAAATTGGAAATACTAACTTTGTCTTGCTCTGCATTTTTGGAACACTCTGTATAGTCAAAAATAATTTTAAAATGCGCACACTTACTAGCCATATAATATAATAAATACATTTTGTTGCCAAGGTTTACCCATAAAGCACCAGTTTACTTTGCTCTATCGTTGACTCTCCCTGTCCCAAGTAGAATGTTGGCACAGATAGTAGACAGTATATCTGAAGTACCCGTGGTCTACTCCCAATAGAAAAAAGATATGTCGAAATGCTCGTCTCTCCAAACCATTTGTTGCAAACTGGTTTTAGTGATTTCCTTAATAATTACTACGTTTCAAAATAGAAGATTCGATGGTTTGTGGTTTCGGTCTTTAAGATACAACTCGTCTGTGTATAATACATACATAAAGGGCAAAATTGAAATTAAAAGTTATATTTTGTGTTTTAGAGCTTCTGGTCTAGTGGTTCTTTCAAACGTACTATCCAAACTTTGTATGGGGTTCCCAAATTTTTTAAACATCCTCCATGTATTAAAAGTATGTCGTATAAAGCTGACGACATTATATTATTCGTAATTTCAATGAACGCTAATCACACGTTTGTAACTATAATGTACAGATCGTGTAACCAACGTTAATGATGTTTTCGTCCAACAAAATGATAATAAAAATGAAAACACAAGTATTAACCATTGTTAAAGTGAACAATTTAAAATTCCAAGCAACTATGTATTATGTTTAATTTGGTTGGTTACCGGCGGTCGAGCTCGCTGCGTTAAGCTTGATTATATTTAATACCTTAAAGATGCGATGTGTATGAAAGATTAATGTATCAAGACGTAAATCACTTTCAGTGTGATAATTCTCATTTATCAGGGGAGTAAGATCATCACGAAAGTGAAACGCAACTGAAATCTTGTTTATGTACGATTTTATCATAAAATTAACCTTGATGAGACATTATAATTATGTTATTGTTACAAAACACTAGAAAATAAAAATTTGTGAAGTATGTATATGTACCCGTCGTAATAATATGCTATTTAAGTATGCTGGTAGATAATTATATCATTAAGAGTAATCATTTATTTTTAATTTTAAAATGTTAATTATCGTTAATCAGTAGCAATTTTATTAACCTAAACTCACTTTCTCCTAAATAAACTGTAATGCTTCATTCATTTTTTTAATGATAAACGATGTAATTAATTATGCGTTATAGTTGCATCACAAACTGTAATAATTGAGGGTTATTTAAGAATTAATGTCGCTGAGAAGGAATGTGTGCCATCGTGAATGCGTTTCTTTGTAATCACGGATACCTGAAAAACCTCTATTGTCATTTATATCAATAGTGATAATTACATTGAGAGCTGAACAGTTCACGATCGTGATGTTTTGTGACATTTTTTATTGTCGTCTTCCGAAGAGTAACGTGATCTGATACATTGTGTCAGTATTTGAAGTCATGAAGAAAATTGCATTCTTAATAACATGACCACAATATACTTATTGCACTGTGGTTTTAGCTTCTCAGGAATAACATTATATATACGTAGTATAAGAAGGTAATATATGTGGTGGTGTTTATAATTATGTAATAATAAATAACCAGAGCAGTAATTATATAATTATTACTTTCCTTAACTCTATTATTTTCTAATTTGCTGGCGATTGTAAATTAACATTAAAAATTTTATGTCTACATGCCACATTTGCTATTCATGTACACTTAAGCGTATTCTTGTAAAATATGTTTCTAATAACTTATTTAGCTTTCTTTTTAGTTTCAACTGCCTTCGTTTTTTTTCCTGTACCATGGAGGGATACAGACATACGCTGTGTCATCAAAGTACTATTATTTTTACCTTCCAATCTACATATACACATGTATGTATAGAAGGTTATGCAATCGACTTTTTTTTCCACTATCGCTAAATCGACTTAGTGGCTCATTTTACAATTTTTGGCCAAGTTTCGCCAAGATCGGCCATCATGTTTGGATGTCTGTGTGTATGTCTTTATGTCTGTGTGGATGTATATTTCAAAGATATAAAAATATCTAGATATAGACCTTAACCATGTGGATTAATTACGTTCTATACATTTTTTTGATATGACAAGTAATAATTCCTAAGGTAGAATTTAAGTGTCATTTCAAATTTTTCCCATTATTTCAATAACGATTAATTTTATAACAAAAAGTGTAGACGTATTTTTTAAAGAAAATTTTATTTTGCATAAATTGTCTTTATAAAGTTTTTTAATGTAAAGCGAAATAAATGTCAAAATTAAATAAATATGATTGAAATTGCTGAACCTGTGTTATCAATCTTTTTATAGAAGCGTGCGTAGAATTTTTTTTACGTTAACATATATTTATGTCTATTAATCTCTATCTGAAGTTTTAAACGTCATTCTGACATAGAATATTGTTTTTGTTTTTACAATGTTGCCTGTTTACGTTACGAACGTATAAAAAAGAGGTTGTATAGTTACCCTAAAAATATTTTGTGTGGAACACCACACGATCTTCCAACCTACAAAATGGAAATTAAAGGAAATGAAATAACTTTAATAACATTTTTAACGATCTTTTATAAGAAGCTAATTACAAAAATAGACAACATTGTTAACGCAAAAACAATAATCTATGTCAAATAGACCTTTAAAGCTTCATGACAGACAGAGGTTAATAGACACCTAGATGATAACTTAAATTAATAGAAATGAGATTATTTTAATTTCAATTTTTTTTGAATAACTATGCAACCTCATTTCGTACGTTCATAAAGAAAACAGGCAACATTGTAAAAACAAAAACACTAACCTATGTTAGAATGATGTTTAAAACTACATGACACATAGACATTCATAGAAATAAACACATGTTAACCTAAAAATATCGATAGTACACTTTCAGCATTTTCAATCGTATTTATTTAATGTTTACATTTACTACGCTTTACATTAAAAAACTTTGTAAAGAGAATTTATGTACAAATTAAATTTTCTTTAAAACATACGTCTACTCCTTTTCTTATAAAATTAACGGTTATTCAGATAAAGAAAAAAAATTAATTCTACCTTAGGAATTTTTTTGCCGCTAAATTATGCGTCATATCAAAAAATTGCATAGAGCATAATTAATTGATATGTTTAAGGTCTATATCCAGGTATCTTTATATCTGTTAAACATGCAGCTGTTTAAAAATATCTGATAAAAACCAAAAACTACACCTAATAAACCAAACTACACATAATAAACCCCTTTCTCCGCCACTGGATTTCTCCCAAAATCTAATTAACTCTAAAGCTCTAAGCCCGATGAAAACAAGCTTAAATACAAAATTTTAACTACGTAGGTATATTCGTTCTGGAGTTTTCGTGGATACTAGCGTCCATCCATACACACACGTGCACGCGCACAAACACGCACACGCACACGCACACGCACGCACGAACGCACACACGCACGTGCAAGCACGCACGCACGCCCACCCACACACCCACACACACGCACGCATGCACACACGCACGGACCCACACACCCACACACACGCACGCACGCACGCATGAACACACGCACACACACACACGCGCGCGCGCACACACAGACATACAGACACCCAGGCATGATGGCGAAACTTCACCAACAGTTGTAAAATGAGATAATAAGTCGATTTAGGGATAGTGAAAAAAAGTCAATTGCATAGCCTTCTATAACTACATATGTATATGTAGGTTGGAAGGTAAAATTGCATTTTTCTCGAAAATACCCATATGAAGGACTAGTAGGTCTGTGGTAACACGACCTGTTTCCTCATACACATATAGCGGCATGATCACTGTGTATAGAGAAATTATGTGCGGATATTGGCGAATGCTGGATTAGTATATTCTCCCTCAGAACCGGAGCTTGGTTATTTCCAATCCTATCCTGGCCGCACCTATCCTTTATTCCACCATGCATAAATACTTAATGTATGTATGCATGCATGTGAGTCCATGACTGTGACATATATTAAGAAGCTTTATAAAGAAAAGTTATGTAAAATTAAATTTTCTTTAAATATGTCTACACATTTTCTTATAATATTAATCAGTATGCAGATATTGAAAAAAATTGAAGTAACACTTAAATTCTACCTGTCATTTGTTTTCATGGCATACTTGAAAAAGCAAGGAATCTCATGCGATGTTAGCAATTAACACCTGAGCAGGCTAGATTTGGCCTATCGTGCTAAAGCACTCAGCAACACTTAGGAGGATGGATGGAGGGACATTGAATTGCCAAGAGATTCCTATAGAAGAATGTGGATACTGATGATGTGAATGAGCGAAGCGAGTATTCCTAGGTAGCCCGAGATGGTATCAAAGAATGTAATTAAGCAGCGCAATAGGCATTTTAATACCGATAATAAAAAGAAAGAACTGAAACAATTCTTCTGTGCTAAGGGACTGGTCATTTATAAGCCTAATTGCTCTCCTTTGAATACGATCTACGATATCGAAAGCGTATTGGGGAGCACCAACTCAGAGGTGAGAATTATATTCTAAATGAGGTCTAGTTTGGCCCGTATACAGCAGAAAGAGTTGTCGGGACGTAAAGCACTGCTTAGATATGTAAAAAAGCCTATTTTACGAGCAGCTGTTTTGGTGGCTGACAGAAAATGGTCAATCCATGATAGATTTAAAGATACAGTGGTTCCCAACAGCGTAATAGAGTCTGAAAACTTACAACAGGAAATGATCTATCTTTTTTGGGGGGCACAAGGTAACACTGAGTTTTGTTAGCATTAAATTTAACTATATTAGTGTTTCCCTATTCAAGAATACATTGAATGTCTTTGTTGATTGAACTTGCCATTTCTGCTTTAAAAGTAGAAGTAGTAGGAAAGTAGATTACGATTATGAGTAGACTCAGATGAACTACAATGAAGAGTGCTGTCGTCAGCAAAGAAATGGATCGGATTAAATGTTGAAGAAATAAGGTCATTTACGTATAGTACGAAAAATGTAGGCGCTTTAACTGATCCCTCTGGCATTCTCGCATTAATGCTAACTTCTATTGAAAAACAGTATATTCGTCTTTTATCAAGGAAACTAGAAACTCAATTGATGAGTGTACTATTTAACCCAACGAGGTGAGTTTGGCGAGTAACCAATTATGCCAAACTTGGTCAAATGCCTTTGAGATATTTAAAGCGACTACAACTGTTTCATCGGATTGTTCTAATGTATTATTTCAAACTTGGGTCACATATGAAAGGAGATCACCTGTTGAATGACTCTGCCGAGATCCCTATTGGTGCTCACTAAGGAGTTTGTTAGTTTCAAAGAACGAGAGCAGTTGCTGATTGATGGTTTTTTCCATGATTTTAGACAAAATGGAAGTGATGGTAATTGGTCAGTGGTTCGAGGGATTGGTCTTATCGCCTTTTTTGTGAATATGTTGAACTTCCACGATAAAGGAAATTCCCCAGAAAGCAGAGATCGAATGGAGCTTAGATAGGACTGTTACCAGTTCGGGGCAATATTTCTTTAAGACAATAGCTGTGATACCGTCTGGGCCAGTCGCCTTATTGAGATCAAGCCTACCGAAAATGAATCGGTTTCATAGCGTTGGAAGAAACGTGGGTTAAAGTCACATATTTTCCACAATCATTGAGACACGAGTTTGATGCAAATAAATCCACAAAAACATTGGCTATAGATCCGTCAAAAGATGTCAGGGGGAGAAATGGCTTTAGCTAAAGACCAAAATTTACGACTGCCCAAAGGAGTTGTAGGTAGTTCATTTCATTTTCGTTCTTCAAACAATCTTTTAGCTTTAGTGATGACACTTGCAGACATTTCTAGCACCAACGTATTCTCCACGAGCCGACCGTTTTATTAGTTTTTCATTTAAAATAAGATTTATTTTTCAAAGATATTGCATTAGCACAAGTCTTATTGAACCAGGGTCGGGAACGTGAATGACCTACACGATTCTGTTTCTTGGGAATGTATAACCCCATGCCCATTAGGATGACTTCAGATGCTGAAAGAGCAATGTCCGAAGAAGAGGACGACTTAAAACAATACTCACGCCGTGGAAAGGTTGTAAAGAAGCCTCGTAAATTACTCCATCTAGCTGACTTAAAACACCACTAGGTTCTATTAGTGTTGCGGACAACAGCAATAAATTAGGAACACTAGAAATTCTTTCTATTAGACAATGGTCAGATAAACCTAGAGGGGAAAACACGGAAGTTTTATAATGGGTTTGATGTAAGAAAGAGATTTAAAAGATGTCGAGTATGGCTAGGGTTATCAGTGATTCTTGTGGGTTCAGAAATCATTTGTGTGAGATCACAAGCAATAGCAGATATTTCTGCACTATGGCAAGCTGGATTAGTAGTAGATGTAAATTGAAGCCAATTAGAGTGATGAACGAGATTTCCTGTAATTAACATATGGCAAGATGGAAACTGGGACAGAATATAGTCAACTTTCAAATTAGGGTAATCGAAGAAGTCTTGAAAGTTACTGTCATTAGAAGACCCATAAATGCAACAGTAAAATTTCACAAATTTAGGACCAGAATGTTTAAACTAAATCACGTCGAAATTTTTATTTTCTAAGGAAGAAATCCTCTTGTAAGCAATGCTGTCCTTGATATAGGCACATACGCCTCCTTTATATCGAAAGTGAAGATTGTATTGGGGATATTTCAAGTCGGGTGAATCATAGCTTTCAGAGGAGACTGGTGTTTCAGATAGAAACAAAATTTCAGGTTGTAATTGTTCAAGCTGTTGGTGAACAGCATTAAGATTAGACCTGATACCGCGGATATTGCAGTAGTGGATCAGAAAGTTAGAACTTTCGATGACCTAGGTGACTTGGGCCCTGCCCTTCCGGATATCCGAATGATGGCAGGATTTTACGTCCGATATTTATTACCCTAGAAACCACATCCATCTTTTGTAACTTTTAACTTTGGAGTTTTAATCCGATAGGAAGACATCGAGGGCGAGAAGGAAGAATAAGTATGAGAATAAGTTAATGATGAAGAAAAGATGACCGGCAACCCTTACCGAGCTCATAAAATCGGAGACCCAATATTAAGGAGCCCATTGTAAAGAAGGTAGCACCTCCCCGGCTGGCATGGGGTACACATGCCTCCCATCTACTGAGTACTGATAGAGATGAATAATTTGTTAGAGCTTGAAGTTAGGTATAGGGAATACTTAAGTAACTCGCCCCAAAATTCAATTTTCTTTCGAGTACTGAAAAAAATAGTACGCCCCACATGTAAAAATGGAGTTTTTGACAATTCTTGATTTTGGCGACACTTGGCCAAACGTTATAAAATTAAGCTGAAAAATAAAGCTGGAACTTGGCACGAGTAACAATTAATGTAAACCCAAGTACTGATGATGACAGTTTTACTGGAATTTGAAAATTGATGACACAGTTTAACAGAATTTTAGTTGCTTATGGAAACTAAAGTGTATCAGTTTAATTTGACAAATTTTTCAATTTTTTCAACATTTACTACAAAGTAGTAGTAGGTAGTCTTCAATATTTTGCTTGCGTTCTGTAAAGATTCCAACATTCTAAATATGAACATATAATTTATAAATGGACACAAATGAGCCCGTTAGCGGCGGCAAAACTGTTGGGAATCACAACTGTTGGGAAGATCTATTATGTATAAAAAAGTAAGTTGTTTAGAAATGCCCTACCTCGGGCTCAGTAGCGGTCTGTTAATACATCGGGCTAAATAAAGTACGGTTTATACTATATATATATATATATATATATATATATATATATATATATATATATATATATATATATATATATATCAAAATAATAACTGTTAGAGTTCAGAATTTAGTTTTAGTTGTTGATGTTTAGTTTCATTTATTTAATATCGTTTGCCTGTAACTGAACCGATGGCGGAAAAATTAAAAAAATAATACCCGGCACTGTAGACTTTGATATGCGAAATAGGTAGCACAACTAATAAAGCTATCGTCTAAAATTTAGTATTTTGTATAGATGATCTTTACGTTAAAGAGGGCTTTCACACTTCTTGCTAAACACTTTAACATTACTAGCACTCTTTCATAAAATGGATAGGATTCTCTCGCACTTTGGTGTCATTTTTCTTAAATCATTGATCTAACGCATTTACCAACTCTTCGATATCTGTTGAAGACATTCTTGCAAAACTTTGCAATTGTATTGGATCTTTAACTTTTGCTTCATTAACCAACCGTAAATAAGCTCCCATAGTACTTCTTCGCAATAATCAGTGCTGCACCCAAACATGTCTTCTTCGTCTTTATAAAATAGTAAAATTATTACTCCAGCTGCCTGGCGCTTAGTACAACCCATAACCAAATTTTAATGTAAATAATGTTGACAGAAGGTGGTCGATATATTTCTCTACCTATGTAAACCGATTCTTAATTTTATATTGACATTTTCTCTAAACTGGAAGTATCAGCAGTTTTATTGTTCCCATTTATGTTATAATATAAACCTATACTGAAACATCTCAGATTATCGAGAAATAAATCTGGTCTAAAGAAACTTGAAGATTATTTTTAAAATTTTAAACGTACAAGATGATATATATTATAAAAGTGTTATTGGTATGAAATTATAAGTTTTTGTTATGAACGAATAAGTTCAAAAGTAAATGTGTAATTAAAAATTATAATTTTATTAAATGCATAAATAAAAAGTTTACCTCGAGTAGGTTTTGAACCTACGATCTGTACTTTGCTAGAGTAGCGCGCTAACCAATTGCGCTATCGAAGTACAAAGGGCAATTTATGTAAATTTTGTCTTTATGTATGTAGAACTGACGTAAATTCTAAATTTAATGAGATAACAATCAAAGTTCAAAAGTAAATATGTAAAAAATTATTATTATTAGCAAAGTACAGGTCGTAAGTTCAAAACGTACTCGAGGTAAACTTTTTATTTATGTATTTAATAAAATTAATAATGATCGTTATTGATACGGTTTAAAACTATAAATGTCTTTTAGACGATGCAATTACCACAATTGAATGGCCGTATTATCTGGGCCACTGCGAGTAAAATAACAATATGCTCTCGTATTTCAATTTGCTAATGAATTTAATACGTGTTGGTTTGTTTTAATATATTGCATGTAACCTTTGTTACCAATATTAAAGCTACAAGTTTCGGTAAGTGTATTGTCATCATCAGGCTTCTTCTAGATGTATAAAACGACAAACTAACCGCTCTTAAAAGCTAAAACACTTATAGTCAATAATAGTGCAAAAAGAAGGGATGTACAGTGTTAACAAAGTGAAATTTAAAATTGATAAAATAGATAGCGCTAAAATTCTAGCACTAAAACACAGATTATGAGTACTGTGTGATGTAAACATTTTATAAGTCACGTAATAATTAAATTAAAGGACAACGACAAGACAGTTAAAATCGTGGAATCACGTGGCCTTCCCTGCCTCCACAACAGTTTACCACCTAAGTGATGATTTTGCAATCACAACCTTTTTTATTTAAAACTGACTCAGACATTTATTTAAAAATTTAAAATATCAGTTGCGTAACATTGGAAAACACGTTAAAAATAATTTTTCCGTGTACCAATACTCTCTTACACTATTCGAAAGGTACGCTATATGTACCTAGTATATGGTACGAATAGTCCAAAATATCCTCACAATGATTGGCTGAGGAGCAGTATCAAGTTTATGAAACTTACTCTTCTAATATATTTTGGTGTAAGAATGTTGCGTAAATTATCAATTTGCAGAAAGCCATTCTTCACCAAACGAATATGCAGCTAGTACGTTGTTTTTATTGTAAAGAAGAAACTGGTAGTGGATGTTTCTGCTTGATAAGGAGAAAACGGAGCCACAGTAACAATGTCAAAATTAAACTTACAACGCGGGGTCGCAAAACCTATTTTGATTAAACCCTAAGCAATCTAAATAGCATTTGATAATTAATTTGGCAAATAAAGAATTAAAAATTTTTTATTGCGTAAAAAGAAATACTGTCAACTTACTTTTACAAAAGCTATACGTAAAGATAAGATTATAACGTTATTAGCACGACATAAAATTTTGAGTAAAATAATAAAAATTCAAAATGGCTCCGTAAAAGGCAAAAATAGTTTTTTCCGTTAAGTACATTTTTTAAATGTGCATCTAATCCAATTCCTACCTATATACGTTTTATGTATAATTATTAATATCTCGTATACAATAAACCGCACGCCAATAGAAAATTTTAACGTGGTTTTTAACTTGAACTTTGTGTGTGTGTGTGTGTGTGTGTGTGTGTGCACATTCGTGAGTGCGTCCGTTCGCGTGTGTTTGTATGTGTGCGCGCGTGTATGCACGTGTGAGTGTGTGTGTGCGTGTACATGTGTATGTGCTAAAGGAACACTGGGAGGGGGTTAGGGATATTGTTAGGCTGTCGAGAAACGTTTACAACTTTAAATTTGCTTAATTAAAGTTTGGAGGAAAATAGGAACCGGGTAGTGCATCCCACAACTTGGTCGCCGTGTGGAAAAGTGTAGATTGTGCCCGTTTAGTGTGACAAGATAGAATTTTTAGTGCGTAATTATGGTGCAAACCGAGTGTTCCTAGCGAAAGTATTAAGGAGTGTATTTCGGAGGCACACTTGCCATTGCAATAGCGATACAACAAGGAAAGAACCGAAACTGTTCTTCTATGCTAAAGAGACTGTGGTCAGAAGTTAGAGACGGGTCATTTCTAAGTCTTATAGCTCTTTTTTGGATGCGGTTTACCATATCGATTGCGTATTGGTGAGCACTGACCCAGTGGTGGGAATTGTATTATAGATGAGGTCGAATGTGAGCCTTATACAGTAAAAGAAGTTGTTGCGATGTGAAGTACTGTTTATATTTGTATAGAATGCCCAGTTTACGGGCAGCTGTTTTGCTGGCTAAGAAAAGCTAGTTAACCCATGGAAGGTTCGATGATACGGGCACCCCTAACAAAGAAATAGAGTTTGAAAACTTCAGAACTAGGCCATTCATATTTACAGCAGGAAATGGTCGGTCTTTCTTGGCGAACACAAGGCAACACTGGGTTTTATCGGCGTTAAACGTGGGTAGATTATTCCTCCCCCATTCAAGGATACGTTCTAAGTCACTGTTGACTTAGGATGCCATTTTCACTTTAACGTCCTGATTAGACCTATTGTTGAGGGAAAACTGAGAAGAACTACAATGTGGAGTGCTGTCGCCTGCAAAGCAATGGATCGGGTTAGTTGTTGAGGAAATGAGGTCATTAGCAGGAAAAGTGTGGGAGCTATCACTGATCCTTGGGATACACCCGCGTTAATTGTAGTTTCTTTCGAAAAGAAGCCATCGACGACAATACGGATACGTCTTCTGTCTAGAAAACTGGACTTCCAACTGATGAGCATATCGGATGAGCCGAACGAGGTGAGCTTGGCAAGTAGCCACTTGTGCCAAACCTGGTTAAAAGCCTTTGAAACATCTAAAGCTACTATGACAGTTTCACCAGAACTTCCTAATGTGTTATTCCAAAGTTGGGTGACATATGCAAGAAGATCGTCCGTTGAACGACTCTGTCTGAACCCATACTGGTTGTTGTTGAGGAGTTTATTGGACTTGAGGAACGAAAGTAGTTGTGTATGTAATCAACGGTTCTTTTGGCTAGTAGACGACCTGTTTTCATTCAAATCGGTTAATATATAAAGTTAGTTACTTTCTTAATTTGATAATATTTTTTAAACGATGAATTTTTACTAGCATATGATGGCCCGTCGAGATCTAGAAGGATGTTCTTTACGAGATTTTTACCAAATCTCCAGTCTTCGATTAATTTTAAATACAACTATTGAATCATGGTTAGAAACGAGAATGACCTACACGGTTTTGTTTCTTGGGCATGTAAACCCCATGCTCACAAGGGCTACTTCAGATACTGGAAGAGTAACGTTTAAAGGCTAGAAAGGTTTAAAATAGTATTCACGCCGTGAGAAGGTTGCAAACAATTTCGTATATTACTCTATTTCACTTAAAAGATAGATGGACATAGTGGAGAATTAACTGATGTGGATTTAGTGCGGAATGGGACGTTGCAATGTGGCCGTTTGAACGCCGCCGTATGAAATCCCTCATTCAAACGCCGCGGTTTACACTCAAGGATGTTTGAACGCAAGTTATTTAAACGTAAGAACACATGAAGGTAAGGACATTTCAACTCAAAACTAGGTAATGGAAATAATATAAACAAAACAATGTATTTTTCTTTAAGAAAAATTTCACATTACTAACATCTGCACCTGTAAAGCTCCAAAAATCCTCTTCACCACAATCACTTTTGCGACCGAGTACATTCACAAATTTTCGTTTTCCTTTCCTGCTGAGAATCAGTTTACCTACTTAAAATGTATTTTTATTACACCTGCATTATAACTGTCAATTAAAACATTAAATCAAGTTCATAATTGAAGCTTTTTGGAAGCCGTGTTTTTTTATGGCACAGCGTATTTTAATTTGTTACAGTTGCCTACAATATCAATGACCCATACAACAATGACACCTTTCAATAAAATTATTACATTTTGTAAACATTTTTGTTAATTTTTTTACATAGTATAAGGGCTATTCTGTATGAAAAACGTTAAATTTAAAATAGTGTTAAAATTTTAACATTTAACGTACTAGAAGTAACATTGCTATTCTGTATCATCAAAATAAACGCAACCTTTAAAAAGTACTCGGCTAACTTCGTTTAGTTTAAGTGTATTGCACCGAAAGTAGTGTAAACGCAAAATTTTTGTAGCTACAGTGTACAGATATACCCACATAACCTTATTTTCGGGGTATAGTTTTACGCGTTTTGTTTCTGTTCGTTTTCTTTTATCCTTTTAATATGGCTGCACGCTCCACACGAATGAGCAAAACACAAAAGGAACATTTAGTGGGTTTTTGGGAACAAAACAGGTTTTTGGTAGAAGTAAAACCCAATCCTTCAGAGTTAGAAATGTATAAGAACACGTGGGAGCAACTAGTTAACGGATTAAACAGCTTACCTGGTGCTAGAAAAAGTGTGAAACAGTGGAAAGACGTGAGTACATCTATATTATTATGCGCTGCATACTTGCAATGCAAACCGCATATTTGATTTGCCGTTTTTTTCCGAATCTTTTTAGCGTTTTATTTCGCGAGCAAATGAAGTCGTAGAGAGTTCGTTCAAACGGCTATCGAACGGAAATATCGGGGGAAAGAATGATCGAATGGATTTTTGGAATTTTGGACCTGGCCAGCCTTATGGTGTCAAACGCAAAAGTTTTGATATCTGAAAATTTTGTCAGAAAACATACCAAATTTATTATCGATTCTGAAAGCTGAGGAAACTTCCTGTCTTTTTGCTCATTAACAATTTTTCGATTGGAGGTCTGCGCTGCATGATCCACACGAATGAGCAAGATACAAAAGGAACATTTAGTGGGATTTTTGTTAGAAGTAAAACCCAACTTGACGGGATCTCGATAGGACTTGTTGTTAGGGTCCAAAATCGAGCCTGAAAAATGAGACTAGATCACTTTCATTGCCAAAGCTTCATAAACCCATAAAAAACATCCTTTGCGGAACGAACGCGCATGGTGATCGTCTGAATCATTGTAAATGCATTCTTCAGAGGTTGGAATGATCGTTTCTGTGCAATTGCATCGACAATCGGCCCAAAAGTTACCCTCAATATTTCGATTTCGATTTGTCGGTTCGTCGAGTTAGGTTCCGTTACCTTTAAGACTCGAAATTTCATTAAGGATACAGTTTATTAATACAAATGTGTATGCAGCGTATAAGAATTTTAATTTAACCTCGGTTAAATTACATTCCCGACTTGTTAAATTATTGTAGCGGGTAGAGGATAAATATTTGTCGTTTAAGGCATTGAATGAATTGAAAGTTTCGATTTCGGGAAAGCCTCGTTTGCAGCATGCCGACGTGGATGGAATTGCCGGTGATCCCAAGAAGGAGAAAGATTTGACAGAGCTAGAAGAAAGGGTGCTGATGTTAATATCCAAAATTGTGATACCTGGTGCCCCAATAATATTTTAAACATTTCGGACACGATAATAGTGGATTCTAGAGAGTTTCAAAATGTAAGCTGTACCATATATTCACAGTTGATACTTTATAATATGTAACTGTTACAGAATGTTATGTTTGATGAACCGTTATCATACCAATTTACGGGTGAAGCATCAAATGCGACAATAAGCCTTTTAATAATTAGTATTTTTGATAGCAAGCAAGATTGGAAATTCAACATATACCACAAAAACCATACAAAAACAGGATTCGAGGAAGCAGCCGAGAATCGAATCTATCGCAAAGCATCATGAGGAATGTTTGAAGCAATTAACTGCGGCAAACACTGCCGTAGCCGAAGCTATACCGCAACTCCCGTATGTGTTAAGAAAAGCCGACGAGTTTTTCGGCTGCATTAAATTTAAGATTCTAATGGAATTTGTAATTAGTTTGATATTTACATTCATACATAAAATAGTGTTGGTTTGTAAATTCTGTTCGGCTTTCAATGTTTTAAATTACGAACTATTATACGTACTTCGAAACGAAACAAAACTAAGTAAAAATGTATACTAATGTCGTAAATATGTTCTAACAATACGGTATGTTTCCCTCGTTATGCCAATTATGATCGTTCTGGGGAAGAGGTGGGTTGTTATCTGGTTCTGGAAGGGCTAATTGGTTATCGTCCATAGGTAACGGGACATTATACATTCTACACATATTATTCAAAACTGCACAACTATAAATTATTTTTGAGGGTATGATAGGATCGTAATACAAGGTCCTGTGGCGATGTGTACAACGGAATCTACCCTTCAACATGCCATTAATATGCTATATAGATTGAAATTTTGCTTTGTTTCGTTTCTGGCGTGAGCAATATAAAATTTAACCCATGTGTTTAGTAAATGAGTGGTTATAGCATCTGACACTTCTGGATACATTTGGTTGAGATATTGCTAGTGTATAACACTGCCCATTTCCTAACTGATAGCAGCCCTGTCCAAAAAATTTAAAGCCGTTAATGCCCTCAGATGTATTGGCACACGGGTTATTCTTTGAGATTTGTCCATATGCGGTTATGAACTGTCTATTAAATTTCGACAGCAATGTTAATTCTAAATAATTTTTAAATAAAGGATCCGGTAGTGCAAAAAGCATGAGCATCACGAACTTTAAGGTTGTATCGGTCTCCGGCGTCGACCGGTAAACGTCCTTACTGTTCTTGATACTCAATATACTATAATTTCAGACCTATCACTGTTTACTCAATGTACCTATTTGACCTATTTTGCATTAAATACTATGCTTTACAATGTTTTAATGTGGACAACAAATACAACTTTTCTGTTTTACGTTTCGCGTTAAAATGTCAAAGGTTTTTCGTTCAAACATCTTCCCGTTCAAACGGCGACGTTCAATCGCCGGTGTTCAAACGGTTGCGTCTAAACGTCCTAGACGGCATAACCCCTATTCAGCGGTCCTCGTTTCAGCGGTCCCGTTTCGGCGATGTCCCATTTTGGCGGTGCCCCGTTTCATTGGTCCACGTTTAGGTTGTGCCCCGTTTCAGCGGCCCCTGTTCCCCGTTTTAGCAAGAAACTTGACATAGCTGCGTCAGCATAACATCGACCAAAAAATGAATTAGCTTATCAAGTACTTTGGTTGTTCAGAAAAAAGAATAAAAAATACAGTTGTCACAAAACGTAATTGCTGGTTATATTCAAAATAGCACTATTGTAACAACTCACTTTGAGTTATATTTAAATATACCGTAATTTAGGTCTTTCGTTCCTTCAGTTGTAAATTTAAGAAAATTTTTAATTATTTATAATATGTGGTAAGCAACTTAATTTGCATTTTGGTGTAACTTAAGTTGCATATCTTTCAAGGGTTTATAGTGCATATCTTCTTAAAGGTTTATACTCCCACTTTAAATTTGCGCAAATCTCTTCGCGCACGGCTAGATCATCTAATTTCAAAGCATCCATTTTTTCACTTCCTGATTAATGTTGTGTGTGCAGGAAGCTTTTTTCGGGTTTTCACGTAAGTGTTGTGAAAGTGCCATTGATATGATGGTAAGATAATTTAACTCGTAATACTAAAATTAAAACATTTGCTCTTTTCAGGCACTTTTACTTTCCTGTCTTTTATTTTTACTTTGATTTACACTTTAATTAATTTTAAGTACGCATTTAATTTTACTGTTGCGTACGCTTTCATTTTATGATTGCAATTTTTATTTGAAAATTTCAAGAAAATGCATTAAACGGATTATTCCATTTGATGAAGATAAATTTATAAGAAACAAAATTCCAGTTTGGGTGTGGTTGACAACATAAAAGCATTGTTATTGCAATATATTGCGCAACATTGACACAAGGATTACGTCACCTTGTTTTGGATTTCTGCATTATTTTTATAATACCAGGGTTCTCAAGAAGATGTATTATATTTTGTAACAGGTATTTAATGTTTAATGATTTTTAGTGATTTAAGGTATTTTTAAGGTATATTTTATTTAACCCTATCATTTTAACTGTTAATAAACATAGTCTGTATATTTTTTATCTTTTACATTTTGATAAAATTTTTATTGTAAAACTCGGTTTAGTTATTCCGAGCATTACTAAAAATAACATTACAATTTTTTATTATTTATGTTCGGTGGAAGTAATGTAACAGAAATTGTGGTAATTAAGCAAATCAAAAGAAGGAACCACCCTACGTTAATCTTCCGATTGAGCCAAAGGCATTATTTTTGGTGAATGGTTTTATCTCCAGTTAGTTTAACGATTTGTTTTGGTGAACTTTTACTCTTATTTTTACATATTATTACGATTACCAGTTCGACCACCTCATTATAGTATCATTTACCTATGGATCTATTTCACTACCAACTTAAAGTAAATTATGGAAAACGAGAAAAATGTAATGTTGGAAAAATATATTCACCCTTACCAAATAGGCAAAGTAGCTGAGGGAAAGGTATACCGCCGCAACGGGGGCCGCTGAATCGGGTGACCGCTAAAACGGGAGCCGCTGTAACGGGTCGCCGCTGAAACGGGGGCTGCCGAAACGTGACCGCTAAAACGGGGACCGCTGAATCGGGGTGTAACCGTCCTAGACCGACATTTAATGTAAAAAAAGGTGTAAACGATAGCTTTAGTACTATGACCAGCAGGATTAGTCGTGGATGATAATAGAAGACAATTAGAGTTATGAACATTTAAATCTCCCAGAAGTAAGATATCGCAAGTGAGAGAAAGGGTAGTCAACTTTCATACTAAGGTCAGAGAAGTGTTGGAAGTTACTGTAATTAGGAAACGTATAGATGGATGCGTAGAATTTCACAAATATACTTAGGAGTAGAACGTGTGAACCTAATCATGTCGATTTTTTTTGCCAACGAAGAACAGTGAGTACCCTTAAAGAGCGAGGTCCCTTGGGACAGGGCAGGATTTTAAGTTCACAACGATGGTAAAATACAAAATGGTTTAACCCTATTCGACGCCACTTAAAGGATAAAGTTTCATTGAACGTTTAACGTTTTTAGTTACTTTTTCAGCTACAATTAATACTACTTTGTGTTACTGGCCTAAATTAAAACAATTTTACATCATCACGTTGGTTAATAATGTAGTCACGTTGGATTAGTTTATAAACTCCTTCATATCTATTTAATGATCAACTAAAAACATATCAAAACGTAATAGCATTGTAACAACGTGAAATGAAAACTATACTTAAAGCAATAAAAGAAAGAGCGGTAAAGTGTAAAGCCTAAGGAAGATGAACAAAGCATGCACTTCTTAACCCAAATTTTGAATAATAAAAAAACAACTTTTAAATAATTTACTAATTATTTAAATCTAAATATAAATTAACACTAATCGTGACATTTGTTCTATCATTTAATAAATTCTAATAATTTAAAGACATTTTAAAAGGTCACAGAAAGATCAACTTATGTGCATAACAAATCATCTTCATAACTTTTGAGTATATACCTTCATCAAAATTTGGGTCAATAATTAGTTCTCTTCTAAACAAGAATTCTATACAAAGCATTCGTTAACATATATTTATGCATATCTGCATTCCATTAGAAAAAAAGGGATTTAAAGGTGTACAATCTATCACCCACTCGGAAATTTGGTTTAATACCGTGCGGGTCATTCGAAGCTCTCGCGAAACTGCATTCTTAAAATTCTCGACCTCGATGGTCAATTGTATTTGGAGCATTGCTCGATAAAATCTATAGAGCTGTGCACACCTGGATTCATCGGATGTAGTAAAATGTTCTGTAGAATCGATAAGTACCACATGCTGATACAGATATAGTACCATAATGGATATCTTTGTACGTAATCCTTTAAAACTTTACCAACACGCTATTCTATGTCCTATTTTGGTAACAATAATTGTTAATTTGTTTGACTTTCTCTTCCATTTTTTAAAATAATTTTAATCGTTTGCATGACGTTTCAAAAAATAAATGATTAAGTAACTTTTCGAAATTTCTAAGAGTTGCATTCTTTTATGAATAGTTTTCATAAAGGCGTACTTCATTTTAGCATAAGACCTATTAATTCAAATGTCTACTCATTTCCTTTATTATTAAATTTAGCGTAACACCCTCGTAAATAAGTTTTTTTTTTGTTAAAAATAAAGGTGTATAACCGGTTACATCGTGACCTGGGTTTCGTAATGCATGTGCAACATTACAAATTTCCGCGTCCAAAACTTAACAGTTTGCGGGGGAGTTCTTATATTGACTAATTTAATGTAATCTTTTTTTCAATAAGTTGACTAAGATTATCTGCAAATCAGAAAAATAACGAGTAAACACATTATGATGTAAAACAAATTAACTAAAAAAATCCACAAACTTAATAATTATTTATCAATATTTCGCTGATTTACTTTACGGAATTCAGCGATTAAATAATTATTAGATTAAAAAGCAGTTATAAATGTACTCAACGATTACATATCTAATACAAACACTCAATGAGTCAACGGTCCACAAAACCTTAAGTCTCCAACAACACAACCACGAATATGAAAACCAGGATAGGGATTTTCCAAGGAGACCGCGCGAGCGATCTCTGGCTATGCATGGATCCCAATCAAATATCCCTCATAGACGTACACAAAAAACCAATCTCTTGTTTATAGATAACATCGAACTGTTTGGCAAATCCAGTGAAAATCTAAAGAAGCACCTCCAAGTAGTAGAAATGTTCCTCACGGACATCAAGATGTCATTCGGTATTGACAATTGCAAAACACAGCTCTCAGGAATGGTGCAAGCAAAGAAACTCGAGCATACCACGATCAGAAAAAAATCTCACAAACGAATTCAGAAAAAAACTAAGACAGATGCTTAAAAAACTCCTGAACGCTAAAAATCTTACAAAAGCCATTAATACATGCACGATCGCAATACTCGCCTACCTTCTCGTTTGGGATAATAAAGTGGTCACAGACAAACCCAGAACGCTTAGAAAGCCTGGTAAGAACCGAAATGACCAGATACCTAACCTATTACCCAAAATCGGCACTAGAATGAACATTTATACCTAGGTCAGAAAGCGCAAAGGGATAACCCACATCACAGACCTCCATCAAAAGCAAACTGTGAACCTACATCACTACTTTAACAAAAAGCAGAACGTTCAAACCTACACAGCGTTATAAAAGAATTAACGAGGAAATTCGTGAACGCATAGACGCTCATCCGTCCAATGAACTTGGATCTTAAGTGATTTACCCACGGATAAGCACAAGGAAATAAAACATCAGGTAAACCTGGAGAGTAGAGAAGATAATAATAATTATTGTGTTTATTAGGCAACAAAATGAATTAATAATTGGAGTAAATATACACAGGATATCTCATGGTCACGGCCCATTAGAATTATTTTAGACACTACGATTGGAGTTTTGAAAATTTGGGGAACAGTTTTTTCGGGCCTGCCTCTAATAAAATTACAGAGTCCACGTACCACTTCCGGTTAGACCGGAGGTTGACGTCATTTTCGTTATTTGAATGGAACACACTGTATATTATTGCAAATTTGGATTCTATGTAACGTTTTAGGTGGACTTTCATCGGTTCCTAAAACTAACCATTTTAAGATATTTTTTAAGTTAAAAGAAACGCTAACTAATTTAAAACCATGTTCTTTTACAGTAAGAGATAGAAAGCGCCTATATTGCAGAGCTGATAAATTAACATTTAATTGCTTTAATAGAAATCGTTTTGAAATTTAATGCCGTTTAGTTAAATTCAAATTGACGTCGTAAATTGGTTTAACGGATATCGAATTTAGCTATATATATATATATATATATAACTTTATAAGTATATATATATATATATATATATATATATATATATATTATGATATATATATATATATATATATATATATATATATATATATATATATATATATATATATATATATATATATATATATATATATATATCTCCCATCTCAATTGGCCCACCAATATTTTTTCTTTTAAATAAAATTATGCTAATTCACGGTAAATTTAATTTAAGTATTTATTTTATTATCATTTGTAACAACATTTTAAACAATTTAAAACATTTTATTGCAACATTTTACTTTAAATCATTTTTTAATTGTTAAAAACATATTTTTATACAAAAAAAATAGTTATTCGCTTTTCTCGAATTTATTATTTTCTAAGAATCTTTGAATATCTGAAATAATCAAGTAGGCTTTGCCTTTGTTCAACAAAAGAAAGTTTGTTTTTTTTTACTATTAGTAAAAATGACGCATGGAAAGGTTGTTGATGAAAAAATTCGCTCAATTATTATCAATTTATTTAAAAAGGGAAAATCAAACGCGGAAATTGGCGATCTAGTTAATTTATCAAAGTTTACTGTCAAAAAGATCATTCGAGTTTATAAAACAACGGGTACAATAGCTACAAAACCTCGGTATGCGTCGAAATTCAAAATATCAGATGCTGATAGACGGGCATTGAAGAAGATTATTAGAAAAAACAGACGTTCGAACTATGGTGGATTATCTGTTCTTTGGAGCGATGCTGTGGGGCGAAGTGCCATAGAGAAGCCCTTAAGTTAGGTTTTAAAACTTACAAGGTAATTTTATTGCAACTTTTTCCAAAAAAATTTGTTGTAATTTTACTAATTTTCTTTAGGCGAAAGAAAAGCCACTCTTAACATTAAAACAAAAGAAAAACCGGCTTAAATGGGCTAAAAGTCACATTAATTGGACGAGTGATGAATGGAATAGTGTCCATTGGAGTGATGAGTCTCGTTTTGAAGTTTGTGTTGGGGACAATCGAAGCAGAGTTATTCGTCAGAAAAATGAAACTTTCAATTCAGATTGTTTAAAAAAGAAAGTAAAATGTCCTGCTTCAGTTATGGTATGGGGTTCAATGTCTGCTAGAGGTGTTGTAGAACTTCACTTCATTGATGGAATTGTAAACAGCAATAAATATTTAAAGATTTTAAGAAAATCGGTACTTCCAACAATGACAGATTTATTGCAGAATAATAATAATTTTGTGTTCCAACAAGACGGAGCGGCCTGCCATACATCAAGAAAATCTTTAAAATGGCTTTCTGATCATAATGTCCCACTTTTGGAGTGGGTGGCAAACAGTCCCGACTTGTTACCAATAGAAACCCTTTGGCACACAATGAAAAAACGACTACGAATACAACCTGCTAGAAACGTAGTCGAATTAAAACACAAAGTTCAAAATATTTGGGATAATTTCACTCAAGATGAGTGTCAAAACTTAATAAGTACGATGCCCGAAAGAATTCAAGCCGTAATTAAAAATAAAGGCGACGTCACATAGTGGTAAAGGTTTTTGGATTTTGTATGTTTTCCTTGTTTTTAACAATTAAAAAATAATTTAAAGTTAAATGTTGCAATAAAATGTTTTAAATTGTTTAAAATGTTGTTACAAATGATAATAAAAATAAATACTTAAATTAAATTTACCGTGAATTAGCATAATTTTATTTAAAAAGAAAAATTATTGGTGGGCCAATTGAGATGGGAGGGTCGATATATATATATATATATATATATATATATATATATATATATATATATATATATATATATATATTTCAGTGTAGAAAAAAGTTTGGAATACCTGAAATATCACCCAAAATACGATTTTCTCGAAAAAAACACTCGAAGGGATCAAAAGGTATTTTAAACTTTATTTTAATAACAACCCTTATTTTTTGTTCAATATAATGAAAGAGCACATTTCTTTGAAGGTTTTAATTATAAAGATAGATTTATTTTAATATTACCTGGAAGGCATTGAAATAATTGATTTAATGCCAGTTACGTCAGTTTTGCTGCAGGTAAGCTTGTGCTTTTTGTGTTATCTGAAATATAAAAAAACCTTAATAATAATGTCTCTTTCGGAAAAGGATTGCATAGAAATTCCTATGATGAATGGTTATAAGGTAGGAGGAGAACTGCAGGGGAAGTCTGCGCTCTCGTTAAGGGAGATCGTCCGCCTATAGCACGTTCTATAGATGGACATGTACGTGATAAACCCAGAACTGGGCGCACATTCAATGCTGACACACAACTTTGAGTTGAAGAAAATCCACATTCTAGTTCCCGTCAGATTAGTTTGGACATGAAGTTCAGCCATGCTACAGTGCTTAATGTTTTACATAAACATCAGTTTGACACTTATAAAGTTACATTGACTCAAGAACTATCAGAAAATAATTTTGATCGAAGAGTGTAATTCTGCGAGGACGTGCAATTATGTTGCAGTTTTTTAGAAATACTATTTTTTCGGATGCATCTACATTTCGCCTTAATGGTACTGTCAATAGACAGAGCTGTAGGTATAGGGCTTCACAGAATCCCCGGTGGATGAAGGAGTCACATTCTCAGCATCCAAGAAAAGTGAACGTTTGGGCAGGCATAGTCAGACACAGAATTTTGGCTCCGTATTTTTTTGATGACAACTTGACTGGCGCGAGGTATTTGCAATTTTTATAACAAGATTTGATCCTAACGCTGACTGCTTTATACCCAAATGCAAATGAACCAGACATACCTGACAGCAGACTTTGGTATTAACAGGACGGTGCACCTCCTCATTACGCTCTTCCTGTTCGCACTTACTTGAATAACGTCTTTCCGAAACGATGGGTAGAGCGACCTGGGGCTGTAGAGTGGCCGCCTGGTTCCCCGGATCTAACACCCCTTCTTATTCAAAAACCAAAATTTCTAGCAGTACACCCGAATACAGAAGATTCGGCAGGAAATGCACAAAATAGCGACCCGGTAATACTTGACAGAGTGCGGAAAAAATTTATTTTTAGACTAGCATATTGTCAAATAGTTAATGGGCAACAGTTTGAGCACCTTATTAATTAATGTATTTATTTTGATTCATTTTATTCATAAATAAATCAATCTTCACAATTAAAACTTTATTTGCATTTTTCTCGAAACTTTGTTTATGTAACATATTAATTTTTTTGTACTACAATATTCAAAACAATGAGCTCTTTCATTATATTGATCAAAAAATAGAGATTGTCATTTAAAAAAAAGGCGCCCCTTTTGGCCTCTTCAACGTACGCCACTGTTCAGTATGTCCACATTACGATGGATTAAATGGGTAACTCTCTTAATATTTGAGCTAGCGACTTGTTGTTTCCGCTTTTCTCTGCTCGATTTTTGAGAAAAAATCGATGACGTAAACAAATTTTTGCTAACATTTTTAGTTTTAAAGATACAGGGCGAAATTGAAAATTGTCCGATTTAGCTAGGGTGTCATATCTCGGTTATTATAAAAAATATTTACATCCTGTAAACATATACTTGAGACACTTTTTTCAGAGGATCAATGTGGCATCGCCAGATCTGCACTCCGACGTTTCAGCTCCTAGATAACATCATCAGGTGAAAAGAGTTAAATATGAACCTGGATTTGTTTTTATTATTTTTGTTTGTTTTTTAACTATTATAAAAATAGTAAGACAAAAATTGCGATATTTTTACGTTTAGCCTGTCCATTAAACGTGTTTTTTCATATTATTTTTACTACCGTCTTGGATATAATATGAATGTGTGAAATTCCAATGCTACAATAGTATTGGCTAGCATTACACATAATTTTTGATGTGTTTTGCATAAAAACTGCAGGAATTTATTTTTATGGCTGCTTTAACATGAGCTTAAAAATAATCTCGTTTCTTTACTGGTACATATTACATACTTAGTGATAATTAGACGTGTCTTTAACATAATTCATAATTATATTCAATAATTATTCGGCAAATTAAGTAATATTCAATATTTTAGTATATAATTGTAAGTAGATATTTTTAGTAGTTTTAAGTAGGTTTAGGATACTAAATTAATTAAAGTGCTAGCCAATATCATTGCAGCATTGGAATTTCGTTCATTGATATTATATCCACGGCCGTAGTAAAAATAAAATGATTCCCTGAAAATATTGTCTGAAGGATGTGTTTACAGAATGTAAATATCTTTTTTAATGACTGGGATGTGACACCCTCACCACATTGGACAATTTTCAATTGCGCCCTGTGTCTTTAAAACTAAAAATGTTAGCAAATATTTTTTACGTCATCAATTTTGTCTCAAGCACAGGAAAGCGGAAACTACCAGTCGCTAACTCTAATATTGAAAGAGGTTCCCATTTAATCCTAATGAAATATGGACATACTGCACATAGAATTAAAGTATTTCGAAGACGACAAATTTAAAATACCTTCGAGCAGTTTTTCGAGAAAACCCTATTTTGTGTTTCCACAATTCCGGATGAATTCTGATCTTTATTGTGTGGTTTGGTTTTCTTTAGTATTCCTCTAAGCGTTCTGGTCGAATTGAAGGCAGTTGATATCTTGTATTTGCTGCCTACCCTTCGTATTTTCACTGAAGTACCTTGTATATATGGTATTATCGCTGTATATTTAGGTTCTTCTTTTCCGGTTACTCTTTTCCTGTTTATGTTAGGTGTTAGATCGGGGTAGCAATTTTCTTTGAGTGTTTTAGCGATATTTTCCTTTGCTTTGTTCAGGTCCTCTTGTTTTGAGCATATTGTTTTCACACTATCGTACAAGCATTTTGCCACGCCCAACTTCACATTTTTGTGGTGATTGGAGTTGTCGTACTCTGTGTAGGTAGGTTTACTGTATACACTTGTTGTGAAAGTGTCGCTAGTCCTGTGTACACGTACATCCAGGAATGTCAGGTTTTGTTCCGACTCCAATCCCATTGTGAATTTTATGGAGGGTTCGCGGCTATTTAGATAGTCTAGGAATTCATCCAGCTTATATATATATATATATATATATATATATATATATATATATAGAGCTCAGTATGGGTGATAGTGGGGAACCCATCGCCATCCCAAACTCTTGTTGGTAGAATTTGCCTTCTACTTGGAAATATGTAGTTCTAATGCATATTGCCAGAAGTTCCATTATGGTGTTTACCGAGAGTTGGGTGCGTTCGTTTAACGTTTGATCATTTTCCAGGCTGTCCCTTATGGTAGTTAGTGCACTATCAGTGGGAACATTAGTAAATACGCTCACGATGTCGAAGCTTACCAGTATTCAGTTCTTAAGTTTTCAGACTCTATTACTCTGTTGGGTATGACTGTATCTTCAAATCTCTCATGGGTTAACCATCTTCTGTCAGCTACCAAAACAGCTGCTGTTTGGTTGGAAGTTTCAAATGGTTTCCACGAAGTTCCCGATAAGAGTGTGATGATTTCTAGCAGATAGTGTGCTAATGGGTGGCAAGGTGAATGTTTCCAGCTAAATTGGTCTCGAGAATTCCTGTTATGGATCTTTAACGTACAGATTGGTTTGCTTAGTAGGTAAGTTAGCCGTCTATTGGAATCTTTGTTGACCGTACATCTGATCTTTTGGTATTTATTTGTACTCACCCCCGTCCAGTAGTTCTTGGATATTACTGTTGTAAGTATACATATCCATTGCCACAGTCGTGTTTCCTTCGCCTGTCGTGAGAATTTTGATCGTGGGGTCATTCTTAAGAGAAATAACCGCTCTCCATTCTAGGAGGTTAGGTTTTAGTCGCCTAGAGGAATCTAAGACTGATCTAACCTTACTTTTGTATTCTTCGGCTTCTTCAGGATCTAATATCATAGCTGTTTCTTCAACTGCGGTGATTAAATCTACTATCGCATAGTTCAAGCCTTTTTCCAGAACTTTCATTTCGCTCAACTGTCGTTTAGAGATGTTTATGACAGTGTCTTTGCGAATGAGGTTGGTTGGTTCTTTCTTCTACTTCATTAGCTTTTCTAGTTTCTTCTGCTGAATTGCCTTGTGCATTACCTAGATCTTTCTATCTTTCTATCAAAGTCTTATCCGTTCACTCGATTTCTGATCTGGTTGGATTGGTGTTCGAGCTAGTATTTTCTGAAACGGTTATGTCTGATTCACTCTTTAACTAACGCTTTGCTAGCTCTCTTTGCGATTAGTGATATTTTTCGACTGTGTATCGGAGTTTTGATGTTGAGCCCGGTGGGTATTACGTTATTGTCACGGACTTTGCAGAGGAAGGTTAGGTGGTTCTTCTAGTGCTAGCATATATATATATATATATATATATATATATATATATATATATATATTGCGTGTGTGTGTTGTGTGTGCGTGTGCGTGTGCGTGTGCGTGTGCGTGTCCGTGTGTGTGAGTGCGTGTGTGTGTGTAAAAGACGTTGATGACCAAGCGATATCCGAATTCACGAAAAAACCAAGGATACGTGGACGATACCTTCGTAGTTTAGCAACACCTCAAGCATAAGGTAGATGAATTCCTAGATCATGTAAATAGCCGCGCGCCCTCCATAAAATTCACAACGGAATTGGAGTCGGAACAAAAACTGGCATTCCTGGATGTACTTGTACACAGGAATGACAACACTTTTACGACAAATGTATACAGGAAACTCACCCACACGGGGACGTACCTACACTACAACCCCAATAGGCTAATCAACTGAACTAATAATTTATTTTAGACATCCTCTAACTTTTTTTTGTTCATTGGTGGCAAATTGAGATATGTTTCAGTAAAAACTTAACATGTTCTGTTTCAACGTCAGTGAATAAATAATAAATATAAAATATCAGCGATTGAATATGTATTAATTTCTATTTCTTATAAACACTAAATTAAACTGGCACGTCAACAAACTAACGAAAAGTAACTAGCGACATCTTATTTTTTTGTTTTAGGGTATTGCTAAGAATTTCTCAGCCATCCTCGCAAGAAAATATATAATTTTAGTTGATTGCACTAAAAACAGTTAGATAACTTAAAAAGTTGAAGAAATAGAATAGAAGAAGAGAATAAAATTGTGTACGAGGGTATTGAGAAACATAGCTCATAGTCCTATTTGAAAATACCAACTAGAGAAAGTTTGAATTTAACTAAACTTGGCCTTAAATTTTCACCACACTATATGTAATTAAGCCACTTTAGAAGTGTAGGTAAGAAGGTTATGGATCCAACTACTGCTACTGTGTATATAATCGTTCCATTTGCCCTACTGTAAAATATACATGGTTCTAAACTAGTTAGTTTCTTTTAATTTTTTCGATAGAAAAATAAACAGGTATCTTAAAAACTTGCTAAAAGTCCACCTAATACCTTACCTAGAATCCAAAATTGCAATAATATACAGGATGTTCCATTTAAAATAACGAAAATGACGTCTACTTGCAGTATAACCGAAAGTGATACGTGGACGTCATCATTTTGCATGAGTAGCGTATGTCCGAAAACAATATTGCCCAAATTTTCAAAATTCCAAGTCAGTCACTGAAATAATTTTAATGGGCCGACACCGTGAGATACTATGTCTGTAAATATGAAAATGGAGAATGCTTAAACGGCGGAGTTCATACTTAGACAAAGTCTTCATATGCTCAACCATCAACATGGTATTAAAATTCCATAAGTTATATGGAAATCTGGCTAATTAAGGGTATTATAAAACCAGAATTAGTAAAACAGAAATAGTAGAAAGAAAGGAAATCTACTACTATTACAGGTTAATTATCAACGGACAAAAGGAGCATTTAAAGTATGACATAGGTAATTTTTTTGTAAGTTATAAATCATTTAACTTCGACAGGTATGTAATTGTATATTTTACTAATCGTATAAGAGATAATTTAGTTTACTTTGTGTTGAGGAATAGTTATGAGATCTTTGCGCCATGTATACTGTTGTGAATGTCAGTAGGAAATTTTATTGATCATAGAGGTATATAAAATAAAATTATAGGAAACGTCGTTTTCACATGCTTAGACATCGAATTAGATGCAACATATTTAAAAGAGACTCCTGTTAATGTGAAAAATTAATCGCAAACATGCCTTCTGACAGTTTTTTCAACTTTATTATATAGTGGGTAGTCCCCATTATAATCTTCCTTAATAGTTTCATACTGAGCTTATAAATATATATATATATATATATATATATATATATATATATATATATATATTTTAGTTTACTTTATTGTTCATTCAATATCAATTCATAATTGTAAAGAAATGTTACAATTTTGTTACATCACGACTTAGATCAAATTCCAATAGGGATAGCCAGCTAGTCTTTTAATTGTCTTCTGCAATAATTATTTGGTGATAGGAGAGATCACAAATTGGAACTAAATTAATGTTACCTTCTTCCTTCTCGCGTAATTTTTTTCAGAAGTTCCGAATTTGAGGGTCTTTAGATTTTGGGCCCCCAGCTCAAATTCTATATGTCACGGTAGCTGGGAAGGCTACACGTTGTTCTCCTTTTAATTAATTTGGTTTATATTTACATTTGTTCAAATTTCTCCCATTCAAGATTCATTAAGATATATTTATGGTTACTCATACCGGTTTTATTTTACATGTTTCAGTATTAAATGCTTTACCGTTAATTTTAATTATTTCTTTTAACTTCTCAATTTTTGCTATGATTTTCCATTACATTAACTATTATTAGGTAAGATCTGTAGCTGTAAGTTTTATGTTCTAATTGAAATGTAATATTAGTAGCCTGATGATGACACTATTATAGTCAAAACACGTCGCTATAAGGTCAGTTACATTTACATTAAACCACAATAAGGAATTCCATATGAAAGATTGTGTGGATTTAATTGATACGGTTTCTTGCTCCACCCCATTATGAGTATTCTTTCAGTCAACAATTATGGACATATTTAATTTAATTGTTCAGTAAATGTTTAATTCCATGTTTGCAACTTTAATTTGCAAGTGCATATTGTGAACATAATTCTATACCTTAAATAAATAAAATAATACATTTTTTGTATAAACAGAGGACGTTAATATTAATATTTAATTTGGATTTTATA